>VXBU01016690.1:1441793-1679044 GCA_013400315.1 Bombycilla garrulus
TTTTTTTTTTACAGCTACATGTATTGGACAGACTGGGGTGAAAGTCCAAAGATAGAGTGTGCTTATTTGGATGGCTCAGAAAGGCGAGTTCTGGTGAATACATCTCTTGGGTGGCCTAATGGCTTGGCACTGGATCTTGAAAAAAACAAGCTTTACTGGGGAGATGCAAAAACAGATAAAATTGAGGTGAGTAACAGAACCATACTTGGATGCATTTGTAGAAAGCAAGTGCAGTTCTCATGTGCAGCTTTGTCCTGGGTACATTTGCCTATTTTTGGAGGAGTCTGTTGTTTCATTAATATTAAAATGATATTTAGCATAACAAGACATATTTGAGAAGAAAGGAAGTACATTCATGTGGTTCAGAAAATTTCTGCAAGAAATGGTATGTTTGTTATGTCTACATTGCTCCAAGTGTAATTTAATTGCTTGAAATCTCAGGTTTTACCTGAGGCTTTTGCAACAAATTGGTACTCTCAGGTAAAATTTGTTTAAAAGATGTTTTGGCTTGTCTGTGGTGCTTGGAACTGCTATCTAAAATTGCTGGATGCAAAAGACAGTGCAAGGTTCATGTACAGGAGCCAGTGGATATGAAGGCCCTGGAAAGCTATATTTCTGGATGTTTATGATTATGTGGTATCCAGATTTGTGGACAAGAAGTCATTTTTAATGTACCTACTGCTTTGAAAACAATACAGGCAGTCTGCACCTGAATTTGAGGAGGGAAGTTTCTACCTTGGTCATGGCCTGTGAAATCTATTTGGTTTTCATATTGTTAGGGTAGTAGCATATGCAATATTTATTCATAAATAATTTAGATAGATAGATTTTGAGGAGGGACTGCTTTCTAAAGATTTTGCCATCAGGAAGAGAGGAAACTAGACTGTCTGCTAGCTCCAGAAATTTAACTTCAGTGTTTGGCAGTAGCTAATAATGAGTTTGATTACTGTCAGAGGGATCCTGTGTCCCCTTACCTTTCAGCTTGCAGGAGAGGGAGCATTCCAGATTCCACCTTTTATAGCTGGGGCAAAAGTTATGCCTTGTGTTTTGTAGGGTTAAGCAATCTGTTCAGTTGTCTCACTTCACTGTCAGGCAGCAAGTCAGCGATCCTGTTTGGTTTGACATCAAAGTCTAGGAAAACCAGAGAAACTAATGTAAGGTCTTTTTATTCTCTTAGTTTTCCTTCTGTGCTACTCTACTGGCCCTAATGCACACGAAACCTCACTCTGTGTCATTTGAGGTGGGGCATTTCCAGTTTCCCTCGCTGCTGGAGTAAATCAGCATAAACTCATTTTCCCGTGCTCGTGTTTTGTTGCCAAGAACATGCCATTTTAGTAGCAGCCACTGTGTCTCAGTGATTTCTTCTGTATCTATGTATGTTGCATCCACAGCTTGTCAGAAACAAAAATCAGCTGACTTCAAGTCAAGGACACACATTTATATTTTATAATATAGTTGGCCAAGCTGGGTATTGAAATTTTTCTTTTTTCCCAATAGACACCTAAAACTACCTTGAAGCATGTTACTGGATAAATTTAGTTTCTGTTATCACCTAAAGCCAGCATAAATGATAGTAGATAGTAAGCTCTATTTTGTAGCTTAGTAGGTAGCAAAAAGAAAAAAAAAGCTGATAATGTTGGGTTACACTTTAATGGTGATTTACTCTTTTGCTGCGCTGCAAGGAGGGAGTTCTTGCTTCATCTTAAACGACTTCCAAGTTTATGCTGAGTGTTCCTGAAGAAGGAAGCACTTCAACCAAGTATTTTGCCCCTACACAGTTGAAAATGTTGCACTCTGCAGTTGCATTCTACTGCAGAAAGCAAAGAAGGTGCTGTCTTGTCTGTGCTGAAGATGGAATCCCAAATTGCTGCTAGATGGTAATGGAGAATTGCTTTCATCACATGGCATGCCTTCAACTGCTTTACCTAGAACAAAACACAAGAGTGAATACAGCTGCTTGTGCATATTTGTGTGTATCTCTGCTTGGTATTCTTCTGTAGTCTCTGGTATTTTAGATCTGCAGGGAGTCATCTTACTCTCACTGGGAAGGCCTGTTTGAATTTAAAGTTCTTGAACAGTGAATGAACTTTGTACAGCTTGGAAATGTGATAGGCTGAACACATCTGTCCTGTTTTTCCTGGACCTTGCGTTTGAAATGTCTTGTGAATGCCCCAGGGTGGGTGGGTTGGTTTCAGTGGTTCAGTTCTGATAACACACTGTGACATTGCTTTTGGGTGTGCTCTTCCTCAGCTAGAAAATAATCTCTGCAGAGCTGCTGAGGCTACACCAAGCATCACCCTATACCAGGAGACTGTGTTTTATGTGTGCATGGAGAACTTCACAGGGTGAAAACAGCAGTTACCCTTTCCTGTCAAAACCTCTTTGCTAACCTTCCCATCTGCAGCATTCAACTGCCACACAAAGGGCCCAGTCACTTTGCAAGCAGTTTGCATCCTGAACAAACCACTTGGCAAGGCTTGTCAAAATTTTGCGTGACAGGAGCCTATGGGGCTTTCGCTGCAAATTTGGCACCCTGTGGTAACATTGTTCCCAGGTTTTAAGTTTATTTTTTTTAATTGCTTTGACAAAGAGTATGGAAAATAGAAAATAGATAACAAATTTTGAGTCGTGTCTGTCAAAATCATGTGTTTGTCCACACAGTTTCAGCTGCAAGTAAAGGGCATGGATTAATCCAACTGAACTTTCGATTTTACTGACAGAGAAAAGTTACTTTCCAGGAACAAACAGCAGATTAATAAGGATTACAGGGTTCCAGCAGAGAGAGAAGCAAAGGCCCACGTGTATAGTTTCCTAATTCTCCTTTAAAAAAAATTGTGGCAAGCCAGGTTTTCCCATGTATTATTTCTTCAGTATTTGCTTAAAGTGCCTAAGGTATAGTTGCATAATGAGCCATTATGAAATTTTCAGCTGCCTGTCATTACGTATACATTTTAGTTGAGCTTGTGCAATATTCTTGGAATAAGTAATCTGCAGATTATCCCTTCTGGCAGCTTCCCCTCATCCCCCTCTTTCCTTTCCTCTCTGTTGACAAATGTCCTTCATTTGTTTTGTGGTTTTTTTTGTTTTTTTTTTGTGGAACATTCATAATCACATAGCTATCATATACACAATAGCATATCACATACAGTAAGTCTTTACAGTTTATAGGGTGTTTTAAGTTTAAGTCAGCACCAGATGACGATCATGGAGCTCACTGGAATTTCTTTCCAAAGTGCAGTTTTGTGGGCTGTACTTGAATTTTCAGGAAACAAGCTTTATAATTAGCGTGTTGTTGATCACATTCTTCATAAATAATGTAAAAGGATATTTGGAACAATTTGCAGCTTAAATATAGGAGTAGGATTTGGAGAAATCAGTTGTACTGGGGAGAAAAAAAAAATTAAACTAACTTAAGGCTGCTTTTTCTAAACAAGTCCAAGTATACTTCACATATTACACTTTATGTTCCAGTTATTTGACCTAAAAGATGCAGTATTTAGTTCATATGTGAGACATTTTCTCGTAACTGATACATTTTTGTGTGTGTGTTTCATTTTTCAGCAAAGGATTAAAAAAAACTATGTAATGTAATAAACTACTTGGAAGATATTCTGGACTGGTTTACTGAAACAGGCAAATCCTATAGGAATATGCCGTGGTTTATTTGAGGAGTTAGGGAGCGGATTGGACTCGATGATCTTGAAGGTCTCTTCCAACCTTGTGATTCTGTGACAATTCTTAGACTTTAAGACTGATAACAAATCAGTTATGTTTGCTTTTCCCAGAGGGACTTTGCTGGGATGGAACACAGACTTTTGGTGGGGGGAAGAGATCTCTATCTTTGACTAAAACAAATTCTAATTCTACAAAATTATGTAAGGCCTCACAGGGGTGTGCACATGTAGGAAGAAGAAGGAAACTGGGCAGCCAGGGGAAGAGATCTTTATTCTCTCTTGTTTAAGAATCCCCACTCTCTCATCTGCCTGTTGGCTGTGTTCTGCTTGCAACACCAGACTCATCACCAGATTTGGGGTCAGGAGTAAGCACCTCAGTTCAGACTCCCCAGGATGTTAGTGGAATCTCAAATTCCTCTGCAATGAAGAATTTTCTGATCGTGCATATTTGGAATGATCTTTCTTGACTAATTTGCTATCACAGAAATGATGCTGCAGTTTGTCCAGCATTGCCCACACCAGTCTGTAGTGTCAACAGATTGCTGAGATGACACTCAATGATCTGTAATGTTCAGCAAGTCAGACTGGTGAGTGATTTTAGATCTTAATGGCTTTTAATGAATTTAAACTCTCCTGAGTCTCTTACATGTTTCTAAACCCTTAACTGTGGTTCAGGATTTCCTGATGTGATACTACCTCCTTCTGGAACACAGAAATATAGCCAGCCTCTACCTGCCAATAAACAATGCACATATCCTGTTCAGGAGCATAGAGCCTTCCAGCTCCTCTCTTCTAATTACAAAATCAGTTTGTCTGTGTTTTGCTTACTGCTTAACTAGACATTTCAATATATTATTTTATACCTTGCTCCACATGAGCTTTGTTTACTTCTAAGAGGATTTTTGCCAAGTGTGGGAGCTGTTGAAGAAGTCAGATCCAGTTTCACAGAACGAGATGCTTTAGATCAGAACAGCAGGGTCACACCTTTCTGCTCTAAGCTAAGTAGAAAGGAAGTGTTCACAGAGCAGAGAGACTCATTGACTGAAGGGAAGAAGATAAACTTGTGAAGATGAATTTCTTCTTGTCCCTTTTCCCTGACAGCTGCCAGGTGAACTTGTATCTGAGCCGTGAGCAAGTGAAAGTATGACCGTGTTGAAGAAGTGTTTATTATAAGGAACACATCCAAGCTGTATCTGGTTCCATCCTGTGTTCAGTAGTGCCCTTGGAGATACATAAGACTTCCCATTCTTCAGCAAAATTTTCTTGAGAAATTTTTTTTTCTGCTGTTCTGGATGGCATAGGATGGGGTGGGATGGTGGAGTGCCTCTGCAGGTGAATTATGACCTAGCCACAATTAGTCTGGTCTTTATCATCTTTTGGCTGAAATGCAGCAGCCCATTTGACAGGGGTGTGGAAGCTTCAGTCCTCAAGGTATGTACCATGTCTCCTTGGCAGCACGAGGTGCCACGAGCACATTCTTAATTCTTTAAGCTGAGATTTCCCAGATAACTAAGTACAGCTCAAATTCAAGATGCCAGTTCTTTTCTTCACAGCCCAGGCCATACATATGGAAGAGGCAGCTACGTGTCTGAAGTGAAGACTGTTGTCTGGGCTACTGTTGAGCATAAATGGATTTTCCACAATAAAGGCGAATCTTTTCTGTAGTAAAGAGAATTTTTTCTTAGAGGTTGTACTGAGATACTGGATTAGCCTTCTCTCTTTCCCCCCTTCCCCAGTTTTCAGGAACTGAAAAATATCAAGGAGTTCTGTTTCTCTGTCCCAAGAGCAAGGTTCATATTAGTTGACCTTACCTTCAGCATCGTAAATATCCAGAAATTCTCATCTGTAAAGAAGCAGAGCAGAACCAGCCTTGCAGCAAAACCTCATTGTGTGGAAGCAGTTGCAGCAGGGACTTCTTGTCCCACCTAGATGATACAGGAGGTGATGTGGCCTGAGTTAGTCATGTCACTTAATGCACTAGTAGAAAACGCACAAATAATATTTTGATTGAATGAGATCCCTCCATAGGATGGTTTTGGTCAGAGATTCTCTTAAACTTTTATATGCCCTGCTTGGGACTGTATCAAATAGCTTCAAAGTGAAAAAATACACAGTTTAAATACTGCCAATTTAAATACTCTGTCGCATCTTTCCACACTCAGATTTCTACCAGTATGAACTTACATTAATCTATAATAATTTGTGACTTATTAGACCTGCTGTATTGGCCATAAAAACCTCTAAATCTTGTGTAATTATCCAGGAACTCTTTTGTTTTGTACTACTCTTTTAAAGGGACAGCTTAAAAAAGAAGCAGCTGACAGGCAGCTTCTAAATTTGGTCTTTGTGGAGTGCTCAGAAATTACTTCTGTATGTGCAGCTTTTGCCATATTTATCAAGAGGAAATCCTGAGGATGTATTAAACTACAAAGTTGAAGAATTATTTGAGTTTTGCATGTTTGGCACTCTCCTTTCTCCCTGAAGAATTATTTTAGGCTGTCTGCTATCAAATCACCCTTTTCCTCTTGGTGGGGAGAGAATCCTGCTTTTCTACCATTGCTGTTATCAGCTTCCTGTATTTAAAAGAAGGGTTTTGTATGCAGTGGTACAAAGGCTTCTGTACCTATGAGGTGTGGAAATGAGCCCCCCTTTAAGAGAACCTGATATATATTCTAGCACAGAACAAGTATGTGTTTTTCCAATTGCTGAGAAAAAGTTGGCTTCTATGAAAGTTGGAGTAACTTTCAGTTTGTCAGACTGGCAGGTAGGATAGTTGAGAGAGGTTTTTACTTGGTAACCTTCTCGAAGTTACTTGCTGTATTGTTTGTCGATAGCTTTGAATGATTTTCTTTAAATGTTGCTACCTCTTATGATTTCATTTTCCTACTTTCTTCTGTATTTTCCCAGGAAAAATGCTAAATTTGCCATAGACTTTACCTCTAACCTAGAGGGAAGGTGGTTTTTGCTGCCCAGGAGTTGTGATCCCGTGAATACTCTCTTATAGCAGTGTTTAAAGAGACTTGTTTCTCTGATGTTTTGAAGATAGTTGTGCCAATATGCACGGTTTGTCACCATAGTTTGGGAACTACCTTTTCACTGGGAAAAAAGCCCTCCCTCTTCTGTTGTTTGAACTCTTTCTTGGTGTTTAGTGACCTTAGGTGATTCTTAAACGAAGAATACAGAAATGTTTTTGCCACAAATACAAATTCCAGCCTCCTATTTCAGCTTTGTTTTTTAAGGCCATTTGCATTAGTGATGGTGTTTCACAACACCTTAGAACGTCTCATTGGAATGTTCCGGCTGGATTGTCTTGAGCAGCGCTGGGAGGGCAGGTGATGGTACCACAGGTGCCCATCAGCACAGATTTCTGCAATTTTTGCTCGTGAAACACGTGAGACGTGGATGCTGTAAGGAACAGGAAACTTGGTGTGCTGGGCTGGCCGGGTGAAGTTCCCATGCTTCTGAAGAACTCACAAATAAAGGTGTGGAACTTGCTTTTCATGCCACATCCTATTAGTGACATTTTGAAAGCTGTCAGTACCGTTTTTAGACTCATATCATCCAGGCCTGACGAGAGAGAAATCTAACAGGCATACATGACAGCCACCACCAGGCTACTCGAGTTCTCCCAAGATTGCCTGCAGTGGTGGGAAATTTTTCTGATAAATGTTGGTAGTGTGGATGAGACCAAAGGTTTTTGTGTCTATTTATCCTTTCTAAAAATTCTTCAGTGCACTGATGGGATAGCAGTCACTCAAAGGAAGACTTCCCTTGCTTGGCTTGATTGACCAGAGTCATTCTGTGGGAAAGGATGCTAACTTATTCTAAACTGAAGGTGACCCTGGCCTTTTTGTGAGCAATAAAGACATAATAGAGGCCCAGTTAGGGTTCAGCGGAACCCCCACAGCCATCTGCACACTTCATTGGCAGAAGTGGCTTTCACTTGAACTTGCATTTGACAAGTGTTTTCTGTCTCTTTCTCATTCAGAAGGGTCCTTCAAAGCCAAGTAATTGAAATGCTTTCACCCCTCACTCCTTTTTCTCCTTCCCCCAGACTTGCTTAAATTGCAGGGCAACTGGCATTCAGTGTTAAATGAGTAAAAATGCATCCACTTCCAAAGCTCACACTTTCTTTCCCTTCCCATAGGGAAGTTTCTAAATAAAAACCCACCCTCTTTTCCACTCTCCAGCACCAGCTTCATAAAGGAAAAGTTGGGAGGAAAAGTGTTTCTGTTGCAAGATGCCTTGCCGTTTTTCTCTCTCCCTCCCTCCCATTTTTTTTTTTTCCCCCCTCATCAGGCTGGACTTTTTGAAATGAAACACAAATCAGGTCTCTGGAATAAAAGGTTGTGAGTATGCCTTGTGGCATTTGGAATGAGGCTATTCACTGCCTGAATGACTATAAATAGAAAGCAAGGAGCTGCGTATTTCTCAGTTCAGGCTCCCTGCAAAGAAGCGCCCTTCCCAGTTAAAGGGTGACTTTTTGAAAGAAGCCTTGTTCCTTGAGCTGAATTGAATTGCTCCAGGAATTCTTCTCCTTGCAGCTTGCATAAAAGGCGTTAATCTCTAATTTATTTCTCCTTTTAAAAGGCAGTGTACTCCATCATAAATGTATATTCTTAGCCATGTTGCCAGATATGCCTGTCTTGTCTGTACAGAGTTGCATGTAAGAAAATTCCGAGTGCAGAACATTGTTCTGCGCAATTTTTGTGCCTGAAAGCTTTCTTTTTGGCTCTGGGCCAGCTGTCGGCTCTCCTTTTATCTGGTATTCATTCTTTAGTGAGAAGGCTAAATTAGCAGCACTCAGGTTTTTGTGGCTTTTTTTTTTTAGGGGATCGAGGAACAGAATGGGAATTGTGATTGATTTTTATAATAAAAGATTTGATTCTCCCAGCACACTTGTGATGTTGCCGATGGTGAGAGCTCCAATAGGTTACTGTTGCAGTTTTGCAGACAATTTGTTTGACTGATTTGGCTGTTAAAAAATGCTGATAAATCTCCTGTGTTGTGCAGTTATGTAAATTTAGTGCAATCATTTTTCTTCTGCCTCCCCTTTTCAGAAGGACTGTAGTATTGAGGAAGGACACATAGTAGATGGGAGGAAAATGTTTGACAGGTTTGTGAGCTGGCAGTGTTAAAGATCCTAGCACTGAAGCTGTTGGATTGGCTTTTTTTCTCCTTTTCACCCCTTTTTTCTTTCCCCCCCCTTTTTTTTTTTCTTTTTCTCCTCTCTTTTTTCTTCCACCCTTTCCCCTTTTTTTCTCCTAACAGAGAGTTGTTTTGTATGGTGTTATTTTGAAAGCTGCTTCTTATTTTCTCCTCAGACCTTTTGTTTCACATTTTTTTCTACCATCAAAAAAACTAGCAAGGGCAGCCTTTTTCACAGTCTTCCCTGTTCATAGTTTTTAAAGAAGGGGTCTATAGATTCTTTGCATTGCTCTTTCCATTACTTATGGAAACCTACTCGTGTGAGTGGTTTTTCTCTTCCTTTGTTTAACGGAGGAATTAAAAGGTTGGCAAATACCTTGTTTTTTTAAAGCCCAGCCTGTGCATGGTTTGCAGTGGTTTTTGCATTAGTGCTAATGTAAAAATGAGAGCAACAGCGAACAGACAGGAAATAAGGGGAGCAGTGTGCCAATACTGTTCACATTTCTAGTAGAAGGAGGGAAAAGCACAAAAAGAAATGTGCTCAGGATCAGGAAAGCAGTTTTTTATGCAGTTGCCAAGCAGTCTAAGGAGATCAGAGATTCTATAATATTTAATTTCATTATAGATTTCTAAATTGTAAGTTTCTTAGCTTAAAACTGATGGTCAGTATCACTCAACTGAGATTTTCATAGCTGGGCAAATGAGTAACAAATTTTATAGAGAAATATAGCCAAGTTGGTAGTTTTCTTCTCTTGATTCTGATTATTGGGACATCTTGATCCTTGTCATTTCATCATTGTCATTTTACCTGCTGTCTGTGTTCTGGTTTCTGTCTGGGGTGCTGTGTGTTTGCCTTGTCACCTTTATTGTCTGACTGACTTCACCTCTGATGGGCCTCTAACATCCTCTTGCATTTGCAGCTGCTGTAGGTATTTCTGTCAGCTTGCTTTCCCTCAGGAACCCCTTGTGAGCATTGTAAGAACACACTGGGCTCTTTTTCGTCTTGCCCTGCCTCTGGTGACTTCAGTCCAACTTTTAAGGCTTTCTTGTAGATGTTACCTACTATCCACTCACAGCTGTAAAATTTTCCTGCTACTATTCCCACTTTAGATTATATTTTTACAGCAAATTTTCTTCTGCTTCTTAATTTGAACTGACTTTGCTTCATGGGATGTTTTACCTTTATAAATCCCCTTGAGCAGAGCTCTTAGTTTAGAAAGAAAAGTGATTACTCAGGTTATATTTTGCCAGTTATTCATCTGAGTTACCTTTGAGTTTTTCACTTGAAGTTACTTTCCAGCTAAAAAAATGATGCATTTTTTCCTAGATCAAATATTGCATTGGTTTATTTTTAATTATGTTGTCCACTAGTTCATGATTATATGAAATTTTGGATCATGTGCTTTTTAAATTTATTGTTAAGACCGTTTTATGTGTTTTAAACTAAAACATGGTGATTTGTAAAATGAGTGGCAAGGACAGAGTGCATTTTTCTCCTAGTTATGGAACTGGTTTTATTCCTTGTCAAAATATCAAACTTTTTTGGCAAATTTAACACGACAAGAAACTTCCCAGGAAGCACATCATTGGAACTTAGGTAGTTGCTTCTAATGCAAAACTGGCATCCTTTTTGTCAAATATAGTAATATTTTAGTTTTATTTTGAAAACCCCCATTGCTGTCACCTAGCAGAGAGGCCCTAGTCACAAAAGCTGTATGCTTGGAGAGAAGTCAGGTCCTGCTTCCCTTAGACAGCAGTTAGAAGGGTTCTAAAATTGTGCTCAGACAGTGTGGATGGTCAGTCCTGTGATTTACCCTCTGGACCTCTCTGCTTTTAAATGTGAGTGTTTCTTAACCCAGAAACCAGGGCTGTTTGTCTCACCCAAATTCTGTGCTACCTGTGAACAATAAAAGTCATGTAATTGCCTATTCCAGTGAGGTAAGATATAAATTAAAATATTTCTTTTATTTTAATGCTGTTTTTACTGAATCCTTGTGTGTTCCTTTGGCTTTGTCTTTGCTTTACTTTTCTTCAGTCTGACCCTGTGAAGCAGCAGTATTGTTGGCTCTCATGGCTCCAGTGCATTCCTGTAGGAGTCAGAAGGTTTCTGTGTCTTGTGTGTAACCAAGAAGACACCTTGGCCACATCTGGAGGCGTGACACTGTTGTCTGAGGTGATACAGAAAATTCTTTCTTAAGAGGTTCTTGATGTGCCTCACACATACATACACATGTGGATGTGGACACAGACTCAGAAGGATCTGGGGTTAGGAAGGAATATTCCCTGTAGTTTGCTGTCCAGACAGATATATGGTCCTGTTCCTGACAGCGTGGTATAGAAATGGGAGCTGTGCGTCTCTGTGGCAGTGTAGGTGCCATCCACTTTGCCTGTGGCATGTGGGTGGGTGACATTCAGTGCCGCTAGAGGAACCTCAGCGTGGCACAGTGAATGAATTTACCTGGACCCCGTGCTCTTAAATGGTTTGAGATGGACATCGGTGAACCATTTCATGAATTGATGATTTGGCAGGTGTCAGGTGTTTTCATTGGAAGGGAAAGCGGTTGTGTTTCTTTTTGAAAAACAGTTCTGTGCTTTCCACTGGTAAATGGTGTTGTCATAGAGCAGCATAGGATAATCCTCATATTCCTTGTTCTAACTGTATAACCCTTTCTGAACACTGAAATTTCTGGTGCAGGTTCATCCTCACTGAGCATAATAGAACTACCCCAAGTCTGTTGTCAGATCCGAATTTTAATGGGTGTCACGTTATTAAATCAAATCAGTAAAAATGGTTTAAAGAGAAGCTGCAACCAGAAGCTGTACGTAGAGCCAGTACTCCCTGCATGTAGCAACATGAAGCAGGACCTGGACTGAAAGCATAGAAATGTGTCTTTGATAAAATGCGCGTGAAATATTTGTTATGAGCATTAAAAAGAGAATTGTTTGGGTTTGGTTCAACAGCTCTCACAAAAATAATGTCAACCTAAGCGAATTTTCAGCACCCAGCTTGTCACTGCCTGGACAGCTTGTGTAGAAACCACTGCAGCTGGGAAATTTCCTGCCTGTGAACTTATGCTTAGATTGGAGGTCATTCTTGAAGGCTCTGCTGTGCCTTGGAAATTTCTGCTAGTCCAAACCTGAAAAAAAGTTAAAGAAATGTACATTGCCCTGCTGAATTCCTACTTAAAAATGGAAAGACCAGCCTAAGGTGTGACCTTACCTTACTGATTCAGAAATGGTGGGCACAGAAGAATAAACAGTTAATGCCAGATTCCTTGGGGAATCTTGGAAGTGGCAGAGGTCAGAAACAGAACTTTCTGAAGAGTCTCCCATAGGAGTAATTGCAAGACTCCTGGGTCTGGGGTTTTGTTTTGTTGTTTTTTTTTTCTTATAGGCTTTTTGTGTTTACAGAGGTTTAATTAGGTCCAGCCTTGGATTCGTTCCCATGGGGAGATACTGTATTTTTGCAGCAACATTCTAGAGCATCTTGTGAGGCAGTGAAACATAAGTACTTCCCATTTAGAGAAGGATTACAGTTTGCACCACCTAGTTCTACAAAGTTGAAGAGCTCTTGTGAAGGGTGGTGATGTTCCCTGCTTAACTTTAACAGATTGTTAAATTGAGACCTTAAGGGAACTGCTGTGAGATGGTCAGATTTGGGACTCGGACCAGATGTAGGGGTTGGGAAGGTTAAGAGTGTGGAAGAAGTCATGTCCCTCAGCCTGTGTGAGGGCCAGGAAGGTCATTTACTCAAAGCACTTGTGCTATCCTGAGAGCACCATCACTCCTCCTCCCTTCAGTAGGAGATGTACCTCTGTTAGTGGGTGTTTCTGGCACAGCTGCACTGGGGAAATCTTCCAGCATCAAGTAGATCCCCAGGGGACAAAAGTAGGTGGTACTTGTACTGACTTGCTCCAAGACCTTTGGCTGAGTGTTTCAGCATCTTGTGCCCCTGCAGTGGAAGAAGGTTAGTGTTTTCCAGCTTGTTAAAGCCTTACTAATTAAAGGTTTATGAAATGCTACATAAATGCAAACTTACTGTTGCCAGCAAATGAGATTTAAGGAATCTTTGCAGAGTATCACAGTCTCTCCTTTGGCCTCTGCTTTCTTCTGTATGGTTCGACTTAGGCTTTTAATGTTCTGATCTTGTGAATCCACCTTTGAGGATTCAGCAGCAGACTAAATGTCAAAATTGTTCTTGTTAGAAGATTTGCCTTTTGCTTCTGGCATGGCCATACAGGCAAGAAAAGCAACATAGTCTTCTTGTCTTTCACATTTTGTAGTCATGCCATTATGGAATGTGGGTCTGTGGACTTTGTATGGTGCTTATGCATGAATGGGGTTTCCTTTTGGTTTGAACATAACACCCTTGGGACAGTTCTTACCTTGTCTGTCACCTGCTTGTTCCCACTATGGAGACAGGTCACAGGGAGGAGGAATCCCATGTGTCACACAGAACCAGTGCACCTGATGTCATCCCTGTGTGGTCAAGAGCTTCTCATCTTTTGTTGTCTTCTGCTTCTGGGATCTAAAAGACAAACCTTTTTCTTTTTTTTCTTTTTTTTTTTTTTTAATTCTTTCCCTTCATTTTCATAGTTATCAGTTACCTGTAGATTGTGCTACAATGTACGAAAATCAGTGCTGGCTGTTACAATTTTTAAGAACACCGTAAAGGTCGTATCAGTCTGTGCCATCATTATCTATTTCCTGGCTTTTGAAAGTTTGGATTTGTGGTTGTAATAAGGCACCCAGTAGCACAGGACAGCTTTGTCAGTGCCAAAGTTCAAGTTGGTTTTGTTGGGGGATATCCCATCTTGACAAAGAAGTTGAAAACACGTAACAAATGATTCTCAAAAGATAAAAGATTGCCACTGAGGTTTGGGAGGGGGAAGATAGCTGAGGTCAAAGATAATTTGCTGCTATAGACTGATAATAAAATACAAATAATTTAGTGATGGAGCATCAGACAGACTTCTTAAAAATGTCAGATAAGTCTCATCTCCAAAGTGGAATGGGATACCTCATGCTATGAATTAATTTCTTTTTCTCCAGATTAAACTTGGTACAAATGCACATTTTTCTGTGCCAGAACAAGCACACATTTGTACGAGAGGTTGAAGAGGCGCTTTGCATCTGTGTGCTGTTAACATCTGACAGGTTTATGTCAGCACATGGGACTCAAACAGTTTATTCCAACAACATCCAGATCCTCGCTCCTCTTTAAGTTCTTGAGCAGCAAATCCTTTGGTGAATCAACTTGAGAACCGCTGTCTTTTTCAGCCTTGGTGATTTAAAGTAAATCGACTTGAACTTCTCCATTAAAGACTCCAGCAAAGACTAAAATTAAATTCATTTCAGTAAGTTCTCAGTTATCTTCTGCTTTGGAGAGGTGAGTACTAGATAAGACAAAAGCATCTCACTTGTCAACTTCTCACCATGGTGTTTTTCCAAATAAGTGGGTTAAAGTTTTCACTCTAGCTTTTTGCAATTACTTTTGTGTCCATATTGCAGCTTCTTTTGACAGCTTCTTAGAGAACCAATGGAGTAGGTGGTGCCAGCTGTTCATGGTCGGGGGTAAAAAAGAATCTCATGTGTTGAATATGGAGCTGGAACTCTGATACAGGCAGTGGAAGGTCATGGGAAGTCTCCTATCTCTGATCAAACCAGCTTCAGCTTCCTTTCTGAGAGGAATTTCCTCTAAGTATCTAATAGTTTACTACATAACAGCTGCATAGTCCAAGCGTTCCCAAAATTTGAAGTATATTCTGTGTGGAAATGGCCAGTTCTTTTATAAAAAGAATTGGGGTTGGATGTACTGAACAAACTCACCACAAGCAGTCTTTGAGTAAATTAGTTGTTTTTTTAATTCACAATTGACATGAAATTGGCAAATATAAACACTGTGATCCGAGTCAGGAAACTGTGTTATCCTTAATATAAACAAACAAACTAACCTTCCCTATATCCAGAGAAACTTCTCAGACGATAAGCCATCAAGTCTAAATACAGTCCCAGATTTAAACAGGAAACTGATATTTTTGTAGTCACAGTGGCTGTCTCCTCCCATGTCCTCATGTTGAAAACCCCCATACATTTCCAATGGATGTGTGGAATGATTGTTAAAAGTGCTGTTCTTTTACGTCAACTTGGTATCTGGGGGTAAAAATTTCATTATTTTGGTCTGTTTTGATGCTCTCTCTTGCTTTCACCCTTGTTTAATAAAACCAAGGGAAGAGGTTCTCCATGAATCTGTACCTCTGCTGGCACACAGTGTTCTCTGCAGCATCCCTGTGACCTGGCTTCTTATCCTTGCTGCCAGTGAGCAGCGAACTGAGGCTGAGACGTGGCCTTAAGCCATTTTCTGTGTGGGTAAAACTGACCTGTTCAGCTTGGGCTGTCACAGTGCCTGGCACACAGGACCAGGGGGTGTCTGTCTGTCCTTACGCTCTGCTCCAGAGAGGCGTTGTGCCACCTCACCAGGGTCACTTGGGTCTTGGGAGAAGGATACAGCTGAGTCCTGTGTCCCAGCAGTGCTGTGAGGTTTTGTTCAGATGGTGTTTGCATTCCCCAAATAAAGGTGCAATTGCAGGAGATTTCTTAGGGAGTGATTAAAATACTGTGCTTGCTCACACACCTGGGAGTGCAGAGCACAGTTCTGGCACCCCGGGGCATCCAGGTTCTCCGTGTATTATCTGTGAGTCTCTTCCTTCCATGGTTCTGCAGTGTATCTCACTGTGTGTGCTTAGAGAGCTGTAAAAGTGCCTTTTCTACCAGATCTGGAGTGTTGTGCACATTTGCTCTCTCTCACCTCTACTTTTGCCCTCAAAATTTCTTACCACCAGAATATTGTAAGTAACTAGACTGGTCAAAACTTAGTATTAAATAAATATGAAGAGACAAAGGAATCCCCCAATCAGTTCTGCTTTGAAAAGGAAGCTCTAGAGAGTCCACAAAGTATTCTGAAAAGGTCTTCTCCCCTTCTAAGTGGCAGGTACTGCAATTCTATAAGATCCTCATGTTAAAAATAAATGTTTAAATGACAATAAGAGGAATTTGTGAAGCTGAAATGATAAAATTCCTTGCATCTGGGAAACAAAACACAGTTTAGCAAGACAGATCTATTTTCCAGGCTTTTGTACAGTAAGACCTGGTACATAGTTAAATTTACATGGGAGTGAGTTGTGTCAGAAACTTCATTTAATGGTGAGTTTGTTTTTATTTTGTGGAACAGTTATCTCTGTCTTGGGTACTAAGTACTTGACCCTGGAGATTAGCAGTGAGATATCATTTTTCTGTGTTGTGGAGATGCAGTTTCATTTTTGCCTCTGGCATAAATGCCCAATTTCAAGATTAATTAATTGCAATAATTTGTACATTGACTTTGAGCTTCTGAAGGGAGAAAATAGTAGTGCTGCAGTTTTGTGGTCTCAGCATTTGGAGTAAGAAGGAGTAACAGGAGCCATACATAGTCCCTTGGTTAAATTTTTTGTATTCCTTTTGAAACATGTTCAGCCAATACTTCCCCCCAACTTCATCCTTCTTACCCTCTTATCCACCATCTGTCAAGCATGTAAAACTTAGGTCCTTATTTTTGGTAGTTCCTGTGTGGATTTTTTAAAATGTGTGTATGGCAGTGTCAATCTGGAAGCAGCAGTGGTTCCTGTGACTTCCCTAATGCTGCATTAACTATCCACGTGAACTACAGCAGTGTGTGGAGGTGTCCTGACTGTTTATTTGCATGCAACATAGGGATAACTTTCTGATAGCTTTCTGTACAAAGTGTTGGATCCACGGATGGAAAGAACTGAGAGAGAGACTAAGCACTGTAGTTTGTGAGTGGAAAATTGACCTCTAGTTAGCCTCCCCCTTCTTCTAAGTATACACTGTGTTTTGTTTGATAGTGGAAATCTAATCCTTTGGGAAGCACAAATTCCTATAACAGCTCTGATATGTATAAATAAACCCATATTCCTCATTACAAACAACATCAAAGCAATCACAGTATGGATTAAAATACACAACCCACCCTCCTCCGTACTAATATGCAGCAATGCAGAGTTCAAATGAAGCCATTAGCAGTATCTCCAAGTATTTGGCAAAAGCAACCACACTTGTGTAGCTACAGGCGATGAAAGTCCCTACTACAAAAAGGGAGGGACAGGGGGAGTAGCCTGCATTGATCTAATTAGTCAATGAAGCACAAAGAATGTGAAATCTCATTATATATAACCAGGAAAATTTGGCTTGAGAAGTAAAGAATATGAAACTTATTTGTCCATGGGTGGGTTATTTGTGTCTTTGAATCTTCCAACAGGAAACAGGATTTCTGAAAACATATTAGAAACACGTACATGCACATACATGCACACACTGAGGAAAAAGAATATATATGTATGTGTATGTGTGTGTGTATCTGTGTGGATCTTCTCAGCCCTTACTCAAGGTGTGTTTCATGAGAAAGTTCATAATAGGGAGAAATTTAGGAATTTTTTTTTAAATTTAATTTGGATCACTGATGCCAGTCCCAGCCTGAAAACGCAGTGTGGGTGTTCCAGTGTTACTAAACCCAGACTGGGGTTTGTCCCGTTGCCCCAGGCAGTGCAGCTCATGCATGTAACAGCTCTTCTTCCTAACGACCTGCTTAAAAGTGGGGACTTAAAATGACTTCTTGCAGCTTGCTTTTTGCCCTTATCTTTGAAGCCTTTTAGGGATTCATGTTACATTTTTGGAATTTCTCTGAAACCCAGAGTACTTAAAACATTTATATTTCTATTTAGGCCAAGTTTCCGTCCCAGTCAGTGTCTCCCAAGAGCTGAAGTTACAAGTAAAGTGCCAAATAAAAATTACAACACATCCCATTCCCCACCCCCCCAAAAAAAAGCAGCAAATCAACCCCAAAAAACCACAAATACCCAAGCAGCCACCCACAAAGCCCCAAAGCTAAATAGCTAAATAGACAAAGCAAAAGAGGAGAGGAAGGAACACGAGAACTGAAATGAAGAGACTAGTTTGGTCTTGCAGGTGGCCAGTAGTAGGAACAAAGGAAGAAGTCATCCTACTTCTTCTTCATAGAGTAAAACAGAAGGTTTGTGAGTCTCCAGAAGTTTGTAGAATTAGGAGGGATGGCATTTGGAGAAAATGAGTGTTAACACTGCAGATGCAATTAGTGATTTAGCTCTTGACTGCTTATTTCTTAATAAATATTTAATCTTGGCTGTGTTCCAGCTGCACTCTGCTCTGCCCCAGTCAGACAATTAGGCTCATTTTTGTTGGTCACTTTTGCATCTGTCACCCTGGTTCTGCTTTGCTCTCCCATGACCAAAGTTCCCTACCAAACTCATCTTTTACTTGGTGGAGGGTGTAATGTGGATCGTGGTCATATCAGCAGTGACCTGATGAAGAGGAGAAATACCTTGTGACCCTCAGCAGTCAAGGTGAGCACAGTCAGATCCCACAGTTCTGCCTGGGTGTTGTGTGCAGTAAAGTGGCAAAAAGGTCTTCTTTTCTCCTCAGAACACAAAGCATATATCTGCTGGTCCCTCTCAGTGACTGCAAACCACCCAGGTGCCTTCTTGAGCTATTTCTGAGCAGTGACCACAACTTGCCGTGTTCAAATAGAGTCTGAAAACGGCAAAACTTTGTGTTTAAGTCCACAAAGAAACTGATGCTTCACAGCTTCTTTGAGAATTCTCTCCTCTGTGGTGAAGGACACACTGGAGCACAGAGCAGGTGGAGTGCAAGGTATGTTCGCTTTTCTGGAACTTTGTCCCTGGTCACCAGTGCCCTGTGCCTATCCATTTGTTTCATTTGTTTCTGAACATACGAGCCTGCTTCCTCTTTTCTAAAAGTCAGGTGATTGGAATGCACTCTCACAGTTCAAAGAGTGCTGCTTTTTCAGTCTGTGTCAGAGCAGAAGTCTGTTAGTGTTGTTGCCACTGTTCTGTCAGCAGTGGTGAAGGCCCTGGGAGTGCATCAGTGGGAGATACTGCACAAGGGAAACTGACTGGGGTACAGAAATGAATGACTTTCACCACATTATAAATAAATAAAAATAAAACATGAGCAGACTCAAAAAGAGATGTGCAGGTGGACATCCAAGGAGCAGGTTTTTGATGAGGCAAGTCTCATCCCTGAAACACACCCTTTCATTCTGTGTTTTCCAGTGAATGGGACAGCAGCCATAAAGCCTGGAGTGCTGTGCAAGGTATAAGATTAAAAGGATAGCTGGAGCTAAAACAGGAATGCTGAGCCCTTTTTGGAACAGGAGTAGAATGCTTCACAAGTGTGGGGGCTGTGCCCTTTAGCCAAAGTCTAAATCTAACTTCAGCAAAGAAGTTGAATATTTGCATCCATTTGCAGGCCTGCAAACTTGGTGGAGATTGTCATGAAAATAAAAACCATTGGCAATTACTGAGGTTGCTAAATGAGAAGTTACTTGAATACCATGCAGGGTTGGCAGAGGTCTCTGGTAGAGGGTAGTGGGGGTATCTCCACAGCCCAGTGTTTCAGCTGGTACTGTGAGCTTAATACCTAGAGCCCTGCAGGTGCCATGTTTTCAAGACATGGACCTCAGCCCCTGTTCTCTGGAGCTGGATTTGACCCTTGAGTGAGAGGCTGCACAGAATGGCTTAAATTCATGAGCTATGAATGTAGCACAGTGTCTCATTCTGAGGATCTGCTGTGCTTTTGCAGCAGACCTCTTAAATGGAAAGGCAGAAGGTTGCTAAGACAGACTGTCTAGCCTTTTTATGAGCTGCTTTGTTTTAAAGTTGGCTGTAGGAGCGAGTGGAATATTAGCTGTGGTATGCTGAGGTAGACTGCATCTTGACCACACGGCTGAAAAAGGGTGCTCGAATTCTTAGCGCAGTTTGCAAAGAGAAGACAGTGACTGCAACACCAAAATCAGATGTTACACTTTTTTTTGTAGTTGTTTATTCCGTTGTAAAAAGTGACCTGTTAGAGGAGAGGCACCTTTGCATTGTCCACGTGTGGAGGCACAAAGGAGGTGCCTAAGCCTGCAGACACTGGGGGCAATGAGCAGTGCCTTGAACAGGGTGCTGCGAGACCCTGAAACCATGGCCTTTGCTTAGGGAGCTCTCCCCATCCCCCCACTCGTGTGCTTTTTCAATAATTCAAATGACAAGGCAGCTAAGTCATTTGCTTTCATTAACCACAAGCTCTAGGCAGAACAAATTTTAAGTATGCAAGTGCTTTCCTAAAATTAATGTAGAATAAGAGGAGGATAATATATCTGAGGAATATTTGTTGACTAGTAATCTGTTCTCTTGATACATCAAAATCTGAGTCTCATACCCATTTCTCCAGCTATGATCACAAGTTTCCTGAACCCATGTAGTACTGAGTGAGAGAAATATATTTGTTTTTCTCTTTGGTAACAGTCTATTGTTGTCAAGAGGTTTTTTCATTACTATGTCAAAATAACTTTAGATCCAGGACAATCCTTGGTGTGAAGTCTCCTGCTAGTCTGACATGTGTCATGCAGGTTTGTCCAACTACAACAATTCCTCAGATTTTTCTCATGTGTTACAGTGAGTTTTTTTATTGAACGAAACCACACAGATATGACAAAAAGTCTTCTTTAATCTGTGATGATACTGCAGATGTTTTTTCTCTTCTACTACTAAATATTTTGTCAAGTGTATGAAAAGGTGTGGGGCTATGAAGAGAAACAAGATTTCACCTATTTTTACTTAAGAATATGATTACAAAGACTGTCTAGAAAGATGCAGCTTTAGGCTACATGTGGGGGACTTTACTCCTGTGGTGTGGTAATTGCCTCTAGATACCAAAACCAGACAGAAATTTTGCATTGTTAACTGTGCATAAGTTTTAAACAACGCTTGGAAATATGTCAGAAATCTAAGTTTACCTTGTAAGACTTAAGTTCTGAAGTACTTTTTTTTAATCTGGAAAACGAGTTCTGTAACTTGCCACGATGCAGCTTTTTTTTTCTCCTTAATCTAATTATATCAATCTTTAAAAAAAAAAAAAAGCATGGTGTTTTTTTTTTTCTCTTATGGTTATGTTTGAGACTTACGAACATAATTGTGCCAAGACCGGGGTTGAAGTTTCTTGTTTTATAACAGCATTGCTGTTTTCAGAGCTGGCAGATTGTCTGTTCACAATGGATTCCATATGTGCTGGAGACCGCAATGTGAAGGGATTTACAGAGTACAAGTTGGAGTGCAAATAGTGGAGGTGGGAAGCACTTATCTCCTTGATTTTTAGTTGAAAAGGGCTTTGTTAAACAGCAGTCACACAGAATCCCACAAGGGTTGATGCAGGAAGGGACCTGTGGAGGTCATGTCCAGCCACCTAGAACTGATTGCCCAGCCCACGTAACTTCTGAGTATCTCCAAGGATGGAGACTCCACAGCCTCCCTGGGCAATCTGTGCTGTGGCTTGGTCAGTCTCACAGTGAATAAGTATTTCCTGAAGGTCAGAGGTTATCACCTGGGTTTGAGTCTGAGTGCATTGCTGCTGGTGCTGTCAATGGGTACTACTGAAAAGTGGTATGGCTCTGCATTTTTTACTCCTTTCCTGCAGGTGTTTACATACATTTGTGAGATTTCCTCCTGAGCCTTCTCCAGGCTAAACAGACACATCTCCTTCACCTTTTTTTTTTTTTTCTTTTTCATAAGAAAGATGTTAATCTCTTTTACAGCCTTCTGCTGTACTCACACCAGTACCCCCACATCTTTTTGTGCTGAGGAGCGTGGAACTGGGCACAGTACTCCAGGGCAAGCCTTATCAGTGCTGAGGTGAGGAGGATTGCCTCCCCTGACCTGCTGGCAGCACTCCTGCTGTTGCAGCCAGATTACCATCACCTTCCTTGCAGCAAGGGCATGTGTTCAGCTTGGTCTCCACCAGGACCCCCAGATCCTTTTCTGCTTTCCAGCTGGGTGGCACCCAGCCATGTGCCTTGGCACTGTTCCTCCCCTGTGCAGGATGCTTTGTACAGTCTAGATTGTGTAGAATGACATTGTGTAGATTGTCATTGACTTTGCCACAGAAAAGGCTAAATGAAAAAGTAGTGTTCTGTGGGCCTCAAGTTCTGCATGAATGCTTTGTCCAAGGGTAATCAAGCTACCTGTGTTCATAAGATGTAGTGTGCATTACACCCACAGAAATAAATGAATCGCCAATAGATGTAGTTCTTTACTGTATTTCTCTCATTTTAAGCAGTTTACACCTTTCAATTGTTTTGGAAGTCTGAAACTGGAATACAGGAGGAGAATGTGCCATTCTTATTTTTCAGAGTGGCTCAGTCTTAGGTTGCCTTGCTTCACCCAGATTTTATTCACACAGCACTATAGCTGAGAGAGGACCAGGATAAGTTTCAGGTTTTACACTGTATCAAATTCTTTGTCTGGCTGCACAGCCGCAGAAAGGCATGCGCTGGCAGAGGAGGAAATGAGAACGAGCTGCAAAGTTTGATGTGTAGGAAAGGTTCTTGAACTGTCTCTTCCAGTGGCTGAAAATGATCATGAAGTTGCTGGGCTATTGTGTAATAAATTTATAACCTCAGCTGTGTTAAGAGAAGCAAACAAGCATCTTAAACCTTTACTGCTGGCTTCAGTTTTCTCCAGTGGAGCCAAGCATTCACCTGGGGAAAAAGAAGACTTAACACTTCTTTTAGGTACCTGCGGAACAACAGTGGCTTTTGTAGCTTTTAATTCAAAGCAAGAGGAGAATCAAGTTTAAGAACTTTTTCCTAGGCATAGGAAACGGTGTTGCACCGGTAGCAACAAGATCCAAGAGAACTGCTTTCTTGTATTCACATACCTTTTCAAGAAGGAAGCAAAGAGAGCTGGAAGTCTTCCTACACATTTCTAGAGGTACTAACTTGAGAAGAAATAATACTGCTTGAATTACCATACTTCTGTTTTTCTTGGCTGAAAAATGCTAAGATTCCTTTTTCTTTTTACACAAAAGTATTTTCAGGAAACATTCTTTGATTATGTAACTGTTTTCACAGAAACGGCTTTTAAACTAATTTTCCAGTAGAATACAATTTCTAATATTGGGTATCTGACTCCTGAGGAGACTTCTGTGAGTACCCTTGCAACATCCTTCATTTTTACCATTGGCTTCTTCTAAGCTGAGAACAGACTTGTCTCTAATTCCTTAAGAAATGAGAAAAAAGTTTGCATTGCCTTCATTCTGTGTTACTGAAGTAAGCTGTTGCTTTTGTTTGTTTGTTTTTGGTGTTTGTTTGTTTGGGGTTTTTTGGATTTTTTTAAGATTTAGTTCAGGATTTCAGGAATTTCATGCAGAATTTTAGAAATTTTCTATATGTTCCTATAGGCAGCTTACCAGTGATTCCTTAAAGCTTTTCTATTGTTGTCAGAAGGTCCATCAGTTTTAAATAAAGCTTAAGCATGTATTTCTAATTAATTGAACACTTTCTGTACAAGTCTTGGAAAGTAGACTGATAACATGACTGCAAATAGTTTTGTTTAATTTTGAATACGTGATTTTATACTGCTTTANAAGATTTAGTTCAGGATTTCAGGAATTTCATGCAGAATTTTAGAAATTTTCTATATGTTCCTATAGGCAGCTTACCAGTGATTCCTTAAAGCTTTTCTATTGTTGTCAGAAGGTCCATCAGTTTTAAATAAAGCTTAAGCATGTATTTCTAATTAATTGAACACTTTCTGTACAAGTCTTGGAAAGTAGACTGATAACATGACTGCAAATAGTTTTGTTTCATTTTGAATACGTGATTTTATACTGCTTTAAAAAAAGGCAGCAGTATATAAAAAACAGCCATATATTCCTAAAGATAATGACATGAACAAGTGCAGTTAGTAGGGTTATGTCTTTATCTTCCAGCCCCTAACATTGTATGATTTTGTGTTACATCAACAGATGCATCCAGGCTGGATGCTGTTGTGCTCACTGCTGCATATGGATATCATATTTGGTGGAGTTCCTTCAAAGCCTGGAGTATTGGACAGCATTGGCTTGGCCTTTTCACCTCTTATTTCTGTATCTCGTGAAAGTATTATGGACCAGAAATGTCATGTCCAGTCTAGATGCAAACTCTGTCTGCTGCTAATGTGAGACATTATTTGGGGTTGGCATTAATCACTTCAAGCTATCTCTCCTCTTGCATTTGAGAGTTGCATTGTTTGAAGAGATGTTTGTAAGATCTCGGCAAGGGGCTGTGGGCGTAGCTGGTGATCTCGTGTGGTCCCTCTCTTTGTTTTAAGAGCCTGAGTACTGTTAAAATCATATTTGACCTCGGGGGCCTTGAGGATTCCAATCTGGAGCTTCTTCCCGTCCTAATTAGTATCAGAAGGTAGGAAATACTTTCCTCAGATGATCATTTCTAGCCTCTCTTTCTAAGTCAACTTTACTTCTTGCTCCTTTCAGGACTTTCTATTAAATTACTGAGTTAGAACTATAAAAAGGCATGTGAGCTGAGGCCAAAGTCCATCTGGTCCTAGTTTCTAACTCTGACAGTGAACCAAACCAGGTATCTATAGAAGAAGAGAAGCTGGGTGTGCAAATGCTATTTACCTGAGTAGCTCTTTCATATTTCAATTATTTTTAAGCTCAGGGGCTTTCCCTTGGCATGGCAGGACAACAATTGATCCACATAGTTTGGGTGCCTGGGAGATACGAGTAGAGTCATCAGCGTTCTGTCTTTGCCCTTTACCTATATTAAAATACGCTGTTCGATGAGTGTGCTAGTGGCTCATACAAAGTGCTTTATTTTTTTACTACTCCATCACTCTTCCTCTAACCTGAGCTGCCATGGGAACAGCTGCTTGTCTGCTACAGAAAGAATTTTTCAGAAATAAACATCCTTGAAAAAACAAACCCTCCCATCCAAAACAGTGGCAATGTAGTTACTGGTGTTTCATTGCCCTTCTCTTGTAAGTCCAGTCTCCTGTAGTAGCAGGTTTTCAGTTGTGCTGCCCTTCAGGGAGGGAAATGCTGCCATTAATTAATTATTTTTAAAATATAGATTTCCTATCCCCACCTCTTTAAAACTGAATCCTGGTTTTCTGCTGAAGCCTTCTAGACTTGGAAGCATCATGGTTGCAATCTCTGGTAAGACGAGGTTTTACCCCAGTCCAGTGTTTGCACAGGCAAGGGAATACAGGGCAGAAAGACAAATCTTGGAAGCCAAGCAGGTGGAATTGTTGCCTGCTCTGCAAGTTCAGGGTGAAAAAGCTGTGCTCTTCTCCCTGTCATTAGGGTCCTCCCCTTTCATACATAACAAATAATTGAAAAGCAAGTTGGTGTTTTTGATTTTAGTTATTCAAAGAGGAAGTCATTAGTTGGCAGATTACAGCTGAGATTGGTGTTGGGTCAGTTTTTGTTCCTTGGCTTTGCAGATGTACCCTGTGGGTGACTCAGTTGTGTGCACAGGTTGTGTTTTGCCCCTTTTACCTGGGATTAAGTGTCCTCAGGTAATGCTGGTTTCACATTAGGTAGGAGCTTTTGGGGCATTTCCATAGGATTAAGAGAGCACAAGCTTTATGATTTGTTTTTAATTTAATGTCAACCCTCCAAGGTAAGATTGTCAACTATATAACACCTAAGTCATCAATTATTTCCTGTTTTCTTGTTACACAAGCTCTTCACATCAGTACCTGAAGGCAATCCCAGCCCTTCCTCTCTCATAGTGTGTTCCTGCTCTGTCCTCGGTGGCATAGCAGTCTGTGCAGCCATGTGGAAAAACAGAGCGGAAATGATCCAGCTGAAAAATAACCAGCCAAAAAGGTTTGTGTTTTTCAGTCTGATACATTTTCTGCCACACAGGTAGTTGTGCTAGCATGGCAAGGTGTCAATGTATACAGGGGAGTGAGGGGCCGGAGGTGGGGTGGCATCTGCTTGAACTGGACTGAGCTGCACTGCCTGCCAAATTCTAAACTGTGCTCTGAAGGATGTGTCACCTTGCCTCCTTTCTTTGGTATTGAGAAGCAGTTGGAACAGACAAGGCAAAGTTCAGAAAAGAGGAAGAAATTTCATCAGTTTCATGCATTTGTAGAAATAGTGTTTGGAGAGATGGGGTGACTTACTTGAGGGTACACACTGGGATCTCTCTTTGTCTAATATTTGAGCTGTAAAACCAGATCATCTTCTTGGTACATGAGTTAACTGCTCAACTTCAAATGGAAGGGACTCCTAGGAACTTTTCTTTTGGAGTGATGACCTTAGACCAGCCTGATAAAGGCAGAGAAGCAGATGGCAAGTTGCAGTTGACTGTAGCCAACTGCCTGAAGATGTTGCGTATGTCTGCTCTTCTCTTACCAGTAGAGGCTAAATACAGCTCTTTTATTTACTTTCATAGGGGTGCAGGGAATCGTACCCTAAAAATTCATCTTGTAAGCTAAAAGGACATCCTAAATTTCAACTAAAATTTTGACTCCACTATTTCATATTGGTTTGATCTGGGAAGCTCTTCATGAGCAACCTTTCTTGGATTTACTGTTAGGAGCCTCAGGGTGTTTAAGAACTGGGGTGGGACAGTTAGGTCATACAACTGTGAGAGCTACATGAAAAATGTAACATTCATGTGATGGTCTGACCTCCATAGGGGGCTAATGAAGAGAGACCAATGTAATGGAGCATCTTCCTGTGTTATATTTACCCCAGCAGAGACTTGCACGTTGTGGCTGCAGGAGTAGTGTCACCCTCCCTGTGTGACACCACAGAAGACACTGTACACAACCATCAGAGACAGGGCTTCAGCTGTGCAGGACTTGGTTTCCTGTGGGGAGCCTCGTGGGTTGAGCTTCAGAACATCCTCTAAGGGTCTTTTCTTGCCAGGCTTGGCAATAAGGAAGGTAGCTTGCTTTTGAAAACAGATCAAGATTGTGCTGGCTAAAAGTTAAGTGTTTTGCATTTTTAATCATTTGCAGAGACTACATCTTTTCCTGAAACTCTCTGAATGCTACTTTGCAGAACTTAGTAATATTAATAGTGTCTCAAATAGATATGATTGATAGTGTTGCTTATCCCAAGTGACAGTGGAATGCAGGCTCTTTTCAAGGCTGGCGGCTTTGTGATTTTCTGTTCTTTTGGGAGACACATTTCAGGTGTCAGAGGCACCTGGGCTAGCTCTGCAGGAGGTGGCCGTGAAGTTGTGTTAGCACAGTGTTGTAGCCTGACCTCTGCAGCTGAAGATTCTCCAGCTGACTCTGGACAACCTGGTTTAGGTTTCTGTGCATGGCTTTTACTTCTGCTTTGTTGACATACACCCTACATGGTGGTATGTCAGACTGGATTTACTGGATTCGTCTACTCCAGTGTTTCTATAAATGGTACAGATAGAAGGGAGTCATTAGCATTTGTTGTTAATTGTGCCAGGAAGCTTCACGAGATGAGGAATGGAATGAATGTTTGTAAATGCATACAGGAGTCCTTAGACTTTCACTGCCTCCATCTAAGGTGGCACTGCATGCCCCCTGCCTTTGGTTTTGTTTGTATTAATTAATATTTTGTATGTCCCCCCAATAGAAATATTTAATGAGAGAACCTTGATTCAGCTTCTGAGGAATAACAAAGGAAGGTACATGAGGCTTGGCTGATAGGCTCTTAAGTGAGGATAAAAGCATCCATTCCTCCAGGTATAGTGCCATAAATGGACATGTCAGCTAATCTAGGGTCTATTTTTTAATCTTTGACTTCCAGTGGAATTTCTGTGCATGACACTTTCGGTGACTTAGAGCATAAGGGATTCATTACTGTGCTCTTTGGAGCACTGTACGTGCCTAGCACGGTGTGAAGAGGGCGTGAAGAACTAGAAGTGACTTCAGATAATTGCACTGTGGGGAGGCTGAGAAAAAGAATATGTTATGATTCTCCAGGGCAATGCTAAGAAGTTGAGTTCTGAGCAAGAGGTCCCACTGTGCTGGACAAAACACCAGTAGCTGAATCTCAGT
Organism: Bombycilla garrulus; assembly: GCA_013400315.1. Taxonomy (NCBI): domain Eukaryota; kingdom Metazoa; phylum Chordata; class Aves; order Passeriformes; family Bombycillidae; genus Bombycilla; species Bombycilla garrulus. The sequence continues at coordinate 1,469,542 of VXBU01016690.1, forward strand.
TTGCTGTGGACAGAGGCTGACTGCAGGAGACCTTGCATTGTTAGGCCTTGGGAGGGGGGCGTGACTCGACCAGTGTTTCTCAATCAATTGTTCAGGAACATGTCATTGTCTGTGACATAAAAGATTGTTTTTGAAAAAAACACTAAAATCCACGTATTTTGGGGCAGGGAAATAAAAAGTATTAAAATAGCAGTAATACATACTACATTTATTTTACTTTATATTTTGTTACAAATTCATGTTAAGCATGGTAACATTGGACAGGAGACAGGGGTTTTTCTTTGGAAAGATTGGCCAGTACTGGTGCCACTTTCCACATCAAGATCAACTGTAGCTGCTGTTTTTGGCATCTTTTGACTTTTTAAGAAATTCCAGTTGGCTGCTGAAATTGCTGATTTGTTTTTTTGGACTCAAAAGTTGACCACAATTTTTTTTCTCATATCAAACTCATTGCATTTCTTTTCATGTCTTTCCTTCATGTTGTCCATATACATTATAAAGGTTCTTGCAGACCCAGTATCACCAGCAGAAGAACAACATGGTAAATATTTACATGTTGTGCTATTTCCACAGACTTCTAGTGGTCTATTGAGTTGAGAAAATGATTGAATTTGGAAAGAAAATCTTACTGGATTATTCCAGTCCCTTGGAAGAAAGGGGAAATCTGGAGAGAGGTGTGGAAAAATTAAGATATATGAGTTTAAAAAAATATTCCTGTTAAAAGGCTGAATTCTTTTCACCTTTCCCAGACTAGTTATCTGGAAGTTGGAAAGGCATATTGTTGTCATAATGGGTGTTAGCTAAATTTTGGAGTTGTTACATGCCCCTTTAAACTCACAGTGATCAGAATTTGAGAATGAAAAAAGTATTTACAGAAGGCAAAATTTCCCTCAGGTGCATTAAATAAGCAACTTCTGCCTAAAAATAAAATTGGAATACTAATTCAGTAGTTTCTGCATACTTTAGGGTCTAGCCACCAGTTGCTATAAATTATTTGACTTTTTCCCCTTTTAAGTAGTTTTGAAGTATATGATTGTGTTCCTGCTTATGAGAGATAAGTTACAGAATTGACCAGCTGCACCCTTAATCTTCTGATATCCTGTAAGCAGAAAAAAGTTCTGGAAATGTCAGGCTTGTGTAACTCATGGAGAACATTAGCTACTCCTAGAAGAGGCTTATAAAATACAAGCAGGTTCAAAATCACAATAATGTTAACACAGCCTTTCCAGAAGATGTTTGTCTATCAGTCGGTATCTGCTAGAGCCAATTTCATGTGCTCCTATTTTGGAAAGTCTGTCTGAAAATGCAATATCCTCTGTGGAACTAAAAAATGTTGTCAAGTCCTAAGAGGACACTAGGTATGATGGTGATTTGTTATGGAAGAATATGAACAGATCAACACTGCAAATAAATTACTGTTTCACATGATGATAATATAAGTACAAGGATAAGAATATGTTTTGTTTTTATTATTCCCAGAGAAAAAGAGATCACTATAAACTACCACTTTTTAGCCTGTGGATTTATATTCTGTTGCATTTGTCTTTGTAGGTGGTTGGGTTAATTTCTGGGTTATTAACAAGTCATTACTTAACTGTCTTATATTCATTTATAAGTGTAGATTTTATTTTGCACGAGACAGAACAAAGTGATAAAGAAAATATGTTGGAGTCATTGCCTTTGGAGCAGTTTTAGAGTATTCTGTCAAGAACCTAACGCTGCTAGATTGTAGAGAATTTTGTTTGTAAGACTGTGGGAAAAACGCTTGAGTGTGGGCTCTTCTATCAATGGTTATAATTTGGTATTTCACACCACCTACTTTGCTTTGCCTGTCTGAGGACTGGCATATCTGGCCGTGGCAGGCCACCACCACAGCTTCAAGAGGGAGCCAAGCACCAGGGATGGTTTGCCACCACTGCTGTGCTTTAGCTCTAGGAGACTGCAAAGGTCCTTCTGAAGGGAGATGGTAAAAAAAAAAGAGCATTAACATCCAGTGATCCTCTTTGGAATTTTCTTTGCTGAGCGTCTCAAAGTGGTTTTTGCATAATGAGTAAAAATATGGCCCGTCTGTGAAGCCCTAGAGAAGTATGTTGTGATGCTGTATCTTCAGCAAGGTAAAATGACAGTGAGAAGTGAGAAATGTCTCCTAAAGAAAGGAAAAGAATTTGAGAGAAAAGGATGGTGATGGGTCACTATGTGTATTTGCAAGCAACAAATGGTTATTCACAGTTCAACAGGGGTGTTGCACGCACAGTATTGTAGTGATTAATTCTCTCTGTTCTCTTGGTTCATAGTTTATTCTGAACGTAGGTAGGTGATGATAGTTTGGAAATGCAACCGACCAAGCAGTATAAGAATTCAGAAAATAATGATACAGATATATGCCATCATCAAAATGTGTCTGAAAGAAGAGCCACAATAGTATGTGTAGTCCATGAAATGTAGTAGCAATAAAAGCCTGATGAATGTTGTTTATGAGGCAGCCTTTACCAATAGCCAGAATATTGTCAAGGGGAACAGAACTATGGACAACAGTGAGGAACAAATTCTTGAGTATACTCTCTTAGCAGCAGTTTGCTAAGAGACTCAAGCAGCCCATCTTTGTGGAAAATGACCAGATATGTCTGTTGTCCATCCATCTCTTCTCTTTTGGTGTATGGGTTCTGGTACTGTTTGGTTTAATTATTCCCTTTTCTGCTTGCCAGTATCTGCCAATACATGCCTGACATTAAGCTCCTTCAGACATTAAAAAAAAAAAAAAGGTGTTCGCTTTTATCCCAAAGCATTGATGAAAGGTGGCTGTCTTTCAGCTGTTGGAAATATTAATGAATGGCTTACACTCAGCTGAATATAGACTGTGGTGTAGACTGCTCACAGCTGCTTCACTCTTCTCTTTTTTGGGGCAGGCTTCTTTACCCATAGGAGTTTTCTATGTCATTCCATTCTTCCTCGTCTTTTTCTTTTCCTGCTGACTTTCCTGGTTTCTTTTCCATGCTACCTGTCTGATCTGTCTCACAAGTCCTTTCTTGAGCCAGAGGAAGCTGGGTATGTTCAGTTGAGGTGCCATTTCAGAGTCTGCTGGTGAGAATCCTTAGAAACCATTCAGAGAAGGGCTGAGGTTGGAAGGGACCTCTGGAGCTCAGCAGGTCCAGCCCCTGCTCAAGCAGGGTCACTTGGAGATGAGTGCTTGGGGCCGTGAGCAGGTCACTTCTGAATAGCTCCAATGGTGGAGACTCCACAACCTCCTTGAGAAACCTGCTCCAGTCCTCAGTCACCCTCACAGCAAAAGTGTAACTGTCCACAAGGTCTGCAAGACTCACAGGGCTACAAGCCCACCACATGAGTCTCCTGAATATGCCAGTCATGTAATTTTATTGTTGCCAACCTGCTGTGTCTGCTCACATAGTAATTTAGCTCCGCCCAGGAATTGATTTCCGTTTGACTACAGCTTTGTCTTTAGCAATCGAATAAATTTAGTTTTATCTTCGTGACTGAAATATTGGGGTAAGGTCTTAGAGGTCTCTTTGTTGTTCTGTCAAAAGATGTCCTGTATCTATGCTGAATAGCTGTTTTTTTCATAGATGCACCTGAAGTACAGCTTGACTACATGAATCATGCTGATGTATAGAATTTAATTGCATTGTTTTACTTTAATCTTCTTCAAAGAGCGAAGAGCTTTTGAGTGTTATATTTAGAAATATTTGTAAAATCATTTTGCATATATTGCAGCAGCATCTAAAAAAAAATCACGCCTTACCATCTTCTTGTGTTTTTTGTGTAATTCAGTTCATTAAGGCGTTTGATGTTGATTTCACTTTGCCCACAACAGATTTTAGCTGGGCTTGGCAAGGCTTCATTAGGAGATCTGTCATTGAAGTCTTGAGACTAATCAGGGGCTTTCAGTGTGTGATGCTGTTCAAGGGGAGCTTTCAGTATTTAGTGTAAAGCACAACACATTTAGTGTTTCATTTATCCTTTGAGATCCATTTATCACTTACAGAGAGGGAAAGAAAATCCTGAGTAGAATAAAGCCTATTCTAGTCAATTTGGGCTAAATTATAAGGATTGCACCTTAAAGTCTTCCCTTTTGTCTGCAGCCAGCAGATCTTAGTTGTCAGATATTAAACGATGAGTTAATATAGCATTTTATTATCTTTTCCTGTCTTTCCTCCATGTTGTACATGTACATTACAAAGGTTCTTGCAGTCCCAATACCACTAGCAGAAGAACAAGATGGTAAATATTTACATTATGTGCTCTTCCCACAGACTTTCAGTGGTCTGTTGAGTTGAGAAGATGTTTGAATTTGAAAAGGAGAGGGTAAAGATATTACTGGATTATTCCAGTCCATTGGAGGAAATGGGAAGTGTTGATTTAATAACAGGAGTTGTGCTTTTGGGTGTATTGTCAGTCCTGTTCGTAGATTTTTACTTTGAATCCTCGTGGTTTCATTTGATATGCTGTAGTGGAGCTGTACTCTGGGAGGGTGGATGGTGGCTGACTTTGAAGTAAAGGCTGTGTACGTGTACCTGTACTGACGTGCATGTGACACCTCCCTGTTCCAACTTTGCCCTGGCTCCTACTGTAAGGTCATGTCAGGGAGAGAGTTAGCATTTCCTGCCTGTTGCCTTGAAGTAGCTACCTCTTAGAGGGCTCAATTGCTCTCTCTACTGTTGGCCACACTGCTTTGGATCCAGCCTAGGATATGGGTGACTTTCCAGGCCATGAGCACACAGGGCTGGCCTGGCCTGTGGAGATCTTTTTCACCCACCAGCGCACCCACATCTTCATCAGAGCTGCTTTCAATCCCATCATACCCCAGCCTGTATCAATACCAGCATTTGCCCTGACCCAGGCACACCATCTTGCACTTGACCTTGTGAGATTCCTGAAGTTCAGTAGCTTGGTGTTGTCCGCAACATTCACAGATGTGCATGGGTTTCAATAAATGTGCCGGCATCCTTGGATTCAGTCTTCACTTGTACATTTTACTCAGCAGCTCTATTATTTGAATTACACTTCTGCTGTCCGTTTCTGTAAAAGTAGATGGAACTGTGGAAGTTCCATGCTCATCCTGCTGATGCACCGTTGTAAGGGAAATGGTGTCCTGTTTACCTCAGTGTGGCACCAGTTTGGCTCCAGCACCTGAGTATGCATGATGAACTTCTGAACCTGCAGTATTGCCTGTAGGACTGATAGTATTCTAAATAAGTGAGCATTTGGGGTTTGCCTGGACATGATGCAGTGACATAATTGCAGAACCATTTGGCTTTTAATCACCAATACAGCTTTTTTTTTCTTTTCAATGTACTCTATTTAGCTTAACAAAATAAAAAGATATTAATCTTCAGTCTCTGCTACTCCATCAAGTAGTATAAGAACCATAAGGTGATGGACTGATACAAAGCTCCCTTGAAATTTAGTTTGCAGGAATGCCAGTGTTATTTTTAACTGTCTCCAGCAGGAGGCTTTTTGTCTGGAAGGAGTCCAGAGGTGTACATTGCAGCCTCTGTTCAAATTCACATCTGTTACAGCGATGAGTTTTGTGCACAGCATAGGTGGGTACAGTTGTAGCAGTAGCTGACTGCTCACCTCTGCTGTGGCTGGTGGTGACTGGAAAATCCAGTGCGTGTCCCTCGTGTGGGTTGGCCTTGGCTGGATGCCAGGTGTCCACCAAAGCAGCTGTGTCACTTCACTCCCCAGCAGGACAGAGCAGAGAAAATGCAATGAAAGGCTCGTGGATCAAGATAAGGACAGGGAGATACCATTCAGCAGTTACTGTCATAGGAAAAACAGGCTCCGCTTGGGGAAATTACTTTCATTTATGGCCAATCAAATCAAAATGCCTATTGTTTTAACAAATCTGTGGAGTATTATAAGGTTTTAAGGTGGAGATTTCATTTTCTAATTTATTTGGATACCTCCTGTGTGTGCGTGAACATACTGAAATTCACTTGCTGGTTTAGAAAGATGTGGTAATTGTCATTGTTCATGTTAAAAAATTTTAGGTGCTTCTGCTGTTTATTGTGTATGAACAGAACCTTACAATTCTATTAAATTGGTAAAAGAGATGGTTGATATTGACTGCCTGGATTTAGGCATTTAATGGTTTAATATTACACTACGTTATAGTTACACATATTTGTAATAAAAAATAGATATAGCTCAAACACTTAGAAATTTAAAAGTTAGATCTTTAAATCACAAGAAAATAGAAGCACTGCATGCTGAATGGAGAATCATCACCTACAAGGTACAGGTTTAGTATAAGTCTGAATAAATAATTTCCAAACAATAGCAAAGGGGAGGCTATTTAAAATCTCAGTCACAAATCATGGAAAGGACATGCTGGGAATTTCAAGAGCTTCTTGCATATCAGTAGCTGTTCAAAACACAATTGATATTGCTGTTTTAATTGTACCGACATAAGAAAAGATTATTTTTTCCTTTTTTTTTTTTTTTTTTTGGGCATCCCACAGGTCATAAATGTTGATGGAACCATGAGGAAAACCCTCTTGGAAGACAAGCTTCCACATATATTTGGGTTCACTCTGCTGGGGGACTACATCTACTGGACTGACTGGCAGAGACGGAGCATTGAAAGGGTTCACAAGATAAAGGCCAGCAGAGACATCATCATTGATCAGCTGCCGGATTTAATGGGCCTTAAGGCAACGAGTGTCACCAAAGCGTTTGGTAAGCGTGGGCAGCAGAGCTTGGGTCTGAAGGAGTCTTTATACGGCCTTGCTCTCATTAAGCAGCTGTTGATCACTTGTAATGAGAATAACTGTGATCTGATGGGTTTGAAAGGAAAATGGCGCCTATTGTTTCTACAGTTGGGAAAACACAGTGTTGCAAAAGAAGTTGCTTCCAGTTTTTAGTGACATAAATCTTCCACAGCTTTCACTGCACTCTTTGAATTTTTATGAGGATTTTATTCTTCTATGCTACAGGAATCATCATGCTCGCCAAAATGCTCTATTTCCTGCTGCTCTTTCCTTCCAGAGGAAAGTCCCATGATGTTCAGTTAGCAGAGTGCTTTTCTCTGTTGGGTGTAATGGTGACTGAGGCACAGTCACCATTATGTTGTTGCCCCAAAGAGAGTAGCGCTTCTATATTAACTCGAAACACCTCAGTTGTATGTAAATCGTAACAACTAAAACACTTAGCAAAGTATCAGCATCTCTGAAAGGTGCAGACAGTGTTTTAGGTCCTCTGCTGGCACTGTGCAGCAAGTGTGTCACAGAACCTCCCGGCTTCAGTGTACTGGAGATTTTCCAACTACCTGGAACACCAGAGTTTGAGCATAGCAATAATCAGATTCCTTAGTTAGCTGTTAAAATTACTGAGAAGAGTTGCAATGGAGTAATGGCATCAGTCTGAAATATGTATGCCCTAAAAAAGGGAAAATGAAAAGAACCCTGGTTGAGACTGATCTTTGAGAATTTTTTTTTGTGTGTGTGTGGTAACATCCTTAAAATACCTGAATCCTTGGTTTCAGCAGATGGAGAGAGGCAGTCATTTATGTGTTGGTCCTTACTTTCCCCTACACATTCCATCCCCATCACATGAAAAAATAAGTGTGAGATTGTGGTGATCTTGTTGGAACTTCTTCTGCTAATGAATCTTCTCAGCTTTGAATTAAACAGGTGGGAAAGAACTGCGATCATCCAGCTCTTTTCTCACCCTTTTGTATCACTGAACATTTGTAAAAGCTAGTGGTTTCAAAGAGATACAAAGATGGAGTCCTTGGTGAAAAGTAGCTAATTATCTGTCTTCAGTGAATTAATTTAATCTTTGGGAAGACAAGAATGATCTGTTTGTAGATGGTATTTGTACAATAGGATGGATGGGTCCAAGGAGGGATAGGTCCAGTTTTGTAATCCTGGGCAGACAGAAAGAATCCACTTGGAGTGCTTTTTTATTTTTAATTTTTTTAAGATTTTTTTTTTCAAATTTATTTTTAGAATTCCCTGCTGACAACCTGTAGTGTTAACTTACTTTGGAAAATTATACCATGTTTTTGTTCAACCTCCTGTGGTCCCCTTTCCCTTTTACCTTCAGAATGCAGTAACATCTATATTGTTTTACTTGGTTTTTTGGGGTGTTTTTTAAGGAACTAATTCAATGCACTAATATCTGTTCTGGTTTGTTGTTTTGTTTATTTATTTTTTAAAGGAACTAATTCATGTGCAGAGAACAATGGAGGCTGCAGCCATCTGTGTTTCTTTACACCCCAGGAGGCCAGGTGTGCCTGTCCCATTGGCCTCGAGCTGTTGAGTGACATGAAGACTTGCATCATTCCTGAAGCCTTCTTAGTTTTCACAAGCAGAGCAGCAATTCATAGGATTTCCCTTGAAACCAATAATAATGATGTTGCTATTCCTCTTACTGGAGTCAAGGAAGCATCTGCTCTGGATTTTGATGTCTCTGATAACAGAATCTATTGGACTGATGTTAGTTTGAAGGTATTACTGACGTGTGAATTCCTTGAATATAAAACCACAGAGCAGTTACTTTGATCTAACAAAGGTCTCTGATACATGATCTGTCCAGCAGTTGCCAGTGTTGTCATTGAATTGCATCCAAGGAGACCCTTGGAGATGAAGACAGTTGCATTGCTGAATGCACAGTAGGGTGACAGGCATCTTCCTGCTTCAAATAAAAATCCAGAGTGGTGTCTGCTCATGCCCAATGCCTAAATCTTGGGTGCTGGATGTGTTGCATCCATACATGTATCTGCTGTAGAAAAGTTGATTTTATGTCAGAGAGTAGAGTAATTTAAACATTGAGCTCAGCAGGCCCCTGAGTTTTTTATCCCCTTCCAGTTTTGACTTGAAAGACAATTGTACTCAGTATTAATATTTGACAAGTGAACTTTGGATTATTTGCTGTTAGTCTGAGGCTCCAGCTTGGCACAGAAAAAGCCGGGGAACTTGTCCAGTCTCCTCCACCCTCCTCTGAGTGTTAAGGGTGCCCACCTGCCCCCAGTTGTACCTCAGTATGTTCCCCAGAACACATTTCCTGTGATGTTTGGTAAACATCTAGGTTCATGCTAAAGTGAGGGTTGTGCTCTTCATCAGTGTTACTTGGCCTTTTGAAGTGGACTAAGTATATGCTAGAAAATGACAGATTCCCCTCACTGGAACTAAGTTATTCTATTTAGACTCTTAAGAGGTTTTCCAAGAGCAATCAGAGTTTCCTTGCTGGTGTGCCCAAGCCATAACATGGCAAACCTCACTTTGGGAGCCTGTAGGGCTCGGGCAGTTTCTGTAGCCACTCTGTGAAGACTAATGAGGGCTGTGCTTCAGTGTTAACAGTGCTGCTTGTGGTCTGGATACCATTCCTTCAGGAAGCGTGCCAATGGAATGAATTAGTGTAGCATAGACACAGTTACTAAATTAATCTCGCACAAGCACTTGGAAAGCAGGAGTTATGGACATCTTATCCATTTCTGCTGGAAAGCAAGTTACTTCAGCTGCATCAGTGAGTAGATCTCAGTCTCACTCTGTGCAGGACTGGAAAACATTTTACTTGTTTGTTGCCTTCTGAAATTTCCAGCATACTGTATTTTCATATACATACCTGGTATCTTCCAGCACCTTGGGGTTCTCATTCCCCTTGTCCCCCACACCTGGCTGCTTTGGAGCAGGTATTACAACTTCAGAGCTCACAGTCATCTCCCTTTCCTTCAGTGACCACCACTTCCCTGATCTCCGCCTGCCTCTGGTTATAGGAGGATGCATTTTCAAAAACTACACTATGTGATTTCAGGGTTTGACATTTACCTTTAAAAGTATAAAATACCTCTGACCCTTAGACATTCATGTATCAAATTATTAACAAATCAATAGCTGAAATATTGGCAGGCATGTAGACTGATTGCTCAGTGTTGATAAGCAAGGGTGGATATTTGCTCCTGGAAGTTACTGTTTACCTGGGGGTTGTTTCAGTGCTGTTAGGAGTGACTTATTTATGTGTGTGCAGTCCTTGCCCTATGACTTATTTTGGTGACTGTGCATCTAAAATGTTGATGGGATCAGTAAAGCTGCTCCAGGTGACTGATTATGACAAACAGTTTAATTTAGATGCCACTGAGATGTGTTTCTGAGACTTACAACAGCAAATTAAATAATTTTAAAAATCAGATTCTTGCGTGCAAATAGGAAAGAGGGAAGAGGGGTCAAGGAAGAATCTGCAGCTACATACTGCTTTCTGAAAATTCAGGTGTTTTTCTCCTGAGAAATCCTATGTCTTTTTTGACAGCAGAAATTAGTTGTTTAAAAGATTAGTGTTCTTTTGTACATCAAACTTCTTGATAATTATTCCTTTTTATTTCACTGGGGTGTCCATAAGCACTGTAATATTTTTACACCACTGTTTTCCAGACCATAAGTCGAGCCTTCATGAATGGGAGCTCTGTTGAACATGTGATTGAGTTTGGGCTAGATTATCCTGAGGGAATGGCTGTAGACTGGATGGGAAAGAACCTCTACTGGGCAGATACTGGAACCAATCGCATCGAAGTCGCCCGACTGGATGGACAGTATAGGCAGGTCCTGGTGTGGAAGGACTTGGACAACCCAAGGTCTCTGGCTCTTGATCCCACCAAAGGGTAAGGGACTCTGTTGTTTTTCAAAGTTTTGTGTGTGCGTTCTTGTATGTAACAAGTTACTTGGCACAGCTCTGTTTCTTCAGAGCCTTTGAAAAGGCAATAAATCTTCTACAATCCCATGGATTACAATGAAAAATTAGTATTTGTCAAAAATACTACTCTGCCTTTGTGTAAAAAAAGGTTATGTGTGATGCTGCACATAACCATGTAGGTTGTTTTGTTTTCTTTTTTCAAGTGCTGGAAAGAAATTTAGAAAGGCAAAGCATGCAGTTATACCTGGCTGATGTTCTGTTTCTGTTGCACCTCTCATTGCAGATACATGTACTGGACTGAGTGGGGAGGTAAACCCAGGATTGTTCGAGCCTACATGGATGGGACAAACAGCATCACTTTGGTGGACAAAGTGGGGCGTGCCAATGACCTCACTATTGATTACGTGGACCAAAGGCTCTACTGGACTGATCTAGACACAAGCATGATTGAGTCATCAAATATGCTGGGTAATCTAATGTTATATTACACCAGCCAGTACAGAAATATGTACTGGCCATAGTAAAGTAATTAAATAATATGAAATTTGAGCAATATAACTGATAGTAAATGTGTGTGTGCATTTTCTTATAAAAGGAAGTGGAGAGTTAAGTGAGAAAATTTAAAAAACCTTCATAAATTAATAACTATATGATGATTTATAATTGTGGTGAGATAAGATGTAATTTCTCTGCATTGATGTGAAACTGTCTGTGTTGTACCAAAGCAGAGATGGCCTCTGAGTTCTGCAAGGGAGGACAGTTTACAGGTTCATTGTAAATAATCCTGGACATTTTAGCCTGGACACTAATATTTTGTTGAAGTACTATCTCTTGTTTCTGACTTCAGACCAGTTGTATTAGTTCTAAACCAAAATACTTCTTGAAATTTTGTGGAGGCTGAAAGGTTGTGCAGCTACTTCTGCAGTGTATGTTTCAGATACAATTTACACATTCTCAGGTTTTCCATTGGGATTTCATTTCTACGTACAGGGGGTATGGTCTGATTGGAAATATACATAATTTCACTGCAACAATGTCTTTGTAGTCAGCAGATTATAAAGACTCAGGTAGACTTGTAACAAGTGGGCTCATCAGTTGAGGGATGAGCCGAGCACTCTGAAGCGGATGAGTGAATGCTGCTCCAGTTTAATCTTGGATGTTATAAACAGCAGGGGAAAAAAAAGTCACACTTTTGGGAACTTTCTTCCATCTACTATGAAAATTCAATTATACAGTTTATCTGCTTCCTTCAAAAGAGTCTTTCTTCTGAATTCATCACTATGGACCAGAATTGCTCTAGAAGTACCTGAGAGCGTGCAGGATATCTGTAACCCTAACTTGGAGAATCTAGATTCCCAAAAGTTACATGGGAAGGTTGCCTCTATATTTAGGTCTGGTGGCTTATAAGGAAGCGGCCTTATATTCTGGTTTATGGTTATTTTATACTTTCTCAAGTCTTGGTGCAATGGAAAGTAGGGCAGAGGAAAAAAAATGAGGTGTTCTGTAGAGCATTGGATGTTTGAGATAGGAGATGGTGCTGCTAAAGGCTGCATCTATCTTCATTTGATGGCAGAGATTCATAGAGGTTTATGCTTGAAAATGTTCAGGAAGGTGCTTTGCAGTAAGACTTTACTTTGGTAATGCATCTCTGTCAGAGACCATGCTCTTAGAAGGTGTTAAATCTGCTGTAAATGTTGCTGAGGCACTGAGTGTGGGAGTATTGAGATTTCTGCCAAACAAATGGTTTCCTAAACTCCTGGGATAGCTGTATGTTAGATTGCACTGCAAAAGATTTGTTTCTTGAGTGAAGCCACCGTAATTTCCCATATCAGTTTCTCTGTGAATCCCAAGTTTGTTGTTGCTTTCATGTGTATTAATGGGCTTTTTTATTGGACTAAGTGATTACTGGAACTGATAGTATTCTTGGATATGTTTTTCAATGTCTGTTTGGTTCAAAAAGCATGAGACATATGAAGTAGTATTACTGAGATGACAATACACTGGCATAATTTCAAATTGCTCTGTAGGCAAGAGGGTATCAAGGTAGGGCTTTTGAATGCAACTGTTTATGTTGCCTGTCGAGCAGATACTACTTAATAAAGAATCCTATGATGCTGATTTGGGATATGGGGTTTTATTTTAAAAAGAAGAAAAAGATTTTTCTGCATGCCAGCCACACTCTTCATTTTATGCCATGGGAATTGTCCTTTAGTTGGTTATCCTTGTTTTGGCAGGACAAGAACGAGAAATCATAGCAGATGATCTACCTCATCCGTTTGGATTAACCCAGTACAGTGACTACATCTACTGGACAGACTGGAATCTTCACAGCATAGAAAGAGCAGACAAGACCAGTGGGAAGAACAGGACTCTTATTCAGGGCCATCTGGATTTTGTGATGGACATATTAGTCTTCCATTCTTCTCGTCAGGATGGCTTGAATGATTGTGTGCAGAATAATGGCCATTGTGGTCACTTGTGCCTTGCCATCCCAAATGGATTTAGGTGTGGCTGTGCTGCTCATTACACCTTGGATCCCAACAGCAGGAACTGTAGCTGTAAGCTTTTTTATTTGATACTGTTTTCTTCAGTGCTTGTGGCTCCTGAGTGCGAAAGGCAAGGGGTTCCGAGTGTGTTTCAAAGGTTCTGGCTTTAAAAGTGATCTTTGAATATGAGGACAGAGTATGGAATTTTATATCAATTTTTGTGACATGTACTATGCATGAAGATTTGTATTTCAAGTCTTAGAAATGACAGAGCTGTCAGGTCTGGTCTTTCTTGTTTCACCAGAAGTGCTTTCTAGGTGATTCAGCTGTGTGAGTGAAACTTTCCCACTTTTTACCTAAATGTGTAGGTGGGTGGAAGAGAAATTACCAACAAAAAATGTCTTTTTCTCTTACATGCTTGATAAAGTCAGCTAAAATAACACTCAGTGAAGTAGTCTAACTCCTTAGTAGTCTGCCCAACTTGCAGATGCACTTAAAATACATATAAGTTTGTATTCTCTCTGCATGTGATATTATGAGCCTGCCAGTTGACTGGCTGTCCAATAGGAACTTAAGTTTCCAGTAAAAATGGCACATGAATAGAAAATGGGTGCATAGTGGTATATGAGGCAATTTTAACTGAATGAAAGGGTGAGTTTTTGAGAGGTGGGTCCTGCAGATATAACCTGATCTCCTTCTGTAACTACAGACCAAGACATTTCAACTTGATAGCAGAAATCTCCAGTTATGAGTTATTTAATTTTCATTGTGAATATTAGTGTCTCTTTGTGACTTTGTTCTAAATATTCTCTTTCTTCTGTGGGGATATATTCTTGGGAATTCTACTTTCTCATGCATTCTGTTTTGGCTTGTTTCAGCCCCGGCCAGTTTCCTGCTATTTAGCCAGAAATCTGCCATCAGCAGGATGATACCTGATGATCAGCAAAGCCCAGATATCATCCTACCTATGCATGGCCTGAGAAATGTCAAGGCTATTGATTATGATCCCTTAGATAAATTGATCTACTGGGTGGATGGGCGCCAGAATATTATAAAAAGAGCCAAAGATGATGGCACCCAGGTAAGTGTACATCTTGTATATAGTTTTGTGTCAGTCTTTTTGTGTGCTTTTGCTTTATGCTTGACCTTCCTCTTCTGTCTGCCACACCAAGGAATCATCACTGTCAACTGCTCTTGTCAGCACTTACTCATGAATATTCTATTTGTATATGAGAATTACCGAATGTTTTTAGGATTGTGGTTGTAGGGGTTTCTAAGCCATCAGGCAGGTAAACCATGCTTTCTGTGCAATCACTGTTCTTCAGTCATTCATCAGAATAATGGCTGGAAATCGTTGCCCGTGTGTTGTCTTGCAGCCTTTCACTGTAATGAGTACCCCAAACCAAAGTCAGAACCCGGAGAAGCAGCCACACGACCTCAGCATTGATATATACAGCCATACCTTGTACTGGACCTGTGAGGCCACAAATTCTGTCAACGTGCACCGGCTGAACGGCGAGTCCATCGGGATGGTGCTGCGGGGCGAGCACGACAGGCCCAGAGCCATCGTAGTGAACGCAGAGCGAGGGTGAGCGTCCTTCCTGCACCTTGGACAGAGCACTCCTGGGACGTGTGCCAGCTCTGCGTGTGGCAGTCTTGTGCCGCATCTGTCTGTTTTTACAAAGAGAAGTTTTGAATGGTGTTCAGGGTATAGGTGACTGCTTATCCAGTTCTGGGTTCTGAAGGTATCCAGCTTTCTCTTCCTGTTCTCTTTTGCTTCTGTTCTCACAGCCATGTGTGAGGCACTTATCCAGGTGGTGACAGCAAAGTAAAACCACCTTGTCCTGTTCTCTGTGTGGATGCACAGCCCTGACACGTAACAGGAAAAACTAGAGAGTCTGTATCACCTCAGAATCTGGATCGTAAATGTTTAGTCATAATAAAACAGGGATTTCCTAGGGGTCAAGAAAGGAACCTCTAATTTGATACAACTATTCCTGCTAATGTAGTAGTATAAAGCTTAAACACTTAAACCTCTTATTTTCTATGAATTTTTAAGTTAGTTCTGCTGTAATGTCTATCTTAAAAACCTCTGCAATTAATTGAAGCAGGTAGGATGCACTAGAGTGATTTCCCACAGGAGGAAAATATGTTGTTTTGCTGCAAAGCAGTTTTGGTTAGATTCAACAGACACTCTTTCTACTTCTGATAGCTAGTAGCTTCTTTCTTAGGTGTCAAAGATGGTCCTTCACTGTTCTCTTTAATAAGTTTGATGCTTAAATGCCAGTTCACTGCTAAATGACTTGCCATGTGCTTGATAGGTGTTGAATGACAGTATTTCACAACTGCATGGATACAGTAGTACCCAGAGACTCTGTCTGGAGTTTTAGGACTGGTGTTTTTTACCAGTGTACTCTGCACAGCTCAAAAGCTGTTGTGGGGAAAGGGAGATTAGAGGAAAGATTCTAATCTTACTGGAACTAAGGTCACTTGGATATAGTTTGTATTTATAAAAGCTTATCTGCTTTCTCCATTACAATGGGAGTTTGGATTTGTTGATCTCTAAAACTCTTAATTTTTCCAGTCAGGTTTTCAAGTGATTTAACGCTAAATCCGTTTATAAATTAAATGTGGAAAAATGAGGAAGACACTGTGACTGTCTGGGAGAGCTGAATGAGTGATCTTCAATAACTTCTGCTGTGGTTACAGAAATTCCTTGCTCCACCTCTCCCTTGGCTGCATGTTCTGACTGCTGCCTCCCCTCCTTGTGCCATAAGGAAGGGCTGTGCAGCAATGCAGCCCATGCTGTTGGAGAGTTTGCCCATGTTACTCACCACTGAAAAATAACGGACTTTTCTTTTAAAGAGGTCTCAGTTCATCGTGGGGGGTGTACAAACCCTATTTTCTCTATGCATGAGGAGGGCAGAGACTTTTGTTTGCAACTGAACTGGCTTAGATATAAAGAATTTATGGAACTAAGATGTCAGGAACATGCCATTCTCAGTTGGTTTTTTGTAATCTTTTCTCAAGTTTGGTAGGAATTTTGCTTGCTGAGAAGGAAGGATAACCTAGAAGGAGTGGAGGTGCTAGTTAGTATTTTTTGTCAGAGCTTCTGGACTTTGATTTGCAAGTGGGGACAGCTTTACCCAGGGGGAGTTGCAGAAGGTCTGTGCTAGTATCTTACAACCCCCAACTCCATGCAGGAGCGATACTGCTGGTGCAGCAGTGCTGAGGCACTTGATGGCCTGGAGATAAATCCTATTAATTTCAGGCTGAGTGGGCAGTTACAGATGTTTGGTTCTGGATCTTTGCACCTGGGATCAGTCACCCCAGCCATTCCGGTGAAACCATTCCCACTTACAACATTGGGTTACACGAGCCTACAGGCAAAGGGGAATTGTCTGTCCCTGGAGCTCCCAGCTCAGCGGTGCTGTCTCTGTTCCCAGGTACATGTACTTCACCAACATGCAGGAGAGAGCTCCCAAGATCGAGCGTGCAGCCCTGGATGGCACAGAGAGAGAAGTGCTTTTTACCACTGGCTTGATCCGGCCGGTAGCACTGGTGGTTGACAACAAACTTGGAAAGCTTTTCTGGGTGGACGCAGATCTGAAGCGCATCGAAAGCTGTGACCTGTCAGGTATGTGGTATGAAGTTAAACATTTGCAGCACGGTGTTAGCATGTACAGGACATCATTCCGTCTTTGATGCTAACCCTGGTGACTTTCATCTCCACCGTTGCCAGTTCTGTGTAGGCAGTCACAGCCAGCAGTTGCTGGTGGGCTCCCATCTTTGATGTAATTAGAATAGACTTGACTGTAATGACATACACCCTCCAAGACAGCCGTATGACTTTCGATATGTTCTGAAAGCATTGCTAGCCATGGCACCCCTAAATCACCTCCTCTGCACCTCTGTTTTTTTCTTAGTGGTTTGAAAAGTTTGCATAATTTTCAGGTTTTCTTTTTCTGGAGCTTACAGCTTAGTAAATCAAGGTAACTTGAAAAAAAACCAAACAGAATAAAGGGTTTGTTTCTTCTTTTTTCTTTTTTTTTTACTAATCTGGGTGATAAGACAGCTCATCTGAAGTAGCATGCAACATGGTGGAGATACAACTCATTGCAGTTTTCCCACATTAGTAATATAAAGCATTACTCCATATGCAAAGCAATAGCACCTCATGGATCTTAGAGAGCACAGTTATCACTGGCTTTTCAAAGCACTTGGTAGTGTTGAAGAAGTGCTGAAATTGGCTCTTGTGAGCAGTAAAGAACTGAGGCTGCAATGGCCCTACTTTCTGTCTCATCATCATCCATGTATCAAGAAGTGAAACCCATAAAGGAAGTGCAGAGAGAAGGGAACAAGAGTGAAGGAGTAGAAGCTGGGCTGTTACAGTGATTGTTTCATGCCATAGAGGGTTCAATCTCCAGTTTTGGTGACTCTTCTTGCCATGTAGTCACATCCTTCCCTCGTGTTGCAGTGAAGCAATGAACTAAAACAGCAGAAAGCTGTTCACCTTTTTAGAAGGATAGTTTGCTTTTGAGCACCTAAAACTGACTCACGGTCAGAGTCTTCCAAAGAGGGGATAAAAACAATGAAGCTGTAGATGAGAAGGTAGAGCAGCCCATGTCTTTCATCAGTTACCAAGCTGAACAGGGGAGTATTGTCAAACTGCCCGAGCAGCCACAAAATGTCCAGTCCAGGACAGGCATCAGAGAACCCACAAAAATTTTTTAGGAGAAAAGAAGAGGAACACAAGACTTAGACCTATGAAACAAACCATGTTTGAGAAGAAAAGGTGACGGAGTGGGACACATAACACAAAATACATCAGAGATTTTGAGAGAGGCTTCTCTAGTGATAAAAGAAGTGCTCTAGGAAGACATTTAAAAGTAAAATGACAAGATGGCAAGATGAAGATACCTTCATGTTATGTAGGTATGCTGGAGTGGTATCCGAGAAATGGAGGAGGCACCAGGTAAAATTATATAGAAATCATATCCAGTCACAGCCAAAGAATCAAAGCTTATAAGTGATTTAAAAGCAGGGGGAAGCTACAGGATTAAAAGAAAACAATGTTTGTGAACTAGAGAGAGATGTATCTGTAGCCAGAAAACTGATTGTATTTGATCCAGTTCAGCTCACTGAAATTTGATTCACTGAAATGTTGACTTTTTAATGACTTAGTAGTATATTTTTATTTGAAAATGCTTTTCAGTCTTGCATCACAACTTCAGAAGAAATTTGACAGTCAAAGTGATGTTGATTTGAATTACTTCCTCTAAATAGTATTTTCTGAGTAAAATAGTTTAAAATGGGCATGTGTTAGGAAAAGGTTTTTAGCATAAACTAAGACTGCTGAATAAATGAGACCAAAATTGTATATAGCATCCTTCATGCCAGTTAAACTGGTCTAGAAACCCTTATTCCATTGTAGACTTGTAGAGGTGACATGCTTATGGAGGTTCCTGAAGTTTCCCCTGTCCCTAATTAAAACAGCATCCTGCTAAATCAGGGAATAGCCTCAGATGTCCAGTGCTTACCTTGAAGAGGGGGATGAAAGAACTATAAACCCATCTAACAGTTTTCTTTACAAGGTTCTGGAATTTTTCAGCTGGAGTTAGACCAAAAGTTGGTTTCAAACTCTTTTAGTTTAAAACCATTCCTCCTTGTCCTTTCACTATCTGCCCATATAAAAAGTTGCTCTCCCTCTTTTTTATAAGCTCCCTTAAAGTATCATAAAAGCCTCCTTTAAGGTCTCCCCAGAGCCTTTTCTTCTCCAGGCTGAACAAGCCCAGCTCCCTCAGCCTTTTCTCATAGGAGGGGTGCTCCAGTCCTCTGGTCATCTTCATGACCCTGCTCTGGAGCTGTTCTAACAGGTCCATGTGCAAAACTAATAGAACCTGTTAGTGTTACATTCTCATACTTGGCTGAGCTCTGGATAATTTATGCAGCAAATCAGTTGAATCCAGTTCTCATAGAATTTTATTACGTGGATTCTGTAATCTCATTCTTGTGTAGGTACTTAAAACTTACATTTTTTATATACAAACAGACATAAGGTCATAGTTCCAAAATTAATTATGAGAGCAGAAGCAGCACCAAGTTATGATTTTGTTTAACATTCTCATTTTTTAAATCAAATATATCCAGTTACATGGGCATACACAAGGTCAGAGTGGTATTAGTGAATTAATAGAATAATTTGGAATCTGTTCACCCTAGGAAAGAGTAATAAAAGCAATAATTAATTGACTGTAAGTGTAGGGCAGTACGCAGTAGAAGACTGCAAGTAATAAAAGTGAAAACTGATAATGAATGCATTTTTAATTGACCTCTCTTTTACTCATTGGTTTAAAGCAGATTTTTACACATTTTTATAAAACAGAGAGCCTGAGCATTTGGCAGTGTTCCTATTTAGGAGCATATTGAATTGCTTAAAGTTTACATTTTCTGGTGGGTTATTAAATAAAAAAGTTTGTTGGTTTTTTTTTAAGAGCTTTTCTTTTTTGATCATATATCTGTGGTTGTCACATAAGCTGTGACAATGTTTGGTACTTGCCTCTTGCTTTGCATGATGAATATGTTTTATTTGAGTAACAGCAGTGAAACAAAACTGGTTGTATTTCACTCTTGCTTATAGATTCCAGAAAAAATTTACTGCTCCGTGTGTGAGTGCACTGTAAAACCTCTGGCCTAAAACCTGAGTCTGTATCAGCTTTTGGGAGCGCTCAGAATTGCACATAACAGAGATGTCAGTGTGAGGCTGAGCACGGCTGGCTGACCAGCCAGGCTGTGCAGGGTGAGCTGGGTTTCGTGTTGTTCCTGCTTGCCCTCAGGATGTGGCACCTGGTAGCGTTTACCGGAGAGGAGACTGAGCAAGCAGAGCCTTGGTCTGCAGAGACAGATGAAGTCAATGACCTTGTAGCTCAGTGTCTCCAAGGTTTGGTTTGGTTTGCTTTTAGCTGGGATGTTGCTTTGTGATGGTTTTTTAAAGGAATAACTTAGAAGTTGATTGGTGTAAAACTAATCTTTGTTTTTGTTGGTCTCAGGTGCCAACCGCGTGACCCTGGAGGACTCCAACATTCTTCAGCCCATGGGACTCACTGTGCTGGGGAATCACTTGTATTGGATTGATCGTCAGCAGCAGATGATTGAGAGAGTGGAGAAAGTGAATGGGAACAAAAGGACTAGAATTCAAGGCCGGATTGCTCACCTAACAGGCATTCATGCTGTGGAAGAGCTTGATATGGAAGAATTCTGTGAGTTTCAGTATCTGATGTCTTGGCCATTGTATCTCAAAGTCCTCATCCGGCTGGATATTGTAATAATGTTGCCCGTGGGCTCCAAATAAGCCATGGAATGCTTTCAACTTGATGGGCCAAGATTACAGGAGAGGAGGAGAAACAAATTTCTGCTGCACAGCTAGAACATGTGATGTTGTGGCGCTGAGTTACCTGCTTTGTACAAGCTCACATGACACTGAATTCAGTCTAAAAGCTACTTAAAGTTCTGGTTGTTAGTTTTCTAAGTACAATCAAGTAACAGGTCTTGGAAAAACCTCTAATAAGAACCAAGAGAATTGTACTTGCCTTTTCTGTAGGTGCTTCAAACTCCTGTGTAAAGGCATGTCTGGTTTGACTCGGCACAGTGGATGATATAAAAGCCTGCAGTGAGGGAAGCAAAATGGGGGGAAAGCTCCCACAATGAGCTGTACTGTGGATGTGGAATTTTTCTCCCAGCAGAGGTGGAGCATTTTTAGTGCTCATATCTGAAAGGGATCATGCATGCAGGATGCTCTTTTTCTGGATGAGAGGTCCAGATTACTGTGGTTTGCTGGAAAGTGCAGAAACCTCTTCAAGTTATCACTCCTCAAAGTGACAACCTACAGTTCCTCTTGCTTAACAGGATTGCAAAAGAGAATACAAAAATCACAAACAAAATGTCAAAAACAGAGGTCTCTGTTGCCTGTGATGAGTTGTCTTACATAGGGAGGGTACATTGGTGTATAATGCTTTAATTTTCAGAAGAAATAATTCAACTTCACAGCAAACACCCTGTGTCACATACATTTATGTCTGATTGCTGGAAGTATTTTTGAACTGGTGTATGTGGGTAAGCTGTTACAGATGAGTTTAAGCATTTAAACTGTAGTAGATTCTGTGGTGTAATCATGACCCAGAGGTTCTTTTTTTCTTTCAAAATACCCAAATTTTCTTCTTCTGTGTCACTTCACACATTTCACATATACTGGTATATTTCAAAGGTAATACTGACTGAAGCAAATTTTTTTTTTTTTAAATTCTCAACAGTGTTAAAAAAGAGGTTTGCTTTTACCCCATGTGTTTATTTAAGATGGGGAAAAAGAATCCTCTTTTACAGCTGAAAAATTTTTACATAGATGATTTCTGTTACAACAGGGGAGTAAATATACATATGCACATGCAGTTATATATGCATGCACTTCTATGAATAACTCATGCCTCAAACACTGTATTAAACTAATACATTTGTTAAAGGTAGAAAGGAGGTTGCTGAGAGGCCTGGACAGCTGGAAAACAACTTTGGCAGAGAAATTATGATATCTATACAATTTCTTCCCCATGGAAATTCTTGGTCCTGAGCATTAGGAAAGAATGCAGTGTTCAGCAGCGTCACAAATAACACAGGTTGTAGCCCCACAGATGGCTGATGCTCAGCTGTCAGCCTGAATAAGCAGACAAGAGACTGTCTCTTCTGACTCTGTTGGGCTGGGGTCATCAGACAGTGACCTCCCATCTCTGTGCCTGTTTCTTATCCACCTAATGTTCATTAAAAAGCGCTCTTTTAGGACCTCTCAGTGATTCTGGGTAACTGATTTGGAACACAAACATGTAGCTTCCTGTCTTTAAATCAAGGCCAAAAAATATTTGTGTCTATATTGCAGGTTTGTGAGGAGCAGGGAAGTTGAGGCACTAGATTAAGAGCTCTTTAAAGGAGAAATCCTGAGGGTTTTGCAGATTGGCATTCTACAGTGACATATATTATTTCTTGATGCCTACCTTAGAAATGCAGGTGGGGTATCAAGGTGAGATGTAAATGCAGCCTTCTGAAATCTGCCTTTTCATTTCTTTTCACCTCAGTTCCCAAATTCTTTTTAGAAGTTCTTCAAATGTCTCCATATGATAGAATCATAGAATGATTTGGGTTGGAAGAGACCTTTGGAAGGTCATCCAGTTCCAGCCTCCTGCAGTGGGCTGGGACATCTTCAACTTGATCAGGTTGCTCTATTACTATGACTGGCAGAAATTTAGTACTTATGAAATAATAAATCAGCTTTCAAGCATTGAACTGAAAAATCCTGCATGTATCTTCCTAATAATTTGTAGTGAAATCTTGGTTACTCAGACAGAAGTGGTTTGTGAGTAGTTTTTGATTTAGCCCTATTGAAGAATAGCTATGATTTCTTTTATGCTATATAATATTCTTTTTGTGTGTTTCACCAGCTGTGCATCCATGCTCCCGTGACAATGGTGGGTGTTCACACATCTGCATTGCCAAAGGGGATGGAACTCCAAGATGTTCATGCCCTGAGCACCTTGTGCTTCTACAGAATCTCTTAACATGTGGAGGTGAGTTATGTTTAACAGCACTGATAATCAATTTGTATCAAAAACATGGCGGCTGAGGTTGCATTCCAGTCCAAAATGTGGATTTACACACAGTTTTTTTGTACATGTTGTGCTGCTTCATGTGTTAAACTGGACTTTGGTAGTTCTACCAGCTATTTTCTGCTTGAGGTTTTGGGCACATGTGACTTCTCATTCTGAGCAGAATATTCTTCTTTGACCTTAAAAGACTTGCATCTTCCACTGAGATTTTTATAATTGTGTGATGTGACAGGTCTGTGCTTTAAACAAGTGTTTATAAGATGATGTTGCATCAACCTCTGATGACCTAGCAGCAGAAATTGTGCCTTTGATTCCCACAGTATGAGACTCCACTCTTAGAAATTATTTTGGTCTTGTAATGGGAAACACAGTACTAGCTACTTATCAAGTGTAGGCTCCATTGTGATTCTTTTTAATTAAGACAGTTCCCCTCTTTCCACATGGCAGACTTTTACTTTAGCCTTCCCTTTTACCATCCTAATATTTTTAAAAACTGTTAACATTACACTTGCAGAGGGGATTCAAAACAAAACCTTGTTTCTTTTTGGGAGGCATTATAACTTGAGTTGTTTGGCTCTGTTGGTCCTCTTGACTTCTTTTCCTGTATTTATTTTGCTGTGGATTTCATTTTCTGGTTGAACTCTGAACTCCCATGGGACAATCATTTCCATGACAAACTGTTTTCTTTCCCATGACCACAACACGTTATGTGGCTTTAGAGTAGTGGTGGTTACATGGGGAGGGCAGGGCGGATCAATCTAATTATACTTCTTGCTGTAATGTTGCACAACGTGGACAGTGGGAGAGTCTCACATTCCACTCCTTTGGATCCTCAGCTATAAATCTAACAATTCAGGGGCCTCCATTTCAGTGTCTTATTTTTTTTAAATTCTAATCTTTCACTTAGCCTGCAACAACTTTTTAGCCCATCTTGTCTGTCCTAGTAACAGCCACTACCCAGTGTTTCAAAATAGCTTAGTTGGCTGGAGAGCATTTGTTCTGGACATCCTTACGAATGCTTTTGACAAGGTTTTTAATGCAAACTTGTGCTTGCCAAGTGCAACCATAGTGCAGCATTAAATGTGCTTTCAAATGCAGAGTAGTGATCTGTCTCTTGAATTATCCAAACAGCACACTTGTATCAAAATTTATTTCAAGAATTACCCTAATGTGTGTGCCTTTATCTTACCAATATCTGCTAGGTCACTGGCTACATTTGTAATTCTCATATTGGTCCTCAAACTAATCATAAATGAGGAACTTCAAAAAATCATAATTTTTTCAAAACCCAAGCACATTTTTTATTTGCATTTTGTTTTTCAATCTCTTGATTATACTTTTGTCTCATTCTTGAACTTTTTCTTCCTAATGAAGAAAGGACAGCAGCACTTTAAAAACTAATTGCGTGTAATTCTAGATTTTTTAACACCACCCTCAGGAGAAAAAAATACTCATGCAGCTAAGAAACTTGCCTGATGCTGGGTTCTTTGCAAAGTCCGTTCTTGTGCTTGAATTTTAAGAAAAGCCCTCTGGGCTTCCGGAGGAGTGTTACCATCCAGTGCTAGAAGCACACCTCTAGCTTGATCATGCTGTTGTTACAGGCAGGGTACGATGTGGTTCTCTCTTAATCCAAGGGGTGAAGCATCTACTCAGAGCATAACTGGGCAACAAGCAGCTCTGGGGAGCAGTGGCTGCCTCTGCTAAATGATTTAATTGTGTCACAGGGTTTTGACCCAGCAGCTTTTCAAATCAGTGGAAATGTATGCGATTGCTGCAGGGGTGTTTTGAGATGGCACCCACGTTTTGACTGTAACTGATTGCTACTGATAACAAGTGGACTTTCCCATTGCCTGTTTCTTTCATTGATAACAGTGGTGGAAAACAGTGTGCTAACTTGTTGTACGTAAGAATTTGGAACATTTTTTTGCAATAGATTCTTGATGTGGATTGTGCTTGTCTCCTGATATTCTGAAGAAAACAACTATGGATCCCTTATAAGAGCGTAATTGTTGCATCTCTATACGGGGTTGTAGCTGGTGCCTGATGCTATCAGTGCCTCACTGCAACTTGAACAATAGTGTGGGTGTGAAAGGGAGTGATACCAGAGTCTTGGGGTCCATGAAAAGTCAAACCTGAAGGAAGCCCCAGCTTTCTTAGGTCCAACAAACATAAAAATGGCTGTGCACAAGTAAAAGTGGTCTGTCTCTGTAGTGAGAGAATGTAAGATTAGGGCAGGTCTGCAGTGCTCATTAGACAGCTCTCTGAACCATCACTGACCTGCAGCCCAGGGACTTTCCAGCAAGAGAACTTACCTTAATGTTCACCAGGCCTATACTGATATTTTTTCTCCATTTGTATTTTTTCAATTCATAACTGACTTAGATTATTTTTTTTTTTTGTGGAAAAACCACTGGAAAAATAATGAAACAGATACTGTAGAAGTTATATGTTTTAGATATATTCATTGCCAATTAACCCAATGTGTCAGGTTTTTTAATGAAGAATTGGTCCAGGCTAACATAAATGCAGGGTTTAGAATTGCTTAGAATTTGGTTTGCAATCAGAACCTGAGTATTCTTTTGAATTTATGTATATTACAGTGTCTTCCAAAAGGTGGCTGTTAGAGACAAAGCAAGTATTTGTAGAGTAAGTATTTGTAGCTCCTGTCCCTAGTTCAGTGCTTGACTGCTAAAGCAAACTTCTATCAGCATGCATCCAATTTTTGTTATGAAAAATGAAGTATTCCCTGTGTAAAATCATGCTTTCCTCTGAGCTGGAATCTTAATGTAGTCACAGAAGAACTCCAGGAAAGGAATAAGTGTGCTTTTCTTGACAAACTCCATCATGCTTTTACTCTGTTGAAAGAGATAAGATTGAGTATATAAATCTGATCTGTTTTCTCTTTCTCCAGAACCTCCAACTTGTTCCCCAGACCAGTTCACATGTGCGACTGGAGAGATTGACTGTATCCCAATGGCATGGCGGTGTGATGGGTTTCCTGAGTGTGATGACCAGAGTGATGAAGATAGCTGCCCCATATGCTCTGCATCCCAGTTCCAGTGTGAGAAGGGACAGTGCATCGATGCGCACTTGCGGTGTAATGGAGAAATTGACTGTCAAGATAAATCTGATGAAGCAGATTGTGATAGTAAGATCAGTTTTCCTGAACTCATTGCTTTAACACAAACATCCCTTTGGGATTCTAACTGTTCTTGAAATGTATAGATACAAGTCCTTTTTGTTGAGACAGAAGTTCCTGAATATAGATAAGCAATTTAGCAGTTACTTAGCAAGGATATATTATACATAATATATCTACTATGTATATATAATACAAATATGTAGTACGTAAGGTTTTACTATATGCCACATTACTGCATTTTGTTAACATATCAGGTGATCAATTACACTTTGTTAGACACTGTAAAAGATTCTTGCTGATTTGATCTTAGTTCTTCCCCAGCATGACTGATTTGACAAAGGATTGGGAGTTACTGGGACCAGAATTTTATTTTAGCTCCACTGTGTAAGATGTATAACAACAAGGAGGAAGAACCAGAGATACACTGCCTTGCAATTTACCCAGAGCGGTGTTCTGGCTCCTACCTGATCATAATATGGAACTCCTTTCAGTTTTCTCAAGAAGCTCAAATGCTCCTGTGCTGTCAGTACTTGATTTTTCCGTTCTTTCTATGCAGCAATTTGTCTGCCCAACCAGTTCCGATGTGCAAGCGGCCAGTGCATCCTCCTGAAGCAGCAGTGTGACTCCTTTCCCGACTGCATCGATGGTTCTGACGAGCTCATGTGTGGTGAGATGTCTTTTCTTGATCCAGGGATTGTGTTTGGGCCTGTTCTACACCCCTGTGCAGAGCTCTGGTCTTTGCAGAGCAGTATTATTCCAGGGAGGAATACTTCAGAAGGGCCTTCAGAACTATCCTTAGGGAAACCTGATGGGACTGTGCTCAGTACCTTGGAACTTGCAGAGCTGCTGCTAAGCCTGGAGTGGCTTTTAAAAATATGCAGCCCTATACACTGCAATAACAGGGCCAAACTGGAGGCTGATTATATGGAGGAGCTAGCACGCAATGAGCAAGTGTCCACAAGAGACCACAAACTCTTACAGTGCAGGCGTGAAAAGACTATATGGAGTGATGTTGATTTTTCTGGGAAAAATGTAACTTTGAATTCTCATGGCAGTAGGTATATGCAAGTTACAGACATGCTGATGGCAGCTGTTGTGTTAGCCCCTAGAGAGTCTGTTACTTTGCGTCCAAAGTGGACAGCAAAGTTCACTTACTTTTGCACTTGCAGTTTCTGTTGTTTTGCACCATTGAGATGACTTAGAGGGTGAAGTATTCAGGCAATGGGGCAGATGGAGAGAGCATTTAGAATCACACCATTGTTGAGCAAAATAGTTGGAACAAAGCATTTTAGGGTAAAAGCAAATAGATGTGCTAGTCTGTCTGTAGTTCATTCTGGAAAAATAGCTTGCATAGGGTTTGTGCAGAGAAATGCTGCATTTTCATTGCCTGTAGGACCAACCTTAGTGGATTGTGAAGTTTTTAATATCTTAGATCTTGTCGTGTTTTGAAGCACCAGTTGTCAGAAGCTGTGCCACTGCTGGGATGAGAGGAGGGTTCACCAGGTTTGGTCCAAGGTAGCCTTGTTTCTTCCTTCCATCTTCATGGTGGATACTGCAAGGAAAAGTGTATTCATGAGTAAGAATGGTGAAAGGAGTCCTAGTTGTTAATAGAAAAAAGTGCTAAAAGAATGGAGACAGAAACTGTTGGAAATTTCATACTGAACCTGCTTCTCCCACATCTTCCGTTTATCTCTTTAGCATTCGTCCAGTTCCTCCAGTTTCCTGGATAATATAAGGCCACTTCTTCCTCTTTTGTTTTTTTTTTTTTTTTTCCCTCAGATTTTTGTGCACTTGGCAAACTTTCATGCTGCCAAGTTAATGCAGCTGTTTCCTGTTTGCACTTTGGATCCCGTCCTGCAATTAGGTGTTAACTGATTTAAATGTGTCATTATGTAGACATAGGATTGTCCCCTCTGGACCTCTCTGTGGAACAGAGCATTCTGTGGTTTCCCACTTGACTGAGGGAAAGAACCCAAGTAGGGAATAAAAATGATTGCTACCTTCTAGATAAGGATCTTGCATTCAAAAGAAGCTAGGTTCAACCAAAAGGAGAATTGTGTGTTTTAAAATAGCTAATTTGGGAACGCATTTTAACTTTGGTTTTGCTTTTTTTTTTGGTATCATGGCTGAACTAATCTGACTGCTTGAAAATTAGGACCTTAGCTGACATAAAAGTTGTCATGTACTAGTAAGTGTGAAAAAACATAAAGACTTTAAAACAGAAATAAGTTGATGGTGCTGAGCTGTTAGGAGTTTTTTGCTAGATCTTTGTATTTCCTTTATCTTCCTTCTTAAATTTCAGTTGTTTTTCATTCCCTTCCACTGAAGTAGAAACGAGAACCACTGGAAAAAAATTTTAGGAAGTGAAGGCCTGAATCTTATAGGAACCCTTTAGCTTCTTACAACTTCATCAAGGGGGAAGGGATCTATAGTTAGAACTGAGCATGTAAAATTTGGACAAGTTTATTTTGATATTTTCACTTATTGAATGTATCTATCAGTGTATGTTAAAGAATAAAATTATAACCATGTGAATCACATGGAAAAAATAGCTTTCCCTGAAGAGTTTCACTTTTGTGAAAAACAGAGAGGTGACAGGTTTATCAGGCAAGAATTTTGAATGTGTTACCCATAATCAGGGGGAGATGTGAGGTGTAGCTCATCTCAAATACTGCAGAACTTTTTATTATTTAACATTTGGCTGCATAGGGGAAAAATTATGAGTAGAAAGTATTTGAGATATTTTGCATTGTGTTTTCCTTCTAATTTGTAAGGTGAGGTTTCTTTGAAAGCAAGTCATATTTTAGAGAGGAAAAGTATTCTGTTTTAAGACCTGTATTAGCCAGGAAGACATCCACTACTTAGTATATGTGGCAGCTTCCCTACTGGTCAATTTTCTTGATTTTTTTCATGTTATTGCTAGCCCAAGTGGCTTTTGAGAGAGCAATCTTCTTTGATTAAGGACCTAGTATTTATAAGTATCCTCTATCTTTGATGCATTGACTTTGGAGGGCAGGGAAGAAAACTTCCTAGGCTGTTTTTCTATCAAGATAAGAAATCCTGTTACCAGATAAATCGCTAGACAAAAAGAAGAGTACTTTGCTCATACTGCCTTAGTGGAGGGGAAGAGGAAGCATGAAGTCTTGTGAGTTGAACCAGGATATCTGGAGTTAGAGATGCCTGAGTGTGATGCAGATGCTTTTGGAGGCACTGTGTGCTGACTGATTTGCTGCGTGAGCTCCAGGACAGCAGCCTGTACACTGCTCCATGTTTAATGACCACGTTTAATTTTCTTCTCCTCTCTTTCCAGAAAAATCGAAGCCAGCCTCAGATGAGTCCCAGCCCCACAGCAGTGCCATTGGTCCTGTCATTGGGATCATACTGTCCCTTTTTGTCATGGGAGGAATGTACTTTGTTTGCCAGCGGGTGGTGTGCCAGCGCTACGCCGGGCCCAACAGTCCTTTTCCCCATGAATATGTCAGTGGGACCCCTCACGTCCCTCTTAATTTCATCGCTCCAGGAAGTTCTCAACATGGCACTTTCACTGGTAAGGATCTTGCATCTAATCAGTACCATTACATTCGAGCCTGAAATTCAAGTTTTACATGTTATTAAGGCTGCTGGATGTGGAGTTTTCAAAAAGAAATTAGATGTTGGTCTGCTCAGTGGTTTTGGGATGAATCTGTTATTTGAATCAGATACATAAAATCTATTAGCTTTCCTTGCATTTTAATGGCTATGGTCATCTATTCCTGCTTAAATTATGTTACCATGGTTATCAAGAGGTTTTTGTGGTAGGAAATAAAATTAGAGGATGAAATAATTGCAGGTGAAGTCTCTGCAGGGCTGTTCTAAATTGGACTTCACACTAAAGCTTTTTTAATTAAAGCAAGTATCAGTAGTTTTCATCTGTACTTCTGTAGGTGCTAAACCAAGCTGTCATTCTGATTCTCATCCATGTTTTCAGCTTTTCTAATGCATATTGTTGTAACAAGTTACAACAGCTGAAAATCTTGCTATTTATGTTGATTCTAAAGAAAAGACAGGTTTCTAATACCATGGCATTTCTGAGAAGGATATATAGTCATGAATGATAATTACATGAATGATGATACTTAACTCTGCATGTAATAAATATTTCCTGCATTTGAAAAAAAAGAGTTCTGAAAACTTCCCAGACTTAACCCTTACATTAGCATTGAATAGTCTGACAGGAAGAAGCTCAAAATAAATTTTCTGAGTTAAGGGTATGTTGCAGTAAAACAGACTGGAGAATGATGTCTTCCATTTTCCTCTAACTCAGCTTTCCTTCCTTTTGTCTCTGCTGATTTTCAGTTTTAGCTGTGATTATTTTCAATAAAAATAACTGGGTTCTGCAGTTATTCATGTACTTGCAGTTGAATTTCTTGCAATGGAAATTGAAACTTTGGAGGTCTCAAGCTTGATCTTTTTGGACATTGTAATTTTTTTTTTTTTTTTTTTGCAAATCCCTACATTTGTTTAATTGTTAATTTGGGTGAACATTTTGGATCAGCTGTTCTGAAGATTCCTTTCTCAGCAGTGTGATAGTAGGCTGTGAGGAGTGCAGTGCTGCAGTGAGAAAATAGTGAGGGTGAAATGTTTTCTTTACAAAAAGTGTAGTTCCTTGTAATCCTGAAGTTTATATATAAAGCGCTCTTCCCAGTGTGACAATCATTATTGTTGCATGGGCTTGCAAAGCTGGGGATTTGGTTTCTGTCTGGCAATGACAGATAACACTGTGGGTTATCTAATCTTGTTTTCCTGTCTGTTTCAATGCAGGCATCTCTTGTGGAAAGTCCATGATTAGCTCCATGAGTCTCATGGGAGGAAGCAGTGGTGCCCCGTTGTATGACAGAAACCATGTTACTGGAGCATCTTCAAGTAGCTCATCCAGCACTAAAGCCACTTTCTACCCACAGGTATGTCTTGGAAATACACTGATGAGTTAGGTATCTCCTGCTTCTGAAGAAAGGAAGGGTGAAACTTTGTGCTTATTCAGTAGATGTTAACAACTGTTAACAACCCTTGGATGTTAACTGTTCATGATATGCAGGTCCATTTTGACACTGGCTGAACTTCACAAAAAGGCTTTTTTGTAGTCCATCAGGGTTATGCAGTGCTCTGTGATGTCCAGAACGTTTTGTTATCAGAGTGATACTCAGCTGGTTTGTTCCTGGATACTTCTGTTCTTCCCTTGGAGATGCCACCTCCTTTGTTCCTTGTTAACGCTGATGGCTGTGGCCCTATGACATTTTGCCTAATGCTGCAGGCACACATGGAATAACAAGGCAAGCAGAACAGGACTGGAATGCAAACGTGTATGAAATAAGATTGACTTGCTGTTTAGATAAAGTGTCGATAGTTGATTCAGAAAACCAAGTGCACGCACTAGGGGAAAAGACTGGTACAGCAGGGTGAGGCAGAGGTTACTTTGCTTGCATTTTTTCAGCTGTAATTTAGCTCTGTTTCTGACTTTGGAATTGACAGAATTCTCATCCCCGTATCACAGTTTCACAAATTCTAAGATGTATATTCTGAATGGAAACAGTCCCCTCTGAATATCTAGGAGAGACATTCCTGTTTGCCAGCATATTTTGTCATGACAGTTTTTTTCAATTGTGCTTCTGAGCAATACATGCATTGGCTTTTAGGTACACACAGCAGGCTGCCAGAGTTGATCTGCCAGCTATGGAGGGGATATTTTGTAGTATTGAATCAGGACCCCACACACTGTGTGCGTACACATACATTTGTGTTTACACATAAGCTGTTATGCTCTCTGTGGGAATTTTGATTGATAGCATTTTGGCCAGTTACAAAGGTACTTTCTCTCCCTTTAAGAAGGGCAAAAATGGAAAAGAGAGGCTTGTGACCTTACCTGTTGGGAAGGTAAAATTGGGTACTTAGTTCTTGCATTGCCTTCTCTGTGAAGCCATCAAAAAGCAGATATTTGGAACTCAGCAGCCCTCCTAATTTAGCTTGTGTCATGCATCACCAGTGTCTCTGTAATGTGCTGAACGATTTCATGCTAGACCTGATTGATGTGTCAGTACCGCTCTGAAAAGGATGAGCAGAAAAAACACTTACTTAAATAAAGCTTGAAAGAGAAAAGAAGCCCAAGAGCTGATCTGCCTGTGTGATTCTATGGGATCTGTGTCAGCCAAAAGATCAACTCTTCCATTTGACTTCTGGCCTAAGTTAATCTGACTTGCTGGGAATTCTTTTTCCACACTTTGCTATGTCAGCCAGGACCTGCAGGGATGATACCAGCATTTCCTTCATGAAAGCCATGCTGGGTTCTTAGATGGAAGCTATTGCAAGGACTTAGTTACATTAAAGTACTGCTTAAACCAAATGTTTTGGTGAGTTCTGCCTGGTAGCTAATTACCCAGCTTTATGTTAATAATTAAAAGGACAGATCTGAGCATCTTGGCTTTTTTGGTTTGTTTAGCACAACTTAGTGGTACTGAGAGGTGCTCCAGTGAACAGAGAGTGGGAAAGAATCAGTGTCAATGAAGTTATCCCAGTTTATCCTGAAAACCTGGCTACAGGCTTCCTGGCTGACACTGGTTGCTGTATTTAGTCTCAACATGAAGTGGTATTGACACAGCTCAGGGTGTCAGCAGGAGTGAATCCACAAATAGCATGCAGTGCTCCTCCAAGGAAGAAGATTTCTGAAAGATGCTCTTGAGGCAGTTACTCATCACTTCCCACAGCTGGCAAAGGGGGGTATTCAAGCTTGTCTCCCTTCACATGAATCTGGGTGCAGGGCTTGTCACTATTAGTAACAGCGAGCTCAACTCAAAGGCCAGCTGAGCGCTGCACAGTGAAGACCCAAACAGTGATCTCCACTCCAGTGATTTTAGAGTGTGTTTGTGGGACAAGAGCAGAGGCTCTTTGAGGGAGAAGAGCAGAGGAAGGATGGTCAATGGGGCAGGCCATGAGTTGTCCAGATGCCCAGGGTAGGCAATGTACAAGATATGCACATCAGGAGCAAGGCTCAATCTTAAGAATGGTGTAATTTTCCACATTGGAGAAGATAAAATGCTCTTCTTGGGTTTAGGCCAGTGTCCTGATGGCTGTGTCAGAGGTTCAGCTTCCTGCTGAAGAAGAATCCTAAATAATTTTGAAGCCTGCTAAACTTTTTCCTTGTGTGAGGGCTACCAGTAACTGTGTGTGAGCACTCATAGCTGAGCCATTATGTGTGTATACTGTCTATATGCGCACATAGACAGGCTACAAATATTTTTTAGCTCATAGGCTTTTTGCGTTGTGAGCTCTGCCAAAATTATATGCTTACAGAACAAGAGTAAAAATGAAGCATTCAGGGAAGGATGGGGTTTTATTAGTTACAGTAAAGTAAGTTGGCTTCCTGACCCTGCTATTGACTGGGGACATGCTTAGGGACTGGGAGTATTTCCCATTAGCATCTGCTGAGGATACTATCAGTCCTTAGGTCCAAGGACATAAGGATTCAGCCAAACTGGGTCTCATTTCCAGCTTTATTCCAGCCTTCCATCATAATAACAGATGTGGCAAGGAAGAAAATTCCCTGTACTGAGAACTTTGAAGGCCTGCACAGTACCTGAGTCCAAAGTAAAGTCTTGTCATGAGCATCTGTGATCTTTAAAAATGTATTAATACATCCAAGCAGCTAGGAGAGGAAACTAGAATACGGATGAATGACAGGGTGAAGGCATAAATACTATTTCAATCCAAGTAAAATCATATAATTAACCCAAAATTTCACGCTTCTTTTTCTTGTTGTTTCTAGATTTTGAACCCACCTCCTTCCCCAGCTACTGATCGTTCCTTATACAATGCAGAGATGTTTTATTCCTCGAACATTCCATCAAACACAAGATCTTACAGGTATAGTTCAGATAAAAAGGTTTGTTAAATCTTCTATTCATCTACCTTTAGTTTTGGATCTTGTTCAGACTTCATTTAAAAATCTTTTCCTCTCTTAATAGATGACCATTCAAATTATATACATTATATAATTATGTAACAGTCCCTGAGCATCCTGTGTAGAGGTTGGTGTTTTCTGCTCATTCCCTTAAGCTTGTCTTAAAACTCTTCTATGAGTCAGCCTATTTGTTAGTGACTGGCCTAAATGGTCGTAGTTGTGTCCTCTGGTAGGTTAGGGGCCGGAAGAACGTGCTGCTGGCTGAGGGTGGTTGTGCCATTCAAAATTGACACAGTTCAGGTACTGCTTGTTGGATTTCTCTGAGAGTCTGAATTAAGGCTCATATAGTATTAATGAGCAGGCATCTTGACTGAACACACAGAGCTGTTCAATCTCTTTCTTTTTTCTTTCTTTTTTCCCCAGATTGCAACTAATGCCATGCTTTTTTTTTTCTTGGTTTTTGTGCAGGCCGTACCTTATACGAGGGATAGCTCCACCCACAACCCCATGCAGCACAGATGTGTGTGACAGTGACTATACCACGAGTCGATGGAAGGCCAACAAATACTATATAGATTTAAATTCAGACTCAGACCCTTATCCCCCTCCACCCACACCTCGCAGTCAATACATGTCGGCAGAGGAAAGTTGTCCTCCATCTCCTGCCACGGAACGAAGCTATTTTCACCTCTACCCCCCTCCACCCTCTCCTTGTACAGACTCTTCATGACCTCAACAGAAGGAACTTTTCCTGTAAATATTTTAAAATATGAACAGATTTAAAATATATATTTTATGATTTAAAAATAAATCTGGGTGGGAATTAAACAAAACTAAATGTGAATAAAAATGGGTGGGAGGGGTGGGGCTGTGAAAAATTGTACAGAGGAAGAATATTTATAAAATTGATTTTTTTAACTTAATTTCCATTCTTTTGTGCCATATTTGCCTTTTTGAAGTCATGTAACTGACTCAGTCTCCAAAGGATTTGGGGAGGGAATGTTGAAACTTTCTGCATTTTGAAGTCACCTTTTTACATGCAAAAAGTGTGTGTAGTTATTTTAAATGTGAGACAAGAAAACTAAGTGGCTTGTGGGGGTCATCTAAAGAAAGATGCAGGCTTCTTCCTAGAGAAGAAAAACCCATTTAAATACAATTGTCAGTATCATCCCTTCACCACCACTGGAAGAAAGTGTGCAGGATCACAATTCCTAGATGCTCCTGTTTGCAAGTGAGCTGAATGCTTCACAGCAGAACCTGAATGCCAAGACCTGAATTTCAAACCTCCCTCTCCACCTGCTTAACATTGAACTGAAAGAACACTTCTCTGGAAGGCCAAACCTTCCAGCATAACTAAACCCACAGGCATCATGTCCTACCTCATGTCAGTGGCACTCTGCACATGGCCAATTCTGTAACTGATTCAGGCTAAATAAGATCAGTCCTAAAAGCTTGGTTTAATCCCAACCAGTTCCCCACCTGACTGGGTGAATGGTAGCAGGAGCAGTTGTACTGACCTGTGGGTGAGAGCAAAGGTCAAATTTAAAGAGGTGTTTAAGCTAAGAGAAATGCCCAACAAACTGCAGATTTGGTCAGACTCGCCATTTTAACCGTGATGCAGCCAAGCTCCTTCATCCTTCCTTGAGAAGCTTTGGTGGCTATCTGGAAAGAAGCTGGAATAGTCAGCTGCTTCTTAAAACACAGTGCTAGTTTTCTTTTTCTCAAAAGTCTGTGCTAGGTTCTGAGGGATTCATCCATGTTGATGTGATCATAGAATTGCTTCATCTTTTAATATTCATTTTCCAAAGTGGAGACAAAATGGTCACTTGTATTCAAATGAGGAAAGTTGTTTGGGTTTTAACTGGTACTTGTAGCAAAATGGTATCTGCATAGCTCAAATCAAAAATCAGTTTAATCATAACTCAAAAATATTTGCCATGATTCAGATTTAGGAATAGGTAGAAAAAAGAACAGAGGAGGGAGAAAAGATGAATACTTTTTTTCTATTCATGTTGATATGAAAATTATTAAGTCGTACAAACTGCCATAGCCTCAGGACATCAAGATCAGCAAAGTGCTTGTTTCCATTCCTATAAAAAAATAATTAGGGAATGGGAGAGCCTTTCAAATTCAGAAGACAAATGTTTGCTTTAATTCTTCTTTCTCTGTAGCAAAAAGGATTTGGTATTGTATGGCAGTTTATAAATTCAGCACTGGTGATGATAATGTGAGTGCCTGCTTGGGACATCTGAGGGAAGTTCTGAATATGCAAATGTTCTTGCACCTGTTTCTGCAGCTGCTCAATAACAGACGTGTTGGGCCTTCAACATCTTTAATATTGATGGCAACAATGAAATTTTTTTTTCTTGTTTGAACTAAAATTGTACTTGGCTTTGGGCCTCTGTAGCAAGTTGTTCGAGAGCACATCAGAGGAACCCTACAGCTCCAGGAGAGAGGTCTTGTTGTGGTGGTGGAAGGGCTGGGACCACTGTGTTCTGATCCACTTTGTGTTTTCAGATTTATTAGTCAGATCTGTTCTTCCTGTCTGCATAGTTCAAGGACAGGATTTGTGCTGTCACTGGTGTGTTCCTAAAACTCCCAAAGTAGCTTTTACTACCTTCATGTCTAAATTTTAACTTGAGAGATTAAGCACAAAGAAGATGATTTTTCATGGAGAAAAGTACAGAAATGGAGTTTAAGAAAGGGTTCTTTCCTCATCCCTATCAACATCAGCAATTTTGTGCTACACTGTGATGGGCAAGGTCATAGTTTGTTACTCTTGGAGTGACTCAGCTGATCTCTGAACTGATGGTTTGGTGAAAGAAAGCAATTCTCATGTGATCTTGTTTCAATTAACTAAATTATGAATATACATCCACAGCATATTTTATGTGCCACACAAATTGTATAAAAGAGTATTTGTTCTGCATTACAGCAGTTGGTAGTCCAATTTCATATCATATATAATTTTCTGCTTGATAACTATTCACTGTTTATAATGAATTCTTTAGTTGTTTCATGTCCCAGTTCTAGCTTAGACATGTACCACATTCGTTTTCCTGTATTCCTGTGATGACACTGGATGCAGAATTACTTAATTTTTTTCATTAAACCACTGATCTTTTTTAAGAGCCATAATTATTAGAATCCTAACCACTTCATCTGAAGATTTGTATCCTATTACAAACATCGGAATTGAGTCCAAGAAAATTAGCATTTTTACTGAGAGCTGAACTGTCTTAAGAGTCACATTCTTTTGGAGCTTAGGTTTTAAGAAGGAAGGAACCTCTTGCTGAATTGGGTGAATTAAGTGTACATTCTTATTGCAGTTGAACATTCGTAGCCTCTTGCTGTTGATGTTTGCTGAGGAATTGCCTTTTCTGAGGCACTTGAAGTTTGGTAATGGAAATCAAAGTTCCACACTGCTCCATATTACTGACATTAAAAGCCTTTTCCAAAAAAAGATTGTATAAAAATTTAGCATCTTACCATTTAAATACTATATAATATTTTTGGTTACTGTAGATTATATACTTTAAAAGGATTACTGCACTTCTGGTGTTAGAAAAGACCAGGAAGAAAATCTGAGCTACAGGAGCTACTTCCTTCCGGAATATCCCCACTGTGTTCTTAGTGGTTCCCATCCTGTGAACTTTCAGGCTAAAACATAGGAAATAGGTGCTATTTTTACTAGATAAGGATGAGAGGAGGACTTGCAGGGATTTAGTGAGTGCATATGAGAAATCCTGGCAGTTCAGGGATTAATAGGAAATGCGTGGGGGAAAGTTGTATTTTGGTGAGGTTTAAGCATATTTTAATAACTCATAAGTTTTCTGTGAGAAAGCTGACTGAAACATTTTAAGAGTTCTACCCTAATAACCTGCAGAGGGATACATTCAGCTACCTGTGTGAGCTTGTGAGTACTTGAATCAGTGTTTTCAACCACTATTTTCCAAGCCCACTGTGACTGCATATTAGCACTTGAAACCACTCAGGGTGTAACAAGGAATGGTGTCTGGAGAGCAGCCAGTAATGGGCATATGATACGGTTGATTCTGTGTTAGATTTTAAGGACAGATGGCCCAGCAGAGAGCAGCTTACCTGTCCTGCAGTGCTGTCATGAAAGCAGCCACTTGGGTCTTCCCTCCTGTAGAATTTGTCCCATCTGCAGGGCAGGTGTAACAGCAGTGTGAGGCTGTAAGGTGAATGGACAAGTAATCATCTTCTACAGTCAAGGATTCTTTCATTTCAAGGAACTGTTTGTGCAAATTATAGCTTGACTTCAGCTAGAATGGTCTATAGCCACTGCACCTTTGAATTTGCAGTAGAGGTAGTGAATTTGTTCTGGATGAGTCTGAGGAAACTTCATGAGCACTATCCCAGCTGCCTTAAATACATTTCTTACTCGGATTTCTTCTGTCTGGACAGATCACTAGAGAGCACTTAGGCTACGAATAAGCTAAATCTGTATTTATGACAAATAATAATTTCTTCAGGATAGTGTTGTAGTATAAAATGCTCTGTGTCTAAACATGAGATTATACCATTATCAGCATATTCTAAAGAGAAGGCAGAAATGAAATGGGAAACAAAATTATTTTGGTTTAGTGGAAATTATTTTCACTAATAAGCCTTCATTTCTGTGGTTTGCAAAGGTACAGGCACTTCCCTAAAGTTCTTACTCTTTTCAAGTAACAACAAAATGGCCTGTTCCCTCAATACCTGTTTTACAGACATAGGAGGGGCTTTCTGGAAATCTCCAGGCTTTTTTACCTAGACCTGTTTTCCACCTGGTATCTGGAACATCATGTGCAAGGTCCAGGACTCATGATGTTCTCACCATTTTTATGCCAACTTGTGCCTCTTGGATTCTGGGGCTTTTGACGTTCTGCTGCTCTGTGCACAGCAGTGAAAAAGGATTTGGAAGCAGGAGCACTCAAATAAGAGCTGGTCACACTGGGCTGATGTCACTCCTCTGTGGCCTGCAGGGTCAGATCCCTTTGCTGGGGAGGGCTCTTGTGCTGCCCTTCCCGAGAGCCTCTCCAGCATGTTGTGCTACTTCACAAGTGTGCTCACTTAAATATCACAGAAGTTGTGTGTCCTGTTGGACGTTGCATTTTTGGAAGCAGATCTCTTCTGTCATTTTGTTTGGCTTTATTTTGAGTCAGTCCAAATGAGTAGCTGTGCTTACAATTGTACTACAAATGATACCCATTAATGTCGGGAAATGAAAACAGAAGGCGAGCATGTTCCCAATAATTAATAACATGCACGACTGCCTGGCATGGAGCCCTGAGTTAGAAGTAATGTATTTGCTGTTACAGTGCTGAAGGACATTTTATACAGGTCCATGCGTGGACAGAGTCTTAGAAAAGGCACAGTCAAAGATAACTGTTTACAGCTCAGTCATTTGGTGGGTTTTGTGTGTTGTGACTCAATTAGGAATTATAAGTAGATCCCTCCTTGTAAATTTGCCTTGTCTATAAGAGATTCATGGAAGGCTGAATCCTAAACTGAGAGGTGACTGCTGTTTCTGCTGCTGTTCCCTTATGTACTGCAATACTTCTCTGTTCATCGTTATATAGAAAACTCCCTTTCTACAGCACCTGTAAGTTTAGCTAAACAGCTTAAGGTATTTACTACACATTAAAAGATTTAATAGGCATACATATTTTCAATCCTGTTAGGTCTTCTCCTTCCTGAGAACACTTACTCTATTAAGATTTTCTGAAGGGTGATTTTCTTTCATTTGTTTATTTTGAGGTTGGCCAGGAAAAAAAAAAAAAAGAGAAGTTTATTTTAAATCAATGTTAAGTCTGCTGATAGGAATGATGGAAACCAGTCTGATATGTCTTCTGCATTCCACAACAAAATCCTTCCAAATGCCATGTCCTGACATGCTGACAGTGCCCCATCACCTGTGACAAGCTGCCACATCCTGGCTGTTCCCAGCATGAGCCACAGCCTTTGTTGCAGCCCACTCTGGAGTCAGGGCTAGGTTCTCACCAGCCAACACAGAATCCTGCTGGATAGAAGATCACAATGACAATTCCTAAACAGGTCGGTTTATATTGACAAAATACATGCAGAGAATGTGCTTAGAAGGACTTGTCAGAGGAGAAAGGCAAGTTTGACAGCTCCAGACTAATTCAGCGCCATTGACACCTCTGAAAAGCGAGTGCTCCCATTGATGCACCTTCCTGTAAATGAGAGTGAGGCCGCTCTGGTGCCAGCATTCCTTTTGCCTTTGACAAAGGGAGCGATATTCCCGTTTGATTTGTACGGAGATCCTGCAGCCAGTAAATAGTCCTACATGGAATTCATCGGCCTGTGGAGGTAAAACAAAAAGTGTTGAAAGTGGGAGGACGGCTGTGTGAAATCTGGGGGCTGTCACA
The DNA here is from genome assembly GCA_013400315.1 of Bombycilla garrulus. Taxonomy (NCBI): domain Eukaryota; kingdom Metazoa; phylum Chordata; class Aves; order Passeriformes; family Bombycillidae; genus Bombycilla; species Bombycilla garrulus. Next base: position 1,509,789 of record VXBU01016690.1, read on the forward strand.
AACACAACTCTAACCCAGACCGCTTTCCTACTCACCTACTTGTATCGCAATTGCTGCTATTGTAAATGTACAGGAATATACAAAGAGTACCAAGAATTTTTATATAACCACATGTAATCTTTTTATATTTATATTGTGTATTCTGCAAACAGCCTAATAATTACAGCTTTATATGTGTATCATTTTGTAGCATTTGTTACCTCAAAAGACAACCAAACCCAATACTTCAGTGCCTTGTGTATTTTAAACAGATTAACATGTGAACTGGGGGGGAAAAAGTGTACATTGTACTCCGCTGGTTTTAACAAAGCTTTGTATTATTGTTAGGGTTCTCTTCAGTTAAAATACATACAGCCATAAGTTGTGGAACTAACTGAAAGCTTACAATTTTGGAGGTTTTTTTAGAGCATGCATGTTTTGAATTTGTAATATATTGGAGTTTCTCTCAAATGCACTCTTTCAAGTTAACTTTGATTTATATATTCATATCTATTTCAACAGACATCCCAATACCTGTCAAAAATACGTAGCATTAAAAAGAAAATGCCAGTAACTGATATTTACATGTTTGGGGATTAAATTAGCGCTGTTTTCAGCATGTCACAATTTTCATTAGAGCCATAAAATCTTTATTGTGTTACAGAAAGTCTTTATGAATTATTTTTCCAAGCATGGCCTTCTAGCACACAAATGACTTGGTAATAGTGTTGTAAAAAAATCTCTGAGGCTGTCATCACTTCAGATCATTGTACGTTAATAATTTTCTGCTCATGAAACTGCAATGTTTCTTTATGTTAACAAAACCAAAGGCTTGTTTGAAGTAACTGGTATTTTGTATAAAAATTTGTACAGATAACAGACTCTGCTTTTGTACTATAGATTATGTGGATTTTGTTTTATAATAAATGCTTTAAAAAGAAATGCTTAGCAGCCATTTTATGAGCAAAGCTGTTTTACCACCTACAGTAGAGCCAACCAGCCAGTATCACAACTGTTTTAGATACTATTTAAGATAAGGATAGTGCTGTTTCCTTGGTTTTAATTTTAAAGTTTACAACAACAGTGAGATGTGTAAAGCAAATCACCTTTAGAATTAGAGTTGTTAGCTATAGAACATTTCACAAGTTTGTCAGCATCATGACCTTACAAAAATTGTTACACTCCACAGGCACAATCTCAATTGTTTTGACTAGGCCAGATCTGATCTGTATTTCTTTTTTAATTGTATATTTTAAACAGATGTTATAGGATGTCAAAGTAAACTATTTAAATAATGGCTTACTTTTTTTTTTATGGTAAAATAGTTGGAAATTAGTTCAATTGAGTTTAGTTTTGTCTGGATTTGTAGAGTCAATATTGGTGGTCTCAGATTTGTGAGATTTAACCCCAAAGTCAAAATAATTTTTAGTGGAGATATCCTTTCTCCTGTGTACTGGTTAGATGGGACTCAGACTGAAGTTTTCCTGAGCTGTCATCAGCAGTCATGGTGAAGTCCAGGTCTGTCTCTCTTGATTTTTTCCAGGCTAGAGAAAAAATAGAGCATACACATTCAGAGACCTGCTTGTTTCCTGCAGAGTTCTCCCAGGTTTTGAATTTTACTAAACCAGAAAATGTAAAAAGATTTTTCCTCTTAGCCATATTATCCTTGCTAATAATGCTTAATATAAATGGACCCTGGAGCAGCCATATGATAACTGCCTAGACCTAGTGATTTATACCATCACTGATTAGGATGGATTTGTAGCTTAAAGATAAACCATGAATCTGAACTTCTGGTGCTCTCCTCAGCCTGGAACAGGCCTTCCATCATCCTGTTGGTTAGAAAAGTTGGACCAAATTACTCAAAACTACAGAAAGATTTTTAGGATTTCCTATGGCATGAAGCAGAACAGCCCCACTCTCCTTTCTAGAACTCTTGGCTGTAGCCTAGGCTTTCTTTCCTGAAAGATGCACAAGTTCCTCTTGGAGTGGGCTCTGTCTGGCACTGGCTGCTTGCAAGGAGGTGTCTGACACATGTATCCCACACAATAATACACATTTCTGCACAGCATACCTGTCATTCCAGCTCCTCTGGTGCCTTAATCCCAGATGTTTCCTGAATCCAGAGGACACAGTATTTTCTTTTTGCTCCAGAAAAGCTTGCTCAGGTCTCTGGATGGATCTTTGTAGCTTTACACTCCCACAGCTTACAGATTTCTTAACATCGTAATTGAGAAATAAAGCTCCGATACATCTTTTTTCTGAATGGAATCTTAATATGATCCCAGGGCTGAACCTGTGGTCACAGGGAAGGGTGCCTAATTCCAAATCCACTGGTCCTGATCATCTATGAAATGGTCCAGCTGTTACTGTCCATGGCAGAACAGAACAAGGTGTTTGTCTCATTTTGTGCAGCATCGCTGAGGATTGAACTGAACAACTGTGTCTGGATGTGCTAGGAAGTTGTTGAAATGCATTATGCCACAGCACGGGTGATGCATAGCTGTGCTCAAGAACAGCCTGATCCTAACCTTCAGCTCCATGGATTTCCTTCCGTGCTTTATGCCAGCGTCACACATGGTGGTTGCTCCAAAAGGCAAGCATCATAAATAACTAATGCCCCTCCTTTCTCCTCTTTTCTCCTAGCTTTTATTGCTGAGCAGACATCGTATCATGTGGAATATATCCCTTTGGTCAGTGTGGGGGATGTCCCCCTGCTCACCCCCCGGAGTATTGAGGGGCTAATGGTGAAGGGTTAATGCTGGAGAGACAGCAGTGATGCTGTGGGAGCGCTGCTCAGGAGCAGCCAAAGCCCGGGGTGTTACCAACAGTGCAAAGCCCAGCACCACGAGAGTGATCTGAGGAAAATGAGCTCCACGTCACACAGACCCAGTACAGTGAGCTGTGCCCACACGCTGCCCACGTGGAGTTATGGGGAGGAGTTCATGTGAAACCAACGCTTTTTAGGACAGATATGGTTGCTTTTCACCTGCCTGTGCTCTGAGGGGTTTCATAATAGGTTGTCCTTTGAGTGAACAGCTAGAGAATGGCGGGGCAGCCTTTGAGGCCACGCATGGTGCCGTGGAGAGCAGGGTGGAGGGAAGGCAGTGCGTGCTCTGTGGTTTCTGCAGGAGCAGCAGTGCAGCAGGCTGCCCACACCCCTCCTGACAGCACACTCCTTCCACTGAGGAGGGTTGCTGGAATCTGCTCAGAAAGTACAGATAGAGAGAGGGTTGGTGTGCACAGACTGCAATACTGTTGTGGTTTTAGGCATCACAAAAAGGCACCTGTCTATAATTAAGACTGGAGACAAAGGTAGCATGTGAGAAATGGAGGTTTGATGAGCCAGGCTAATTGCTTGACTCCGAGTATATTGAAGAAATGAGGCAAAGGGTATTGCCAGATCAGCTCGCTAAGATCATAGCCACAGTGAATATTAGGACAAGTAACTTATTTGGGTCTGCCCAGTTTGGGTTTTGATGGATTCCTCACAGAACACAACAGCTGGAAGTCATGGAAAGGGCAGGATAAGGTCTTGAATTTCCTCTTGCAATTAGAGACTGGTCTCTTGTCTGTAATTAACACGAATAGTAAATAGGCTTGAAGCTAGAGTGGCTTTTGGAATAGAAAAATATCAACAGTTTACACATATTCTGGACAGAGTGCAAAGACAGGATCTGGGCTTGCCTTAATTGAGGTTAATGCCTTCTGTTACAGTTTCCAAAGACAGACCTACTTTGCCAATAAATCTGATTTAAGGGATAGGAACAGCTCTGATGATCTATTACTTAGGGACTGATGTTTGTTACTGAACTTTGCATGGCTTAGAAGGGTATAAGAAAGACTCATGAGAACAGGGACAATGCTTTCCATTGTATTTTAATTTGGCTTACCAGGCTATTGTTACAGGTTTAATTAGGACTTAATTCTTAGACAATTTCTCTCATAGGAGTCTGAATTCTTTCCAGGTTGTAAGGAAACAGATTTAGTGCTTATGCTTATTTTACTGTAGGCATTGTACATAGGCAGTCACTAAAAATGAGAATAGAATTTGGGCATCAGGCTTCAAAAGTTTGTCAATTCCCATTCTATACAAAGCCTGCAGCATTTGGAAGGGTTGATATCCTTGACTTCTCTTTCCTGTAGTAGGTGGTTGTACCAAAAGCCCAGGTACTGGGAACACTAGAGTGGCAAGGGTTCAGTAGTTGGATTCCCTGGATCCAGACTAGACAGAAATGCTCAGGAAGGTGGGAGCTCATGAGATGAGGTGCTGTCGTGGTTTAGGAGTGGTACTCTCCAATTCAGCGCCCCCACCGAGACAGCAACAATACTGTAACAAAAGTGTAAAAGAGTGGACAAAGAGAGGGTGATTTACATGCACAGTGCAAGAGATAATGAAAACCAATCGTGGAAGGCTCCCCTCTGCCTGCCACATTCTTCCCCAACTGGAAAAGAAACCCTTTCTTTTCAGAAGTGAGGGGAAAAGGTAAAAACGTTCCTTTCCCATTCAGCTCCCATTCCTTCTTGTTAACGTCTGAGCCAGCAATAAACTGAAGCCCAGGTGCTCTGCATTTCTTAACCTGAATATTAAGCTTAGCCCTTACAGGAAGGTTAATAAGGAATCCTGGCAGATATGTGAGCATTTAATGGATTTTAGTCCTCATTCTTACCCATTTCCTCTGCAGTTTTGGCAGCTGTATCCATGAAATGCTGAAGTCTAAAGTTAGAGGCAAGGTAAGCAAGTGGTCAGAGGACCTGGTAGCTACACCCAGTTCCTGGGGAACAATGTTACCTGGGGGATGAATGCTGCGTGTGAAGAAACTCAGGAAGAGTTAAACAGGGTTCAGGGAAGTTCCAAGCTTGAGAATCTAAAATGTAGAAAGCTGACTGCTGAGATGTCAAAGGAACGGTATCTTTTTTTCCAATTTGCTGAAAGGTTATTTTTTTTTCTCTGGCTAGAGAAAAGTAAGTGACAGTCATTTTCAAAGGAATTTTCACTTCCTTCATATGTTCTGTGTCATTTAAGGTTGTTTAAAACACTTTAAATTACAGTATCTTTTGAAGGTGGATTGGTGGGGTTTGTTTGTTTGTTTGTTTAATTGGAGTGGCATGTTCTACCCTCACATTTTTACGTCAGCCACTTCTGTTTTTTGGAAACTCTCAAGTTATAGACAGCCTCCCCAGTGCCCAATACACGGGGACAATCACTGCCCTAGTCCTCCTGGCCATGTCTGACTTCCATGGGGAGACATCCATGTTAAAATAAGCATAAACATTTCAGAGCCTAGTACTAAGCAAAGCCACAAGGTGGCAGAGTCCTCTGCTCTGAAGAGTTGCTCAGCAAACTTCATTTCCCAAAGTAAACACAGCTCCAGAGCTTTCCTTTTCAAGGGGGAATCACGCACCCTCTCTCCACCCCTGCATTCGATTTCACAGAGTAAACACCGATGGTGGGTGTAGCTTTCTTGAGAGTGAGGTTTTCTGTTATACAGTAAAACCCTACTACAGAAATACTTACATGGCAATATTTTGCTGCTACTACTAATTTTTGTCAGCCCTAGAAAATTTGTAACAGTAAACTCCTTTTCTGTGCTGGTGAAAACAGCATCTCTGCTAGGCAACAGTTTGCTTGGCGCCTGATTTCAGCATTAATATCGTGAAACTTCTGCAGGTTTTCAGAACAAGTTAATCTATTTATCTATCCCCTCATTTTCTTCTTTGGAGGGAAATGTGGAAGGAATGGAAATCCTGAGATGAGAATCTGGAAAAAGCAAATGCCCAGAGGGAACATTTTTGGGGAAAAAAAAAAAAAAGAGACTGTCCTTACAACACTTGTTTGCAGAGACATCTGCATTTGTCAAAGGCATAGGGAGGATTTAGCATCACCAGGCAAAAGCAGTGCAGTAAAGGGAATCATCAGCATATCTGTAGTTTTTTCTTTTCTTCTTGCCTACCATGGAGTAAGTGCAGAGACTTGGAGCTACTTCTGTTTGCTGACTGAGTGTTGTTTGACAGCAGGTGGAAATAATTTCTCTCATGTAGACTGTTTTGTTTGTCTCTAACAAGAAATATGCCAGTGCCCAATGTGGCCACAGACATTCTGGTCCTTTGGGTTGGAAGAGCCAGTGCTTTGCTGTTTACTTCTGAAAAGGAAGACACCCAGCAATTATGCATCTCTGCTTCGTGTTAAAAAGTTCTGACAACTGATCCTTTTGGTGTTGTTGAAAATAGTTATCTGTCTATACACACATATGTACATTTTCTTCCGTGTCCCTCACTTTGTATTGTCCCTTTTTGGAGGTTATGTATATAAAATTGCTATGTGTATTGTATCTCTTTAGATATATATTTATAATTTCTACATATGCATAGAAAGGAATGCTTGGAAACCCAGAGGAATTAACTATCCTCAGCTCTGTTGAATTGAAATCAACCCCTGTAAATATCCCAGGTCAAGCCAGATGCCCATGTAGAAAATGTACATTTATTCCCCTTCATCACTTCTGTACCATCCGTCTTTGAGCTTTTCTCCATGCCACAGGCTTAAATGGCTGTGCTGAGCCTCCTGTCCTTTGTTAAGGCTTTGTTCAAGGGGCAAATAAACCTCAGGGACACAGGTATGATGCTCTAGGGTCCCAGGGCTGCTGCAGGAGCTGGCAGAGCTGCAAGGAGCCAGACTCAGAGCTGGGTGCTTGCAAATAATGTGTCCAAGCAAAGCCTGCTCCAAACTGTGCTGTTTATCAGTTGCAGAAGCCCAGAGTTTAATTCAAAAAGAATGAGATCAAACTTCTAGAGCTGCTTTGCTTTTCCTGTCCAGAGGGCAGAGATTTACTTTGGGTGGCCTTTCCCTTTGTAGTTGATGAAATACCTGAAGACTTCCTCCTCCTTGCATGTTAATTCCTTCCGTACATTGTGTGGACTTTCACCACTGGACTTCATCAAATGTCTAAAATGCAGCAGCAGTGTGTCTGCCTGGGCATATTATATTCTCAGTTCCTCCCACAGGCCGAGATGCCTGAGCACCTTCATCTGGGCTGCCGTGAGGGGAAACACGACACTTCCCCTCCTATTGGACCATCACTAGCAAGAAGAGGTAGGATTGCCCTAGGAGAATGAATCTTTTTTGTGGCAGCTTGAAGTTAAGATGAAAAATTTGGGAAAGGGCATCTCAACGGCATTATTTTTTCCCAATCACTGTGCATCTTCCCCTGCCCCCCCCACCCCCCCCAGAGTCTGACAGAGCAATTATATTCTTGATCAAAACATGCCACCTGCTGTTTGTCAGAAGGGAGACATGTATAGTCAATAAAGCCAGTGCATAAACTAACCAAACTGGAAATGTATTTGCATTGCAAAGCCAGTCAAAAGTCCTGGGTGCCACAGGTTAGAGTTTGATCTTGGCCACCATACAAACATCACCTGGCAACACTGCACTCTTAGAAACACAGAATCATTAAAGCTGGAAATGACCTACAAGTAATAGACTCTAACCACTAGCATAGAACTACTCTGTGCCAAGTACAAATCCTTTCCCTAGTCCTGCTAGCCGCACTATTTCTGATGGCCAGCATGCCATTTGCCTTCTTGGCCACCTGGGCACTGCTGGCTCATGTTCAACTGCTGTCAACCAGCACCCCCAGGTGCTTTTCTACCTGACAGTTTTCAGCCACTTTTCCCCCAGCCTGTAGCATTACATGGGTTTATTGTCACCCAAGGGCAGGACCTGGCACTTCACCTTGAACCTCATGCAATTGGCTTTGTCCTATTGATCCAGCCTGTCCAGATTGCCCTGCAGAGCCTTCCTACCCTCCAGGAGATCAATGCTCCCCCCCAACTTCGTGTCATCTGTGGACTGACTGAGGGTACTCAACCCCCTCATCCAGATCATTGATAAAGATGTTAAACAGGACTGGTCCCAGCACTGAGCCTTGGGGAACACCACCTCTGAACAGCCACTGCCTGGATTTAACTCCAGTCACCATCATCTCTGAGCCCGGCCATCCAGCAAACTTTCTACTGAGTGCACCCACCCAAAGTCATGAGCAGCCAGCTTCTCCAGGTCAGTGCTATGGGAAGCGGTGTCAAAGGCTTCACTAAAGTTCATATAGACACATCCACAGCCTTTCCCTCGTCCACTAAACACATCACCTTGTCATAGAAGGAGATCAGGTTGGTCAAGCAGCCTCCCAGCTGCCTTTCACAAACCCATCCTGGCTGTTCCTGATCCTCTGTTTGTCCTGTACATGCCACATGCTGGCACTCAAGACAGTCTGCTCACGACCTTCCCTGGCACCAAGGTCAGGCTGACAGGGCTGTGGTTCCCCAAATCCTCCTTCCAACCCTTCCTGCAGATGGGCAGTACAGCTGCTGACTTCAGCCAGCTGGGACCTCCCTGGTTCACCAGGACAAGTGACAAATGATTGGAAGTGGCTTCGCAAACTCTTCCACCAGCTCCTCAGTGCCCTTGGGTGGATCCTATCAGGGCCTTAGACTTGTGTATGAAGTGTGTAGCAGGTCACTGACCATTTTCTCCTGAATTATGAGGGCTTCATTGTGCTCCCCATCTCTGCCTTCCAGCTCAGAGGACTGGGTACCTGGAGAGCACTGGTCTTGCTATTAAAGACTGAGGCAAAGAAGGCATTAAGTAGCACTGTCTTTTTCACATCCTTTGTTGCTATTGACCTGCAAATCTGTGAATACTGTGGGCCACCAAGGCCAGAGCCTGGACAGCCTTGCAGATGCCTGAGCCAAAGCACGAAACCAGCACTGCCTAAAAAAGCCACAGTGCAAGCAGACACCCCTGCTGCCTCCAGCTGAAAGTTCCTAACACAGGGAAAGGAAGGGTCTAGCCACGACACTACAGACTGCTGTTGAAGCAGATTACAAGGCAACGCCCAATATCTGCTTCATAAGAGCAGTGATAACAGAGGAGGCCTCTGGGAGGAAGCACTGCCTCTGTGAAAGGGAGAATTCTGAATGGACACACCATAACACACTTTGACTTTTGGTCAGCCTGAAGTGGCTGGGTGCCTGTGAGAAGGAGGTGAGGTGTCCTGGGACTTTTCAGCCGGTGCCTGGGCCTGGATAGCTTTTGGGATGCTATTGAGATGACATTCTGTAGCACAGAGGCAGAACTGCAAGCCTCACTGATGTTGTGTGTACAGTCCTGCCCCAGCACCGCCTCCTGGATTATCTGCCTGTTGCTGCAGAGCCGTCCCCACGGTCCTAAAGGAGGCTGCAGGACAGCCACAGGTCCCTAGAAGGGCTGGGAGACACCATATGCTCTGCAGAGAGGGAAGGTGGGAAGAAGGGGTTAAAGGACAGTGGGAGGGCTGGCTACATTAGCAGATGTCCAGGGCTGAAAAATAGGTCACCTATTTCTGCCCCCGGGGGAGGGGGCGATTTGAAAATTGACACTACATCAATGCACAAACAAAGCCAAGTAATACAACAAGGAATGAGACTTAGAAGCCTGACAGAAATCCTCCAAGTACACACACAGCTCTTCTAACACACCATACAGAGCTATTAATTAAGACTAATTAAAAATACATTTTTACACAATCACATAAGAGGAGGGGCTAATGAAAAAGAAAAAATGGAATGAAAAACACCCAATAAAGCAGATTTTCTCTTATTACCCATGTGCAGGGTTTGGACAGATGTTCCAGATTTTTCTCAGCAGCCTTTTGCACATTATTTAGGCCTAGATTCTCAAGGCTAAGTACTAATTCCTCTTGATGCCTTTATGAGTCCTTGGAAGACAGATACTTGCCAATACTTCTGAGGTTGTGGTCCTCAGTGTGCCTGTCTGTCTTAGCATGAAAAGTTTCCACAGCATAACTGAAGCAGGTCAGGTGGTCTCTGCAAGGCATTCCCTTCCTCAGAAGTTGAAATTACATGAACAGTTAATTGCAATCACCTACACTTTTCAGGAAGCCAATCCCACACTATGAGGGTAAGAATGTCAGGACAGATGGGACGAGAAGGAGATGAGATACAGAAAATTAAGTGGGTTTCTCCAGCCAGGTCAGAGTAGAGGCATTCAGTACTTATAGTCTTTAGTTTATTAAAAAAAAATAAAATAAAAAATTGAGGACAAATTCTGATAGGCATAGAAGCAGCCCTAACACATTATAATCACTCCTGACATCACATTATCCCCAAAGGATAAAAGCTATTGGACTCACTGTTACATGAAAGATCTTTCAGGTGGGGAAAAACAATGGACTCATTATTTTGTATGATTTGTTCAGAAAACAGAGTATTTCTTAACTTCCATAGATTTTTAAATGCCTTAATGAGAAACATCTGTGATACTTTAAATGTTGCAGAAAACATATGGTGGGGGGTTTATGTGTTTGGGGTTATCACAGAACAGTTACGAGGCATTCTTCACAGCTCTCTTGTGTGGGATGTTCCAAGCACAGTTTAAAAACTCTTATTAATTGATGTCCTATTTCTTTCACACCAACAGTGAAATTACTGTTTGGAAAAAAGCTGTCAGATGAAATCCTCAAACATGAGGAATTTAATCAGTTACCTGAAATCCAGACTTGGAGGGCGATTTAGGGAGTGTTACACATTTGCTACAGTCAAGTCCTTGGTGAGATCAATTGAGTTTGGAGATATTTGTTCCCAAGCAGGGGCTGGAGAACTAACCTTGCATTCTGGCATCTGTCTTGACCCATCCTAAAGTTAGTTCAAGCTCTGTTCAGTCTGGATATGGCATCCTTAGTGTGCCTGTGCCACTTTCCTAATTTAAAAAGGCTTAAATAAGCATTGTCAAGTGGGTCATGAGGTCTCTGCAAGGCATTTCCTATCTTAGAGATGGGAACTACCTGCAGAGTTAATTGTACTCACTCAGACTTTTTAGGAGCCTAATCCCTTTGACAGGCACTCCTCATCTTTGCACACATGTTCCACACCATGAGGGCAGCAGGTCAGGACAGATAGGAAGAGAATGGGGCTAAGATGAAGAAAGCATCTTAATTTTCCTTGAAGTACTGTGAAGGTAATTTTTCCATCTTGTTTTTTCTTTGCTTATTTAGTCATCATAGTTCTCAAAAGACGAATCAGCTGATCACAGTGATCCTTTCTGGTACTGAGACAGGACCTTTGTTTCCTCCTACACAGTGGATCAATAGATTAAAACCAGAGTTTGGCTCTCTGTTTTTCAAAGTTGCAGTGCTTAAGCTATGTACAAGTTTTCATCTTGACCAGTTAGGGGGAATGACCCAGACTTTTCCATGGTGGAGTTGAAGGGGAAGAAAGAGAAGAGAAAGGAAAAGCTTAAAGCAAACATACCCTGCAACTGCTGCTTATGACATGCACCTGATTAGATGACATCGTTCACAAGCTTGCCTGTGTAATCCAGCCTGTCTCTATCATCTCTTTCCATCCCCTGCTACCATTTCACAGAAACTCAGTAGTTACTAGGCAGCTGTACTGTGGCTGGTTGGGAAATGACACAATATATGCACTTTGCACGCTTGAAAAGCACCTTAATTTTCCTAAGAGAAGTACCATGAAGGTAATTTCTCTAACTTGTTTTTCCTCTGTGCTAGTTTAATCAGCTTAGCTATTAAAAGATAACATGGGCTTAGGACTATCATTAGACCAGAGTGGTCATGTGGTTGTGCTGGTAATTAGCACTGTTGCTGAACAGTGTGACATTTTTTAAATGGGTAACTACATAACAAAACCAGTACCCAGTGCACATCTAATGAAGCAAAAGAAAAAATGAATACTCTCTCTCCTGGGATCTGTATTCAAGTACTTGTCTCGCAGCTTTCTTCTCTCTTTTCTCCTCTGTCATGTTGGTATCTGTATCAAAAGCATTTAACTGCTTGAAATGGGATTAAGACACTGCAGTCTAAAATGGCAATCCTGCAATCCTCCTGCTCAGCTGCTCTGTAAACTTTAAGGTATCAAATAATCCCTGGGAGGGCCCTGAGAGGGCCAAACAGGTGATATCTGAATCATAGTGCAGAAGCTCTGTATCATTTGGCCTGAGTCCCCAGGAGTTCAGTTTTGTCAGCATCCCAAATCCTAGGCCTACTTCCAGGATACTGGACTCTTCACAGCAAAAGAGTCCTTGGGTATGTTTTCTTTTGAAGCACAGCCAGAGGGAGAAGAAATTGAGGTGGATGCTCCTTTTATACAACAGTCTTATTGAGACTGTGATATAGCTCCCTTTGCCATCGAAATTTCAACCTGCACCTCCCAAATGTACCCATAGTCACCAGATTAGAAAGTCTCAGTGGACTCTTATGATTTTGTATTTGTGGAAATGTGCTGCCAGGTTCCTGTCAGGTCAGTTAGGACCAGAGAATGATTAGCAGTGCTGTACACCAGTCATCCAAGACAACTTCTTTGTACCTGCACTGGGAGCTGCACATGCATGTTGTTCAATGAATATTAAATTAGATTCTGCTCACCTTTATCCCTAGACTAGGGTTTTAGCCTCAGATGCTTGTTGGAAACTACACATTATTTCTTCTGCTTACAGTACCACTCTGTTTTATTATTAGAGCACAATTTGCTTCTGATATTAATAATTGATGTAACCAAGTCTTCCCCTCTTCCCCATGACTCCTAAGTGTTATGTTTGAATGGGAGATAAACTCTAAGCCTCCAACCCTATTATCTGGACAAAATAATCCAAAGGTTCAAGGGAAAACACCCTGCACATATATGGGGACAGTGGTAGCACCAGGACCTAATGTTTAGGATCATTTGGCTTCCATTTCTTCACCCATTTTCCCATGTAATAAGGTATATGGAGTTTTCAACCAGTTATGTCAAAATGCCTTTTGATCATTCCCTCACCAATCACTGTTTCCTCTGCTCTTTTAGAAAATGGATGGGAAGAAATTGGTGCTTTGCCCATGCTACTGGCACACCTTGCCAGCCTTCAGCATGCTCGCAGAAAAAGAGAGGATCCATCCCAAGAGGGATGAGGTTGATTAGTCAGGACAGCTTTCCTGTGCAGCCACCCGGCAGGCTTCCACACCTGCATGCTGGGCCCACCCTGTGCACTTTGCTGGCAGGTCAGCAAAGCCAACAGGTTCTTTCTGTTTTTTGCTGCCAGGTGACAGGTCATTGGCTGCTAGTGTTGGGCAGGTGGGACAAAAGGATGACCAATACTGATATATGCCCTCCCGTGGAGATGGAAGGGGGATGGCCAAAGCACTCAAGTGAAAACAAAATGGCTTGGTGCCAAAACTTCCCTCCATTCCCGTGTTCTTTCCAACAGGGCCACAAGCATGGTATGGAGGTCCTACCCTACTCCCCAGCAGCTTTGCCTCAGAAATGCTAATAGGATCAATGCTTGAAATGAGATTAGAAAACTGAACTTGAACATTTTGTTTCAACTAAATGGATTAACTTGTGGGTCTGGTGCAGTCAAAATCCATGTTCACCCTCAGGAGCATAACCATGAAGCTATTGTTCAGAAATGCTCCTTCTGTCTTCTTAAAGCTACATAGTTTTTGCAATTTTAATAAGATGTTGGGCTAAACATTAAGTCATTAACATTCTTTAATAGGCTTTATTCTCTCCTGAACTATAAGACAAACAATGGATTTTGTAAGGACTATGATTAAATCAGAGGTGTTTCTGTCTTGGCTGACCTTACTCTACAAATATTCATTCAGTGTTAACAGAGATGGGGACTCTGGTGCAAGGCACCCCATTATCCCGCTTTTTCTGTATCTGTTTCCTACATTGAACTTGTCAGTGCTCAGAAGAGCGAACCTCAACCAGATTAAAAGAAGTTAAGCTATGACTTCATTTTATGCCTGAGTTGATTGAACAGCCAGATATCACCAGTGGGGAGGTTCAGCTCCAGACCTGTGTGCAGGTGTTCCCATTGCCTTGCAGGCACTGGTGCTTCCCTGTGCCTTTGGGAAACCCAAGTCTGCAAGCCAGGGAAACTGGAAACAAATAACCTCTCATACAGTCCCTCAGCTGTCCTGAGGGGACAAAGGAAAGACAACATGTTGCTAGGGACAGGACTATGGCCGTCTGGGCAGAGCTGAAGCAGAAACACACCTCACATGCTCGTGTTCTGACATTATGGCTCTTATGGCAGCAGCTAATAGTGAAAAGCTGCTGAAAGGCTACAGTCCTGCCTGCCCTCCTCTGCTGTCACCTCCAGCAACTGCAGAGCCACAGAACAAGCTGGCTTGGCAGGCTGTGCCACTCTTGGGAAGACAAGCTTGTTCTCCAAGGTGTGGCAGAGCTGCTGAGTCACAGCCAGCCCTAAGAAATGCTTCCCCTGGCACCTGCAGGGAGCCCATCAAGGCCCACCAGCTCCTGCAGGGAGCACAGCTATGGCTGAGTGGTTAAAGGTGCACACTGAGGAAACACGCTCAGCATCCTTTGATGGGGTGACAGTGACTGACACTTGAAACACTAGCCTAGTGATTAAGTAAATCACCATCAAGCATCAGGTCAGTTGCCTAAAAATTAGAGTTCCCCTGCCAGCAATAAAATACTACAGTCAACTGAAGCAGGCTTGGGTTTTGTTTCTGATTTGCCTGTAATCACAGGCACGGGAATGGTGTGGAGATCTTCAGATTTGCACGTGACTCCCAGGGATAAAGGACTAGGATTTCGCTCTTTTGCCTCTGGTTCAGCTTACTGTGTGATGTTGGGCAAGCCACATAACCTCCCCATTTCCCTCAGGTGTTCAGTAGTGTTTTGAGATCCCCTTGAAGACATTAAGTGTTTCTACCTTGAGGTAGTAGTGACCTGGTATTAGCAACTTATACAGTAATGGCAGCTTCACTTGGACATTGTCATTTTAAATAATAATTGCACAAAAACAAGATTTAGAAATACATTAGGAAATCCCTAAGATAAAAACAGGGCCTATGAAGTCCCAAACTTTTCTGGAATTGTGATGGTGGTGATGGGACCCTTGAAAATCATGTATGTGCCAGTGCAGATATTATCCAGCCTCTTCTGAGATGAGATGCATCCCTTGCTGCCAGGGCACATTTGCTGAAGATATAGAATGCGTCCACAGCAGCCCAGTTTAACACTTGGTTATCTGTGAGGACATGCCTAATATTTACTGGAACTATACTAGGTACCTAACTATTTTATCTTTGTAGCTGTCCTACACTCAAGCTATTAATCCCCTCTACAGATACCATTTCTGGTGCTTGCTATATGATACATACATACATACATACATACATACATATATATATATGTATGTATGTATGTATTTAGTAATCTCATTATCCTTTTAACAACCCACCTACTTGTCCTGGGGATGCCATTTAACATTGTACACTCATCCATCCATTGTTTAGACCCATTCTTTCCTGTTAAGTCTCTACTCACAATTTCCAGTGTCTTTCCTACGCACTGTCATTGACAACACAACCAGAACTGCCTCTACACACCTTATATTGTGAAATCTCCATTTGTTGTAGGTAGTGCAGGCACTCTCTGCTGGAACATGCAAGTGGCATGACATAAGCAATACCACCCCACAAAAAAAACGGACATAGCGAAAGGAAGGAAAACAAAAATAAGGCACCTAAATTAAATGTGGACCAAATACAGTCTAGAGAGCTTTCTGGACTGAACACCAGCTGAAATGATGAATAAAGTAACAATGTCCCAGTTCATGTTGATTGTTTTGAGGATATTCTTTTTCCTTTCCTTTCCTTTCCTTTCCTTTCCTTTCCTTTCCTTTCCTTTCCTTTCCTTTCCTTTCCTTTCCTTTCCTTTCCTTTCCTTTCCTTTCCTTTCCTTTCCTTTCCTTTCCTTTCTTTTTTTGTACATTCTACTAAATAAATCTGCTTGCATGAAAAAGAAAGCAAAAAAACACTCAGAGACCTAATTGTGTAACTCTGTCAGTAGATAGCAGCAAATACAATTTATGCTGCTGAGTTTTACCATGTGTTTGTGACACATTAAGATCACACGTATCCATAATTGCTGCATCTCCACTAACTTATTCAGGCAGAATGAGATGATCATGTGTCTGTGCTGGCAGCCAAAAATATCCTATTAACAGAAGCAACCCACGGCTCACGGCTTAGGGAGGGCTTCTGTTCACAGGGATTTTGTAAAACAGGGATGTGCCATCATATACTGAAGGGGAGCAAGCACAAGCACAGCTCTTAGTAGGCTAATGCATGCTGCAACTCAATCTTTGGGAGAACCAGTAATGCCTGCAGAGAGGACAGGAGCCAAAGCTTGGTCAACTGGTAGGAAAGATGCAGGAACACAAAGAAAGCTGACACTGTGGCCAGCTTTTTATGCAATAAGCATTATGAAACCAAGCACCTGAGCAGCTGGCAAGAGTTTCTGGACAAAACACAAAGGCCAGGCCATGTTAGCCTGTTGGCAGCTGTTGTAAATCTGGTACCTTTTTCTGAGAAGCAAGCGTCTTAACCTATTTTTCTGTATTTAGAAAAACCCCAAGCAGCCTATATCCTATTTTGAAATTCTTGAACAGAATACCATTTCGAAGGAGAAGATGTGGAGTCCCTCTGATCTGAAAAGGACACACACCGAAAGGTAAGCAAACGCTGTAAAGTGTTTACACAGCTACTACGCTGTCCCTTTGTCCAAGCCCCAAGATGTTTTGTGTAGAGACAGGCTCCCATTAGCACCTTATTCTTGTAGAACAAAGTCTGAGCCCATTTCTAGCTTGGATCACTGTTTCTCTCCTGAGAAAGGTGCTGCTTTCTGCAGCAGCACCTTTAATATTTGTCTTTTTGTTATATCACTAGCTTTGTCTTCACGGGAGCAAGCAGACCTGCTGATTGTTTTTCCATAAGATGTATGTACCGCTGTACTGAGCTTAACTTTGTCAGACGAGCATGTGTAAGACGTGAAGATACATTATTTGTAGTGGAGTTGCTTTATCCTAGACTGCTGACTCATAATGAAGTTAAAGAAATATATTATTTTGCCCTCCCTTCGGTACATGAAATAAACACAGTGCTACCCTTCAGTTTTCATGTCCTCTACACAAGGGGCCTGCAAGAACTACCCTAATGCTAAACTATCATTTCAGCTCTATTGTTTCTTCCTCCAGTGTAAATAAATAAATGAATGAGTCCTTGCCTTAACTAGCTCATGCCCTCTTAACAAGAAACAAGTCAAAACCGCATTGAAACCTGACAAAATCCCATTGAAGCCAGGTACAAGCCCACCAAAACCAGACAAAAGCTGTGGACACCAGGCAAGGCAGGTACCTGGTGGTAACCTGCTGCCCACAGGCGATGTGCTGCTGACCACAGCTAGGTGGTCTCCAACAGGGACACGGATGTCATCCGGACAGTGACATCCTGAAACCAGGAAGGCTGCCCTGAGGAGCCGAGGGGCTGGAGCCGGGGGAGATCACCACCTTTTTGGGCACAGGTGATTCAGGAGGCTTTGTGAGGGAAGGCCAAAAGCATCCTGGCTGACCAGAATTTGTTCTTGCCTTTAAGACACAGGGCCCTCAACACGCACTGTGGGTGTCCTGTGCCAACTTGTGGGGCACAAGAAGCTGCTTGTTCAGGTGTGTGTCACCTGAGCCTTCCAGCAGGCACCCTTGCCAGCCATGCTCAGGCACAGCAGTGGCTTCGCAGGTGGCAGCCAGGGAGATTTGCCAAGGCTGAGGCACAGCACCCACCCTGGATCTCACACATGTTCATCCCAGAGCACTTTGGGCAGGTTTGGGAATAATGTGGCCACAGGACCAAGACAGATATTGTCCCCCTGTACTGGGCACTGGTGAGGCCACACCTTGAGTGTTGTGTCCAGTTCTGGGACCCTTATGGCAACAAAAATACTGAGGGGCTGGAGTGTGCCCAGAGAAGGGCAAAGGAGAAGGGTCTGGAGCACCAGTCCTGTGAGGAGCAGTTGAGAGAGCTGGGGGTGTTCAGGAAAAGGGAGGGTCAGGAGAGACCTTATCACTCTCTACAACTGCCTGAAGGAGGCTGCAGCCAGGTGGGGATTGGCCTCTTCTCCTAGCCAACAGGCAGGATAGGAGAAAATGGCCCGAAGTTGCACCAGGGGAGGTTTAGATTGGATATTAGGAAAAATGTCTTCACTGAAAAAATGGTCATGAATGAGAACAGGCTTCCCACCGAAGTGGCGTAATCAATATCCCTAAAAGTCTTCAAAAGGCAGGTGGAACTTAGGGACATAGTTTAAGTGGTAAGCAAGGTGGTGCTGTTGATCACCTTAAAGGTAAGGTCATTCCCAACCTTCACGATCCTGTGGTTTTATAAAACACACACTGCCGAATCTTAGGTGGCGCTGGAGGCCTCACGGGCACCTGCACGGAGGCAGGTCAGGAAAAGGCAAGTCCCGCTGGTGGAGAAGGCAGGCGCCGATCCCAGGCGGGCGCTCTGACACCGCCCCCCCCGCGCGCCGCCGCCCTGTTGTCAGGCAGTTTGGCGCCCGCGCGCGCCCCGGGGGCGTGGCCCCGCGCACTGGCCAATGGCGAGGCGCGGCGGGTGAAGCCGCGGGCCGGACGCCACCGCTGGNCCTTGTTGCTAGGCCGGGAAGGAGGGAATCGAGGTGCACCCGCCCCATGCGCTGACTGGCCAACGGGAAGCCGAGAGCCCGCCGCCATCCGCGTCCCACCCTGTGGCAGTCGCGTAGCGGGGTGAGTGACATCGGCCGGACGGCCAGTGAGAGGCCGAGCTCCGCGCAGCGCCCAATAGGAAGGCGCGGACCGGGGAGAAGGGCGGTGCCGGGACGGGGTGATTGGCAGGTGGGCGGAGGCAGAGGAGGGCTCGCCGGAGCTGCCATGTCCGCCATCTTGGAGCGTCGGTGATGGTGGCGAGCGGAGGTTTTCCCGCCTGAGCGGAGGCACCCGGGGCCTGTGGCGGGGGACGCGCTGCCGAGGTACGGCCGGGACGGCGCCGTGATCTCCGCTCCGCCGCTTCCAGGGGAGCAGCGCTCCGGCGGCGGCTCCTCCGCGGCGGCGCGGGCCCGGCGCCCGCTCACGGCCGTGCGGGGGCTCCGGGCGCTGCTCGGGCGGCAGCGNAACTGTAATGTTATAAGAGCGTAGCAGCGTTTGGGTAAGCTTTAGGTCCTGTTAAATACGTTTGGCAAAATCTCACTTAGAACCTGCCAGTGTTTCTAGTTTTGTTTGTGTGTTGGTTGCTAAGAACTTTCCAAAGTGTAAGAGGGAATTAGTGCTTTAGTCTATTTAGTGTCATATGAGACTATCTGGTATGACATAAGTGCAATTGAGGCTAAAGATCATTTCTGTCAGCAGAAATGTTGTTTAAGTCAGAATAGTGGAATACTTTGAATGGGTGTGTTGCTATTTTAAAGAAATGTTCGGAGTGGAAGAGGGGAGAAAACTTGGGAGTAGATGGATAGCTTTTAGAAGGGATCATTTGAGATGTTGACAACTTAAAAATAAAAGACTGTGTTACTTGCTGCCGGTGGTATTACTTGAGTTTAAAATGTCCTTCAGTGGAAGGAGTCTAAATGTACTCTGACAGTGCTGTGTGTCTTTGGATTGCACAAATACCTGTTGGGGGTTTTTGTTTGTTTTTGGTTTTTTTGGTTTTTTTTTTCTTCTGGGATGCTGAAAGATGGGAAGTCTCTCTGTTTCAGTGTTCCAGAAAGATTACTGCAGTTATTTGAACTGAGTGGTCTGTTTTCAGCACAACAGATATTCAAATAAGACTCTGATAACTTAGTGTTATTTATGTTTTCAGTAGCAAGGCATGGACTAACTGAAGCTTGCAAGAGTTTCTTTATTTTACAAATAGAAAATGACACTGCAGAATTACCTTTCAATATGTTAATTGTTAATGAAATGCCATTCAAAAGTGATACCCAGTTTACATGTTTTTTCTTGACAGATTGTGTTTTTAAGTACCTTTTTAGGTTCACTTAAATTGCTTGTTTTGTCCATCTATGATATTTGAACATAGGGGATTTTTAAAATTTGTATTCTGTTTGAAGAACAGAATGTAAAGGCGTTGAATCCTGCACTGCCTTGAGTTACTAAAGGAGTTTATTTTCTAAAACTACTTGGAAATATTGTTTTGGCCAGAAGAACTGTTGCTGAAGTCTGTTTACAATGACCCAGGAAAACACTGAGTTAAGTGAAGGCTGTAGATTAGAAATTCCAGAAAAGCAACCTGTTTAACAGGAATGCCTTTAAGTAGGGTAGTACATTACAGCTTTTCTACAAGCCAGTTAGATTTGTATGTAAGCTGTAAGCATCACAGCTTTGTAATTTTTTTTAAAAATACAGTTCAACTAGCTGTTACTCCTTTATGGAATTAAAGATACTAAATAGTTTTTGTGTCTCTTCACATAAACTGCTGAGTTGCTGAAGTGAGCAAAAGTGAGGTTTTTTACTCTGGAATGCTTCTGTCTTGCACTTAAGGGAGGTGATGCCTGTGTACCACTCAGAGAATCACTTCATGTTCCAAGAGTGACATTCAAGTGAATGGAACCTGAATTTAGCAGTATTAGAGCCAAAATTTGTGCATCTAGTTTTAGTACTGACAGATGTTTAGAGAGTGAACTCTGTTGTTATGGCTCAAGATCTTTGCTTATTTACTCAGCTTAAGCTTGACATGCATGTGCTGTGAAATGCTAAAGAGCTGGCTCAAAACCAACCAGTCAGGAGGGAGAAATGTGTTGTAGAGGTGTCTGGACACTCTTCTTTCTGTCCATTAAAGTATTGTTTTGTGCAAGTGCTTTAAAAGTCTTGAAGTATGTACTTAACTCCACAGTTAAAGATTGCACTTTGTAACTATATTGCAGTAAGCTATTTTTTAGCTTCCGTGTTTCAGCATAGCACACTAAGTCTTTGTATGTGGGCAATTTTTGTATTCACTTTTCTTGGGTAACTGGGTTAATTTATGGCCTTCGGAACTATGGTGGAAACCATGGCTTTTGGGCTTGGGCAGGAGAGGTGCTGGTATGAGCACAGTGATCTCCTTCTGTTGTAGGTTAGGATAGCTTCAGACATTGTCTGCCCTCTAGATGAGTCTTCTGTAGCAGCACCTTCACCTGTGATCCTTAAGCTTGCTGTGTACTCCACTATCTAATATGCCAGGTTTAGGAATAGTGTGTTATCTCAAGTTAATCTCTCACACCCAAATTCTACAAGACCAGATGTCTGGTTGGGTTGTCCTAAGAGCAAAATGTAGAGCCGTTGTTTTTGGCAAAACTTTTCACAATAATAAAACAAGTATGGATAAATGAGAAATAATATCTTGCTTGTGTATTCTTATTTTGGTAAGTTGGAGGAAGAGAGCAAAGAACTCGAGAAATTAGTGATCCTGATATTTTTGGGGTGGGAAGCAAGAAAAATCAAGGGGAAGACACTCAGAGAGCATGAATATGATGTTGAAAGCTCTGCATAGCATGTTTAATTGTTTCTGTAGTGTGTCAGGGTGCCAGCATCTGTTTTAGAAACTATATGCTACTAAGCAACTGAAGTAAAATATTTTTCTACTCTTGGATATTATATGTAGCTTTATAGCTAGTTTGGGACACTTCTCAGGAAGTGGAATAGACTAACTTGAAAAGATTGGGAGGACATGTGGTTTAAGCTTGCCTGTTTATGGAATAGCTCTTCGCATAACATTGGCAAAAATTGTTGGTATGGAATAGAAGACTTTTCGTGGCCCTTGATTATTTAATAGCTTATATAACATGTCAAGAAGCACGTTTGAAATGGTATATGTGATTTGGAATAGGTGAAAAAGTTCCTGCCTAACCCTTTGACTTTTTTTTCTTCTTGCTGTTAGTTCATACAGTCATCCCTTAATTCTGTTAAATGGATGTATCTTTTCCTCTTAAACTTGAAATGCTCAGTGACAGATCTGTGGGATATGTTGCAAGCCAGCTGTGGAAAAGAATAGCGAAAGCACCTCAGCCTACAACCTTATGGATCAGTACAGCTGTACCACTCCACTGGCGGGGAGATTTATGGTGCTAGGCATGTTGGCAGAATGGCAGAGAAGAGTGCCTGGGAAATGCATAGTGGGGATTTGATTAATGGAGGGAAGGAGAGTAAAAAATGTATGTGTGCACAAGCTGACCAATGGTGAGATCTGAGGATTGATTTATTTCCTTGGAATGTTCTTAAAACTATGCAATTTTGTTTTGAATGGGATGGTTCCAAACATTTATGCAGTTTAAGTTGTGCATCTGTAAGGAGGTGGAGTACATGGCCTAGTGGTCTCTGGCCTGTGTCTTCTGGGCCTTCTTGAAAGTGAGCACAGGAACACCACAGGCCATCTCTTGTCACCTGTTCCAAAAGATGCTTTTAAACATGAGGAAATCTCTAAAGCCTTTTTAGGATGCCTGGGCTCGTCCTGGGTGAGGCTTGAGAGATGGCCATGTGATCTCCAGTTTGGTAACAAAGCAGAGTTGGGATGGAGGATGAAAACTCCAAATTTTTTAGTAAAAAGTAGTTTCTGGGTTAATTAAATATGTTCTGTGATAGTTATTTCAGTACTGAAAGCATTCTGATTGTTAATTACAGAAGTGAATCCCAGGCCTCCCACCCCTGATACACAGTGGGTGAGTTCCCTTCTTGAGTGACCATTGGCAGGAATTCTAACTGGGCACCAGTATATAAAATAAATTTTTGTTGTACAAATTTAACTTCTGCTGTGGGTTTTTGAAGTGAATCCTATTATTTCCTGAACTATTCTGTAAATGTACATGATGCTACTTTAGAAGAGCAAAGTCTAAGACTGATTAATCCTCAGTTAAATGTTGCACATTTCTCTCTTGTGGGAGTAACCTAATTGATAGATTAAAAGCTTCAAGTAGTGCTTTATGCAGTGGCTGTAGGCAATGCTAGTGCAGGTGTGATTGCATTTTCCATTGTATTGTCACTGGTTTGAGCCTTTGTTGGAGCAGAAAACAAGGGAGTAGCAGATACTCTCAGGGCTTGCCTTGCTACAAGTTGATATTATTTCAGTGGTGTTTGCATTGTGAAAGGAGTGTAAGCCACTGCCTCCACGGGGTGGATTTCTGCATTTTTGTAGCAGAGTGCTTATACAATTAGTGATTCTCATAGGAATGGTGAAAATACAATGCTATTTGCTTTTTTTGTAAGTATAATGGAAACCAAGACTTGTGTTTCTGATATACTTAATGCGAAGGGAAGAAAAAGGGGTTTTGTGTGGAGGGGTTTTTTTGGTGTGTGTTTTTTTTTCAATTACTCTAAGTCTCATTAAGGCAAAAATTGTAGGTTAGGTATTGGTGAAAAAACTCATTCTTCTGTGATTTGCAGATGTAGGGCTCTCCATATTCTGTTGTTGCTTACCATGCACCTGCTATGTTGACCAGTTCCCAATCTTAAGAGTTCAGCTGTAAACTTTACGTCTTGTTTGAACTGCAGAACTTGAATTCATGTTATTTCTTCTGCTGCTGTCTTGATGGACTTGCTGGATGTCCATGTAACTGAAAGCTATGTCTTCTCGAAAATAAGAAGTAGTAGGTTACATTTCACAGTTTTAGCTGTTGTCACCAAACCTCTTGGAAAAGCATAGAAAGTTTAGAGGCAGCTAAAACAAACCTGTGGTGGTGGCAGGAACAGAGCCACTTTAAGTAGGGGGGGTTCCCACTGATATAAGCATCTCCTTTCCCTAGGAACTCAACGTCCATTTCATGTCCGTGTTGGTCAGTCTAGATGGAAATTGCAACAGCACAGTGTTTTTTTTCTTGTTGGTCATGTTTGTCTTTTTCTCTTCTTTCTGGCTATTGTAAAGGAGGAGTTTGTCCCTGCCCATGGCAGCTCTGAGGGGTAATGACATATAGGTGTCTTTTCCTGTCAGTGAGGGACAGAAGGCACAGTGAGCTGGCCGTGAAGTATCAGTTCTTCCTTTTGGCTGTGACAAGCAGATGTTCATCAAAGGAGCCTTCTCTCTGTGTACTTGATGATGGGCTCATCTTTACAGCTTTAATACACATCTAAGAAAAAAAATGTTCACTGAACACTGTATTTAGTGAAATTTGTTTTATGAAGAATATGGTAACGGTAACATTAATGAGAAATCTGCATTTCTTAATGATCAACATAAAAACTAAGTGTGTCTTTTCAGGCTGCTTGCCGGTACTGTAAAGGCTAAGGCTCTCTTCTAGAGTCACAATATAAAAGTTCATACATTTTTCTGCTACGCCTAATATGTGATTAAAGACTGAACTTAGAACTTCTCAACCCAGTAATGCTTGATTGCTTTAATTACTCAGTAGTTGTGCCAGGTGCAGTTGTCTTAATACGACTTCGGTCATAGATTGGCACATACTTTCTTTTCCTGTGTCTGCCTTGTCCAGTATGCCCTCCTGCTGTACTTAAATATGACTTATTTTGAGAACAAAACCCAAAGAACTTTAACATAGCTGAGCTGAGTACCAGCTACACTTGGCTTTGATGCTCTGCGTCAAAAATGCAAATTTATAATTAGAAAAATGCAAGTTATAAGTATAAATTAATCCCTAATGCCTTGGTTATTGACTAGGGAATTTACTTGCCCAGACTGGAATCGGAGAGATACGATATTAAAGGCAGACAAGAATAATTTTGAATCTTTTATGTATGCATGTGTCTGTGGAAGAAAGATTCAAAGTCTGAAAAACCCATGGGATTTATGTATTCACTTATTTATTTATTATAGGAAACACCTGCAGATGTTTTTCACTATGGGAGACCAGGTGCCTTTTAGGGCATAACAGAAGGCAATGATGTTAATACTTGTACAAGATTTTTTTTCTTCGAAATGCACTGGTCTAGTCTTCCCCTCTTCCAGACTTCGGAATTCTGAAGTTTAACTTGCAATCCTGACTGCAGTGCTGGAGATTAGAATACAGTGGGGTTCAGTTTTTTTCCTCTCATGTTGAAGTTGTAGCCCCATGCAGCCAGGAATGAAATTATTTATAGAGACAGTAAAAATTTGTGGTATGGTCCTGATCTCATCCTCATACGGGGGGAGTTATAGGTTATCTAAAAGTGTACTTTAAAAAAAAATCATTGTAGGTAGTGAACATAGTTTGAAATGCCTTGAAGTCTATAACAACTTCTCAGGTGGTTTCACTCCAAGTTAGTTTCTTGTGCCACTTGGCATAGCAGTAACTTGACTTTTTGCAATGATGGTAAGACTGTCTTTACAAAAGTCTTTGTGTTCAGACTAAATGTTACTGAATAGGACAGAAGACTTCAGGTCTTAAGTGAATTTATTTCTAAGTCTTTGGCTCAGCAGGGTGTTTCTCTTTAGGGCTCTATCATGTAATGCTGTAATAAATACCATTTTAAATTCTGAGCTTGCATTTTAAATGGCTTGGATTCTTTGAAACTTTGTGCTTTAAATCCCATGAGTAGGCGTAGGGCACAGAAGTATCACTGTAGTTTTGTGTAACTATAACCTATCAGTGCTGTTTTCAGTCTTGCATTGGATTAGTTTTAACAGTATGTTCACTAATTCCTAGTTAGTAAAGTAACACTTGGTGAGAGTGAGGCTCTTGCAGAAGGAGAAAACTGTTGGCAGATAGATTAGTAATTAAGAGAAACAACTTGTAGGAATGAAGGGATGGATGCTGAAAGTACTGTGGTGAGTTACTGTGTGGTAGCCCTCTTGTGAAAGGGCACAAAGAAAATAAAGAGAAAACAACCAGTTGAAGGAAGGATCATTTCAAAAGGGCACTGTGTCCCTTAACTGTGGCACGTTGCTTGAATGTGTTTTTTAAACTGTTTGCAAGTACATACCAGTGTCCTTATGGTATTGCACAGCTGATGATCACTTTGGTGTAGAAATTCAGACTAATGGAAACAGTATTATTAAGAACTGCTGCTAAATCTTTGAGACAGACTTGTCTCATAGTTGCCACTTGTAACTGTGGTAGAGTTCTGAAAGGCACTCAATCAAATCTGCTCCTCTGATGCTCTACTTCAATGCTGAGAAGCATTGAAGTAGAATTTAAAAAATATTATTTTAAAGATCACAGAGAAAATAGTAGGTTTGTCATTTTTTTGATGTAACTTCAGCTTTTTGTTCATTAAACTAGGGTTTTTCACTTGGAAGGTGTCTTATTCTATCAGGCAGTCTTGATTTTTGTACCATTGTCCAACAAAATAGAAGAGTTCTACAGTGAAGGCATTACTTCTGTTCAGTTGAGACACCAGAGGCACCTGTGCCTAAAAAAAATGTTGTGTGATTACTTGCTGTGTGTGGTTTGTAAAAGCACAGCGTGGCAAAACTCAGGTTACTCCAATCTCCAAAATATAAATCGCCTGTGGAACTGGGGAATGGGAAAGAAAGATAGCATTAACTTAATAGCCACTTCAAACTTCCCTGGGAAGTGAAGTTTTTGCACTGAAGTTTCATGATTTTGCTGGGTTTCTGATTTCTTTTCTGGAACATATTTTTGCATGTACCTAAATAAAAATGGCAGAATTTGGTGAACTTACATAGATGAGAACTGGTGAAATCTTCCCATTCAAAGCATTATTTCCTTGGCTTTCTAAGGTGAGTCTCAGAAACGTCAAGGCTGGTCATGCTTTCTTAATGCCCACATTGTTTAAGTGACATTGGACAGTTGTCTTCGCACTCTGTATTACAGAAGGAGGATATTGAGTCACTATTCAGCTGTCTTAGACTTTGAGTCATTAGTTAATCTGACTGTTATGCATCAGGTACTTAATTGACATTTCATATGTATTAGAATATTTTTCTTTTCTAAGTACTTACCTTCATCCTAAGGATATCTGCAGAGATGGGGAAACTGTTGTGTAGACTGTTTTCCCTGAATATACAGGATATGTTCTGTGAAGGAAAGTAGTGTTCTTGTTTGGCTCAAATAAAGCTGTAAGATGGGCACTAGGCTGGGGAAGATTCCAGGTGGCACTAAAGCATTTTGCTAAATGCAGATATCAAAATCTAGCGAAGTGGATATGCTAAAGTAGCATCACTCCCCTTGTATCTAGGTGCTGCTTCTGTGTTTTATTTCTCTTGCTTGCCATTGGAAGAACTTTTCTACTTTTGTCCTAGAGATTGTATTGTTAAACTTGAAAGTGCTGGTATTGTAGAAAAAAGTATAGATTGGGCTTAAACTCTTTGATAAATCAAGTCAATTTAGTAGTCTTTGCCCTTGAACAAATCAAAATAAAAGATGTTTTAACTTGCTTAAATTAAAGACTAAAAGAAGAAATATCTTCAGCTTTTAGTGATTTTGGATTTGAACACTCTTTGAAGAGTGTTAGGGATTCTAACTTTGATTTTGAAAAGCAAAATGTTTATGGTAATGTCATTAAGGGAATGTTTAGCTTCTCTGTGCATGTAGGGTGGGATGAATAGTTCTGTCATTTTTTTCAGGATATGGTAGCATTTCTTGATATCCTAATTAAAAGAATTTGGGAACTTGCAGCTGTCAAAACTTAATTTTAATGGCTTTGTAAAGCTTAGTATGAGGAAAACCAGGAAGATACTCTTGCCCACAGCCTTTAACTAGTGCAGTTCATGTAACTTACAATGAAAATTCAGGTTACCCAAACAGCAGGTCACAGAAACCTTTAATGAAAGTGAAGATTTAAGCAAGAAGTTACAAATTGCTTTGGATTTAATTTTAAAGTTGCTGACTTCATGCAAGAGTCCACTCCAGTTCTGGTAGCAGCTGTAGCTGACTGGAGCTTCAGGAGACAAAACATTGATGTGCTCCTAGAAGCTGTTGACTTCCTTTTCCGAACTGCAAATGGTCTTTAAGTATTCTTTTTAAGAAGACTGGGATTTTTTGTGAAAAAAATAAAGCAAATAATAGACATGAATGCACTGTCTATGCAGAAAGAACACTGGTGTCCTGGTTAGAATTTGCTGAAGTAGCTTTTACCTCCATGTATTTTTCATGTGCCTCAAATTTTGATTTATGTCCAACTGTCATGGCGTAATCCACAAGGGGAATAGGAGGAAAAACTTGAGAGAAAAAAAGATCCAAACTCATGCTGTCTTTGAACTAATACAATGAACAGAATAAAACACATGCTTACAAAAGAAACCTCTGGTAAAATTCATGCCTTTCAACTTAAGGCTGTGTCTTTAAGTTACAGTAGTTGTTTCTAAAATGTTCAAACAAAAAAGTTTACTGCTAAAGCAGTGAGTCAGTGATACTGGGGGTTTTTTGTATTTCCAGAGTAGTAATAGAGGAATTCTGGACTCCTTTAGACCTGCAAATTATCAGCTGGTTGAGACAACAGTAGAACTGCTGCTGAATTGTCCAAATTCAACATCACCCATCTTATTTATCAGTTTCAGGAGAACTTTTGCTCTGTAATCCTGAGGAGGCTTGAGGTGAAATAATTTAGGGCTAAGGTGGAAGAGTCAGATCCTGATTGTACTGTCCCTAATGGTGTGTTCCCTCTTCCTTGACTGCACTGGCCCTGGTGGGTGATAGACCTTTTGAGCTATTTCATCCCATGGACATGGCAGAAAAACTTTTCCAGTCTTCCTTCTGCATTTGCCACTTTTGGAGTAGGCTTTTTCATTTGGAAATGTCTTGGCAGAAGTTTCATTAGATCTGGGGACCCAAGAGAGGGTGACTGCACAGCAAGGGGTAGAACAAAGCTGCTTTGCATGAGCTAATTTACCATCCTAAAGCACTCCTGTGAGACACCATGAGCAATTTCAGTGCTTATCCTCATTCTGAGTGTGGATGGTGACATTTCAGCATACAAATGTATCCTCTAAGCAAGGTGTTGGGAGCTGAGAGCTAAAGCATTCAAAGTGTAAGTCCTGATCTAAGTGAGATGCTTCTTAGTGTTTAAAAATGGCCTTGGTTATAATGAAGATTTTTCTATAAACTTAATTAGCTCACAAATGAGAATTCTAGACTAGTTCAGATGCAGCAATGTCTTGCCTCTTCAGCTCTCACCACTACCAAATTGATGATTGTGAACACCACTTTCAGGTCAAGTTTGTTTGAGAACCATCTGTCCCAGGGGTTACTCAAAAGTTCTTGGGAAGAGATGTTCCTGGTTGTGTGATAACACATGAGTGTTCTGAGGAGTGCACATTAATTTGATTTTTCTCACCTGACACGTGGAGAGGTGTGGTGGGGAGCAGTGCTGAATCTTAAATTTTGATTTCACAGTGCTCTGCCTAAATGTTACATTAAACGGTTTTGTATTGCTGAACTGTAATTTCACTGGGGAATCTTTCTGGGCCAGTAAGCCAGTGCAAGAAGGGAAAAGATTCTCCTGCTTTGTGCTTCAGCTGTTTTTCATGTGTTTTTCATAAAAGTTCTTGGACTTGTTCTGGCCCAGAGAAGTGATAGAACTAAACCATCCCATGCCCTATGCTTCCCTTTATTAATTGTCATCCAGACCCTTATGTTCTAGAAGAGATGCTGGTGTTCTACTAGTGGTTTTGTCAAGCTGATGTTGCAACTTTATTTCAAATATACCAAGTTGTATAAGTTAATGCCTGCAGTGAATTACTGTAAGAGCAGCACTGTTCAGGAGCTTGCAGTTCTTGCGCTTTTTTACCAGGATACACAAATATTGCATTGTTTTCTATTAGTAAAGACACTTTGGTTTCAGTGTTTTGGCCAATAGAGATACATGGGAATGTTTTTAGAAACAGACATGGCCCAGTTCATGCAGCATTAATAAAATTAATTTAGTCCTCTTTATGGCAACTGGTCACATAGTGGTTAACTTATCTAAAAATATGTGAATCAAGTTTGTTAGGTAATACTTAAAACAGACTTTGCCATGCCATTGCATTTCGTGTGAAGATGGATCCTACACTGGGTAGTTGCGCCTTTCTTTATTTTCTGGGTGTGATAAACGTGAACATGGGTGTGGTCCTGGTTGTGATGAGTCTTCATGCTTCTGGGTTTGAATGTAATTCGTGTGTATGCATGACAGTAATTCCATCCTGCCTTTGCATTATTACCTTCAGGTTGGAGATTCTGACCTTCCATCATTTGATATTTCTTCATGACAAGACTGTATTAATGTGACTGAGCTATTGCTGAATGTAAGCCATCCCTGGATGTACCAAAGTCAGATTTAAATAGACTTGAATCTCATTCAGTCAGGGTGGGTTTTTTTTTGTTTGTTTGTTAGGTTTTTTTTTGTTTGTTTGTTAGGTTTTTTTTTGTTTGTTTGTTAGGTTTTTTTTTGTTTGTTTGTTAGGTTTTTTTTTGTTTGTTTGTTTGGGTTTTTTGTTTGGGTTTTTTTTTTTTTTTTTTT
The DNA here is from genome assembly GCA_013400315.1 of Bombycilla garrulus. Taxonomy (NCBI): domain Eukaryota; kingdom Metazoa; phylum Chordata; class Aves; order Passeriformes; family Bombycillidae; genus Bombycilla; species Bombycilla garrulus. Next base: position 1,539,970 of record VXBU01016690.1, read on the forward strand.
CTTTTTTTTGTTTTTTTACATTATTTTATGGAAACAACTCCTGTGGGTTTTTGGGGGTGGGGATTTGTCCCTTTTTTCATAATGCAATGCCTTATCTGTGTCGTGGAGAGGAGCAGTCTGAGTTAATAAACCATATGTACCACTAAGCGTAAGGCAGTCTTTAGACCAGCCTCTCTATTGCGGATTCTGAGGTGGACCGAAAATGTCCTGATTGACCAGCGCAGGGTTCTGGTGGCACACCCTTCACAGGGTATGCTATAATACATGCACTCTGAGTTTCTTGCTGATTTTGATTACGCTGGTATCTGTAATTGACTGTATAATCCTATTGTATTGAATTCGGAAGGCACTTGTTCTGGTGCTAGACAATGGTATGTACACACTGGAGTCTTCTAACAGAAAGCAGAGTAGAGCAATAACAAAGACATCATTTTAAGGAGAGTAATAATAGTGGTTTTCATTTGGGTAGTTCTACTAGCAATTGAAATCTGGATCTTAAGAATGTGTAAACTCTTCTGAAAGTGCATTAACTTAAGTAGACTTCTTACTTAGTTTCCACATGACATAACTGAGGAAGTGATATTCTCTCCCTTTTTGGAGCTCTGCTTTGGAACATAGCACTTCGAAAATGCAGAAACAATAACCTAGAAAACTTCAGTAAAGTGAACTGGGTCCAGAAAATTTATTTACTTTTTCTGCTTTAGTTCATCACTTGACTCACAGGGGATTGGCAGATCTGTCAGGCATGGAGACCTGAAGCTCTGCAGTTGAATAAAGGCATTTAAAAGACCTTTAAGAGAATTATGGTCAGTGTATTACGCTGAGCTGCAGTTCATGTGTGTATTGGTTACTAAAATAACGTGAGAAATTATCTTTAGGGTCCTTTCCAGCCCAAGGTATTCTTTGAATCTGTGATCTTTGGTTGACAGAGACCATCTGTTAAATCACCTGAAAGATCAAAAACCAGCTTTGAAGACACAGCTCCTTATCTCTTAACATGGAAGGTGTAAAATGAAATAATTCTTCTCTTTGGCAGAATATTTGAAATGCTTTTGAGGTGAATAGTTTGGGGTTTTTAGCTAAAGATATGTTTTGACAAACTGATAGCAGAGCTTCTCAGCCAAATACTGGGTAGTCATTGACCTGAGTTAATAAACATGCCACTAATTTTGCTACCCTTCTTAGTTGTTACTACTTTATTTTCCATAAACAATATTACCCGTGTTCCCAATACAAACCAAAGTATTGTGTTGCTTGAAACCTGTGTTAAAAAGCAAAATCAAAAAGCCCCTCAAAGTGCTGAAAAGTTAAGATGAATTTTTGTTTTAGAAATTCTTCCTGCAACTACTACAAACAGCTAATTGGAAAGAAAAATCTGTTCATAGGATGCTTTTTTTTGCCTGTTTGGTGTTGACTAAAGCACAGACAGATAAGTGTCAGTCTGAAGCCAGTTAACGATACCTAATAAAGCTCTTTAATTCTTCCAGTGTAAAGCAAAGTAACATTAAACTATTAAAAGTGGAGGTTTTCATAATGGTGACTGAATGCTGTCTTAATTCATCCTGTTACTTTGGCAGCCTGGATGTGGTCCGTGTAGGTTTTTTCAAAGTTGGCCTGTTTTCAGGCTGAAACTGGCTGAATTCTTTATAAACTTGTGCCAACATAACAGGCATTCTTAATGCTTCTTAGTTTATTTCTGTGCAAGTTTGTGAATAAATGGCAGTAATATAAGGCAATAATTATGAAGATAGGAAAAAAAAACTACTGCAGAAAGCTCTAGTAATGGGTGTTTCTGATCTTCCAGATCTGAAGATGTTACTTTATAGGAAATTGCTAATAGTTTTTTTTAAAGTCTGGATTTGTGTTAGATTTTGGTGAAGTGCAGATTATAAAGACAGTTTCATTTCAGTGAGACAAAGAATTTTCTTCCTTTGACTCCCAAAAATGGAGGGAAATGTTAAAATTGGTTTAAAAGTAAGTATTTCAGATGACATGCTGCTTTTCATTTTATTTTCAGTGTATGCTCTGCTAACTGACACTTTTCTTCCTAGCAAGTGGTTTCCTTCCTCTGTTCACATGTTGTATTTGTTGCAAAAAAGTCCTTAGTGTTCATGCAGTTGTCGAGCTATTGAATAGAACCTATTAACAATATTAAATGATGCAATTTTTTTTTGTCGTTGTAGGAAGAAATCTGCTTCATCTAATTCAATGCTAATTCAGTCCTGCTAATCTGCTAGTACTGTAGATTGAAAGATTTTTTTTGCTGTTGCCAGGATTCCCTGTAATGGGCAAGAAGCCTGAGAGAATACAAAACGTTCTGATTTTTTAACTTTTAAAAACTTTTGTGTTTAACAGGTAAGAAACTATTAAACTTCACCTACAGCAGTAGATTTAGCTTCTGCATCTATAAAGCCTTATCCTAAAGCATTCAGAAGCCACTTAAATTTTAAGCTTTTCATGTCCCTGATGTCCACTAAAGTCACCTGATTTTGTAGGTTCACATTTACCACTTTCTAAGCTGCAGTTCCTTCTTCAGTTCAGACTTTGTGGCAGTGCCTTCCCTTTTCTTGCAGCTTTTTTCTGACTGCTTTCTAACTGGCAGATTCTAACTTTGTCTTTTAACCTACCCTGCTCTTACACTATCTTCTTTCTGCACCCTGCTTTGGTTTACTGTGACAATCAGGGGTGCTCCAGACACACTGTTGTGGATATTCTGTTTGTTTTACGGTGTTTTGCTTTTGTGCCAGGAAGTATATCTGCTGCCCAACCTCTTTGAGAGAGTTTCAAAGCAAATGTGTTCATGAACTGACATATAGTAGGTATGAGTGATGTTTATAGGTAATTATATTGCAGTAATACTGTTTTCTGCAATTGGATTTTGGGTACTAAACTTGTTGTTTCAGTGGAAAAATGTCTCCTGGGTAACTATGCATTGTAGAGCTTGCATTTTATATTATTACGGAATCTTGCATTTGTTAGTGTAAAGATATCTTCATTTTTGTTTTGAAGCTTAATTGGAACAATTCAGAATAGGAAAAATCTAACTGAATTCTGTGACCAGTGAATATTTTAAATTTGTGATTTACAGTTGATGTGAAATTACTAGAAAATGATTCATCTTCTCTACTTGGGCAGGAGAGATTAGTGTTTTAATTTGTAGTTATAGCAGGTAATAAAGATCTTTATGCATTAACACTTAGTAACCTGTGGTTGGAGATAGTGTAGGAATTGATGAGGATATAGTTGTTGTTTGGTATCAAATTGCTCTTGTAAATTCACTGCAGACTGTAGAGTTCACCTGATTTTTGTACCGATGAACAGTTATGGCCTCTTGAATTTTCGGGGATTGGAGTAAACTTTAACTAGTTTGGATTTGTTTACATACTTCAGCATGTATTGGGACATTCAGACATAAGGGGGCTGTATATGCACATGATGTGTGTATGTGTGTATATATATATATATATAATGTATTGAGTAAAAGATCATAGGATGACAGGATAGTTAGGGGTGGAAGGAACCTCTGGAGATGATCTAGTTCACCCCCCTACTATGGCAGGGTCACCTAGAGTAGATGACACAGGAGCACACTCAGGTGAGGTTTGATTGTCTCCAGAAAGGGAGACTCCATGACCTCCCTCAGCAGTCTGTTCCAGAGCTCTGCCACCCTCAGTGTAGTTCTTCCTTGTGTTGAGGTGGAACTTCTTGTCATTTAGTTTATGGCCATTGCTCCATATCCCGTTGCTGAGCACCATGGGATAGAGTCCAGCACCATCATCTTGGCACCCAGCGTAGATTTGTTTGCAAGAATGAGATGCCCTCTCAGTCTTTTTTTCTCTGGACTAAAGAGGCACAGCTCCCACAGTCTCTCCTCATAAGTGATGCTCCAGACCTCAAATCCATCTCTGTGGCCTCTGTGGCCCCCTCTCCAGTAGCTCCTTCTCTTGCTTGAACCATGGAGACTAAATTGACCATAGCACTCCACTCCAGATGTGGCCTCCCTAGAGCTGAATAGAGGGGCGAGATCCCCTCCACCTGCTGGCCACTCTCTTCCTGATGCACCCTAGGATACCGTCCCTCCTGGCCACAAGGGTACACTGCTGACTCATCCACAAATGTGTTTTTATAGTTCTCATCTAGGTAGGAATGCAGCTGGGATTCATAAACAACAGTAAAAGTGATTTTGCTTCACTTCTTAACTGTTCTGTAACAATAGCAGGCTCCTCCTTCTCATGTCTGATAGGGGAGTGAAAGTCCCTGCTTAATAACTTGCCTCAGTAGGAGGTGACCTTGTTGAAGAGTGTGGTAGGAGATCACTGTCTTCATACAGTTTTCTGGCATGTTTTTCTCCCAGTTGAGAAAAGACTGCCACATGGCATCTCGTGCATTTCTGTCAAGAGGATGTAGTTACCCTCTGAAAGTATAATAGTAGTTAGCAGAAGAGCATATGTGCTGTGAGTGAGTATAGTGTCTGGAAGGAATCCTGTCATGATATCAGGAGGCCACTGTGGCGGCAGCATATGTGGCCAAGTATGGCTGTCCTGGGAGTGGGGAAGCTGTGGCCTGAGAGATGCGTTCATGAGGGAGAAGGAGGCTTATGTAGACTGAGGGCCCCTTTTTGGGGATCCCTCTCCTGTTCCTGACACTCCTTGGGCACAGGGACTGCCCTCAGCCTCTCCTCATGTGCCTAAGCTTTAGCCTGCTCTTCATCCTGTGTCTTGGGTATCCTGCATGAGACAGTGACAGCTTGCCAGGAGGGTCAGAGATCCTTGGTGACCTCCCACTCTGCAACCCCCTGTGCCCAGCAGTGGCTGAGAAGAGGGTGAAGCACCCAGAAATCCTGCTGTGAGGAAAGAGGTGTAGCCAGCCTGCACAAGGTCTCCCAGCCTTCCATGAAATAATTGTTGGTTGATTTTGGTTCCTTTTAGTATCTCCTCTAGTTTGTTATGCCTGTGGACTGGGAAGGAGTGTGCATGGCATTAGAAGTATTGAATTGTTGAGGTACAGGTGTTTCTACTTTCTGTTCTATTTAATTCCTGTTAATTTCAAACCATTTATTCGCTCCTTTCTCCGCAGAGTTTCAAAGAAACTTCATTAGCTTATTGTAAGTAATTAAGTATTTCTTTTCCACTAGGTTTCAGTTTTGTGAAGTGCATAGGCTGTTCTGACACTGAAGAAACAGCTACAAGTTATTTTGTATTCACTTGAAGCTTGTATTCTATGTCAAATTGATATTACATTTTGTTTAAGAAATGTAGCAACTGTGCCATGAAAGTTCTCCTTTATTACTGTCTTTTTTTTTTATTATTACTGAGTGTAATTGTAAAGTACTATAATTCTATAATTAAATCTAAGGATTTCGAACACCAGCTGACATCTTTCATAATAGTACTCAGTGAACCTCACTGCTCTGATTGAAAATAAATTTATTCCAGGTAGGTTAGGACAGGCAGTAGGTAGACAGTAAGTTTACAATGGGTGATGCTCTGCTGAGTACAACAGGCAGTTTAAAAAGTAGCAGCTAGAGGGTCTGTCATTTTCGTTCACTGGTAATTCTCTTAAGCTCTAAATTTTTTATAGACATGCACTCATGCTTAGTTTTGTTTTGAACAAATGGTCCACTTTCAGTGTCAAATTAAGCACTTTATAAATGCTAGGGCAGTGTCTTATTACTGTCCATTGGTTGGAGAAAGGGGACCCCCAGCCCCAAACTGGAATCTAACTAAACACACCTAGATAGTAACTAGGTGGGGTTATATGAAGCTGGCAGAAGGACATGATTGGCATTTGAAAGAAATATCTTAAATTGTGTTTAAATGTCTTAGAAGATAATCTACCAAAGTTTTTCATGATAAAAGCTTAATAAATTATCTTCATCATTACTTTGTCCTTCCGTAAACTTACCTACCTACTTGGTTTTTAGAAGGCAAAGGATTCTTTGCACTAGAAATGCTTGTATCATTAAGAAGTGCAAGACCATCTTAAAATCAAGGACTCTTTTGGTGGTTGCTCTCCTTGCATCCAAGCAGCTAGGTTGGCTTTTGCTAGCTGCTGCACAGAAATTATAAATCCTGTTTTGCTGAAGTAGGCTACATCACTTATGTGTTTCAATTGTGGAAATGTTTGTTGGTGCAAAAGTAACCAATTTTCTTTTCCTATTTACTCAAACCCTGTAGTAAGAAAATACAATAGTGCACAAAGTGACAGATTCCAAGTTTGATTTTTTTTATAATGCAGTAATTGTTACAACTCTATATGTAGCATTTGTCAGAATTCACATAGTACAGAATCTTCAGCTTGACACTGAAGCACTTAAAATTTGTGTTGCTTGAAAAATGAAATGGGACATTGCAGTAAAATCTGTGAAGTTCCTACATGAAGCTCTGTGTATGTGCCTTTGACACCTATTTAGTTGTCAGGTAGGGACTTCAGTTGGCAGCTGAAATCCTTCTGGTTTTCCTTCTACACTAGTCTCAATGCCCAGGTCTGCTTGGAGCTGCCAATACTCAACTTTTATGTGGAAGTCTGAGGTACCAAGTTGGATGGAACTTAGTGTAAAACACACTTCTTATGTTTGTTTAACCTAAGTATGATGCTTAAAAGTTCATCTCAAAGGAACAGCTTACTTTAGTTTTCTTATTTACTGAAAAGACTTCTGGGTGCCTTAAAGACTTGTTAGTCTGTTTTGTAAAAGGTTCAGTGTAGGAGAACATTGTCTAAAATTAAACCATGTGCTTTTCTGACTGGAATTCACATCTTAGTTTGGTACTTTGAAAACAGGAATCCGTCTATTCAGTAAAGGTGTGTGACAAGCAACCATCACTTGAAGCTACAGAGAAACTTCGATACAACTGTTACCAACTTTTTTTGATGCAAATGCCACTTAAGGACTTGACCTCCAGAAAGCACCACTGATTAGTTACTGTTAAAAATACTTGTGTGGTTTTCTTTCCCTGTAACAGACAGAAGATTTAACTTTCCTTCTAGGTCGGAAAGGATTGTTTCTAAGCTTTGTTTCTTCCATTTAGGACATAATAAAAGTGAGAATTTCAGTTACCTCTATGCCAGCAGTTAAAAGCAGGCTTTCTTTGCTTTGTTGAACTGCTTTTTTTCTTTTCAGATTTAAGTCAAATGTTTATTACATGGAATGCTATTCAGCATTAATTCAGAAAAGAATCCGTTAATAATATTAAGAAAACAAAGCAATGTTTTTCTGGATATTAGGTGTTTCTCAGGATTTTGAATTGTTGTAAGCTGTGCATCAGCAAGTTGATGTAAACTTTCATAAGTACTGTTTAATGAACTGGATGTCAATCTTGCTTTCTGGGAACATTCAAGGATTATAGAAAACTAACACGTTACAAAAGACAGTCAAATACATGCAGCATCTTTACCATCTTGAACACATTTTCTCTTTCCACATGTGGGAGTTTTTAACCTCATCTGGGATTATTTTGCTTCTTGTAGTTTCTAATCTTGAGCATGTCTCATGTTTGGAAGTCTTTTGTATCTTGCATTGAGTCTTTTTTTGCTCTGACTGAAAGTGGAGTAACACTGGGAGTGATACAACCCATTTGACCCTTCGAGTTTTTTGTGAATTTGCAGGTAGTGAAGTTTTGGACGGAGCACACTTGTGAGTCTTGGACAGAAGGCCTAATGCCAACTCTGTTAGTGGGACTGAAATTTGAAAAAAAACATGGTGATGATTCAGAATTAGTTGATTTTGGGAGGGAGGGTAGAACAGTAGGCTCTGAGAAAAATACCAATAACATGTTTTGATTTTAAAACTTCTAATGAAAACTATGCTAGGCTGATTCTAGGTTATTGTCAGCAGTAATGCCTAAGAAAATTCTCTTCTCTTCAGGGTTCCTGGACATTCCCTTTGGCACAGTTTATGTTGTTTATTTTTCCTTATTTCAAAGGACCTGGGCTCCTGTTGAGAAGTGGTGGAATAATCTGTGGCCGGCACCTTGACATGTTGAGGGAGCAGCCCCTAAAAGAGCTTGCCTGGGAGACAGTTTGTGAAATTACGCAGTAACATGTTTGCAGTAGTACGCCTCTTTTTTTTGTTATTGCTCTTTTCCATTGTTGAATTTCTCTTGAAATAACTGACTGAGAAATACATTAAAGCTACTGAAATGAGCATTAATCACTACAGAGGTATTGACATTTGGAATTAGCATTGATACTGGTTACTTATGAGAATGGTACTTTCACTAATTGAGACAATGGGAGGGATTCGATCTACTTTCTAGAGGTTTAAATATCCCAATTTAAAAATATCCTCTAGCTTTAATAATGCACTGGTTTCACTTCCTTACAGTAAATTTGTGTGTAGCTTGCATTACCCACAAGCTAGTGTTTTTCATAACTGTATAAGTTGATTTAAGCTAATTTGTAAGACCAGGTGTGTTAAACCCTGCTTGAAAGTTTGCTAATACTTCCAGTACAAAATAATTTTTTGTTTCTGCTTCCTAATCATTTAATACTTGCATGAGATGTTAGATTAGTACCAATACTGCAGTCAAATAAATCTGTACATTGCCTGATTGATTTTGTTTGAATCCCATATCTTTATAGACAGAAAGCTATGTAATCTAGGGACATTTGTGAATGTTACAACTTCTGAAAAAAGGTTAAGCAGAGTAAGGTGATGAGTATGTAGTGGTTAAAGCAACAATTAAAACCCTCAAAGCAATTAAAATGTTTCCATAGTGAATATACCAAGCTTTAAAATATTTAGGCTGAAAAATGGAAGTCTTGGTAGTGAAAAGATTGTGCACACAAAGATCCTTGAGGTTGCTTCTGTTTCCAAACTGCTCAAGCACTAAATTTGACACAATGCCGTTCTAAGTAGCTGTAGTGTGCATACTGTATCCATTTTAACTTGGAAATAAGTGCTTAAATACTGCCTCTTAGTTGCAAAAGAATTGGATATTTCTGTTCCAGTTTTATGGCGTGTTTAGAGTGTATGACAACAGCATAATTGGATTATTGCCTTTAAGCTTGCTCCTGTATACAGTTTACAGTTCACAGAAGTGGCCTTGCTAAAATAATACTATTCACTGAAATTCCCTGCCTGAATTATATGTCCTCACAGCTGATACTGCTAATGCACATCAGTAACTAATACATTGAATTAATCTTTCACATTTGAAAAATATTTACTAAAGGAGCAAAAGGAGTGTTTCATTCTTTAAAAGTGCTGCTCAAAACTTCTGTTTTCAATTGTCAGGAAAGGAAAGTTTTTCGTTACTGTGTTCTAGTATCTCCAGTATCGCTCTTAAGTCCACTTAAAATCTGCATTTATATAAGCTTAGTTAATACTGTGTCAGAGGTCAAATGTCATGTAAAGCCCTGTTTTCAGGGCTGGAGGGAAATGAAGTGTTTATGTGGAACTTAAATGAGAGGCGAGAGCAAGAATTTATTGGATATATTGTAGACTGAAATACTTTCTTCTGATAACACAGTTGTCTCAGTAGCAACTGTTCAAAAGGTGTCTTAGAGAAACAGAATTAGTATAGAAGTGCCAAAGCATTTTATAGGAAAAGGTGTAGTTGATCATTCTTACGGCTGTGTTGCAGCCTCTTGCAGTGTTTCAGTGGTTGTGGCCACTGTCCTTGACATGTTTGTGTAACACATCTTGGCCTTTGATATTCCTTCTCTGAGGCAGAGACAATTAGCATAGTGTTGAAATTAGCTCCTGAACTCTGAAGTGTGCTTCCTGCAAGCTAAAATTCTTTTAATTCCTCTACTTTTATAGATGTTTTCTTTAATGTGGGGGGTGGTATTTCAATGCAGTTACTCTCTGTCCATTTCATCTTCACCCAGCTCAATTAATTGCTGAGCAAATAGTTCTGAATTTCTGACTCAATGCATAGATTAAAAACAAGGAATGGGAAAATCAAATTTCATACCTTTTTCTTTAATGCAAATTAGCATTTTCCTTTCATGAAGTAAAACCCACCTAACTCTTACCTTTGGATGTTAGAATAATGGCTAGTGCTAACATACTGCTATTCTTCTTACACAGACCAGCATGTTTTGGAAATTTGATCTCCATTCGTCATCACACATAGATACACTTCTAGAGAGAGAAGATGTAACACTGAAGGAATTGATGGATGAAGAGGATGTTCTACAGGAGTGCAAGGCTCAGAATCGCAAACTTATAGAGTTTCTGTTGAAGTCAGAATGTTTGGAAGACTTAGTTTCGTTTATTATTGAAGAGCCACCTCAAGACATGGATGAAAAAATTCGATATAAGTAGGAAAACTTTCGGGGTTGGGAGAGATTTGGAAAGTAGAAAGAGGACTAAATAAATCTAGTTGATTTGATAGTGTGAATTCCTGTGTACTGGTGTATAGTACAGTATTAATTTGTTTTAGATTAAGTATGTGTTCAAAAGGCTTCATGGAACTTTTAAGTAAATCATTCTAATATATGTACAGTTTTCAAATGGAAGCTTCTTATCCACAAATGCTTCCAAAACCAGTTCATGTCCAAAAGAGTTGCCAAAAAAAGGTCCAACCAGAACTCACATTAAGAATCCTGTAGTTGTGATTAAGAAAGTAGTTGAATGAAAAACTATTTTTGGGTCATATAACTGAATGGTTAGCTTTGTTTTGTTGACTTGTAAGATGTTTTGATATTGTCTTTTAGAAAATTCGTGTTACTCCTTGGAAGAATGTCCTTAGGGTCTAAATGCAGATGTTTTGCTTCCTAGAGTATGGCCATGACTTCTGGCTTGCTGAGAAGGTTCATACTCAAAATCCATCTAGCAGTTTGTAGAAAAGCACTTCTACTGCTTTTCTGCCTTTTTTAGTATTGTCTGTACAGAAAGCTGCCCTTTTTTTTTTTTTCTTCAAGTGGTGTGTTAAGATGTGAAATAAGCTACAGTCTTAGTTGCACAACTTCACCACTGCTGGTAAACCAAGCCTCCTGTAAATGTTTCTAGTAGAGTTGGAAATCGAAGCAAATAAAAAGTCAGTACTTGAAGAGATGGATTTATCAATACATCTTGGAATGAAAGCTTACTCTTACTGGTGTTCTATTGCTACTGAAGATCAAAGTAGTGTCCTTCTTAAATGAAAATAGAGCTTATAGGCTGAATGTGCAGTTTTATTACTTTGTGTTAGTTTACTATTTTAGTGTAGACCAAACCTGCTTGAAAAATTAGTCAGATGCATTACCAGGTTCTGAATTCAGAGCTGGAAGTATGAGCACTCTGAAGTATGAGTGATGGATAATTTTTTCTTTTCTCCAGATACCCAAACATATCATGTGAGCTGCTTACATCAGATGTCTCACAGATCAATGATAGATTGGGAGAAGAAGAATCCTTACTCCTGAAACTGTACAGCTTCCTCTTAAACGAATCTCCTCTAAACCCTCTACTGGCCAGTTTCTTCAGCAAGGTGTTAAGTATTCTTATCAGCAGAAAACCAGAACAGGTAACTCAAACTCCCAGGTATTTGCAAACTCACCAGTTTAGCAAGTGCTCTGATAAAGCTGTAACAGTCAGCAATTCTGCTTTAAAACAGGAGTGACTGAGCAATAGCAGCAGAGTCAAAAGAGAGCATTCAGGTTCCATCCTAGCTGAAGACTCCTTTTCATTCTGCCCACAATTAAAAAATGCACATGGATGAGTAGGATGTATTTGATTCAGATTTTCCTGAACTATTTATGCAATCACTGTGTGAGTGCCTACCTTTTGGCTTAGTGTAGCTCAGTGTTTTATATGATCATATTTGCATTTATTGCTGTTAAAAGCAAATGTGAATGACTTGAATCAGTGATAGTGATTCTGAGTTGGTGTGAAGAATAATTTAGAACAAGGAGAGAAACATTTGGAGTCCTTGCTCAGAAATGCTCTTGTACTCAGTGCATATGGTCCAATACTGCAAACAGCTGCTCTGACTTGACTCTCAGACCTGAGATACTGTTTGTATTAAGAGTTTTGCTGTGTTGAGCTTTGCCCTCTAAGCAGAGATGAGACTGACTCATATCAAAAAGAAAACCTGACTCTCTGTTGGTTTATAAGTAGGTTATGGTCAGTGGGTTGGGCTTGAGAGGAGACCCGGGACATACTGCATGTAGTAGGGATCTGCCCTGTGCCACTTCTGCTGTCCTCTGCCTGGATTTTATCTTGTCTTGTCTTGTACTGCAGGCTTTAAATGGCAGAAATGTTTATTTAACAAGTCCTCATCTATTTTGTCAGTTTGGTAGGAAAGTGAAATTAAAAGTGATTGGTGTAAAATAGATGAAGCAAATACAAGCTTACTTTTTTGTTTCCAGATTGTGGATTTTTTAAAGAGGAAGCATGATTTTGTAGACCTCATTATTAAGCACATAGGGACCTCTGCTATTATGGACTTGTTGCTCAGGCTACTGACTTGCATAGAACCTCCACAGCCCCGGCAAGAAGTGCTAAATGTAAGTAAAATGTTGCAGAACTTTTGTCTGACATGTGTGAACTCTAACCCAGCTTAACTTCTGCTGGCTTTACTAAGTTTATTTCTTGAATATGCTGAAATTAGATGTGTGGGGTTTAGTCTGTTTGTGGTGGTGTTTTTTTNTTGGTTTTTTTTTTTTTTTTTTGTATTTTTTGTTTTTTTTTTTTTGTTGTTGTTTTTTTTTTTTTTTTTTTTTCCTGAGCTGCCAATACGTTTCCAGTGAAACCCCAGTGCTGCTAGGGGCTACTTAGAACCTGAGTGGCTGTTCTCTTCCCTGGTCTTTAATGCAATTTTAAAATTGTTTTGGACCTTATGAAACAGACTTTTGGCATCAAAGTTTGTTGAAATTGAAAAAAAGATTTTCTTTTTTGCTGTGGCTCAGAAATGCTGAAGTTTTACTTTTTTTTCTGAAGTACTGTTAATCCTTATTTAGAAGTATTGACATTATGACTTGTGGCAATTGATGTTTAGCTGCTTTGAATTTCATGAGTTCATTTAATTCATTCACTTGGGAAAAATTCTTATTAACATCCACAAACATTTTTACAGTGGCTGAATGAGGAGAGAATTATCCAGCGGCTTGTGGAAATCGTACACCCATCTCAAGATGAAGATGTAAGTATTGGTCTGATGATACCTTGGACCAGCTACCTAGAACAGAGGCTAGCCAGAGTTAGAGAATAAAGTGGATGTTTATTAAAAGCCTTTAACAGGTACACCTTGGGTAGTGCACGAGCTTTGCAGAGGCTAATCCCAAGGTGGACAGCAGTCATGAGTTTTCTCAGACAGATATAAGTTTGGTCTGTTTGTCTATCAGAGGTTTATTGTCCAGTTACAGCTTCAGGTAATGAAGTCACATTGCCCCGTTTTGCTTCTCCCCACAATTCACTTTTGTTTGTACTTTTCAGGCCTGAGGCTGTGATGGTGACCTTGGTTCTCAGGCCTGAAAGGATTTTGTCTGACCAAACTGTGAAGAAAGCTTACTAACACTATGTGAAGTTCAGAGTTATACACTAATGCAGTACAGGATCTGAAAAATATGAAAGCTAAAACTTAAGGCATCACTGGCACTATCCTGGCTCTATCTGTTCATCTGTACAACATGATGTTAGAACTTTTAGTTGTACTGTTTTCTGCTTGCTTTTTTCAGTTATGCTGATTTCACTATTAAGTATGGTTATTTGAGGAAGGTTATATGGTTTTGTTCACTTCCCTGCCCCCTTTTTGAGATCCATATCAAAGCCTTAGGCATACTTGGAGTTGTTGGAAGTTTCAGCTTTCATGTTTTGCCGCCTTAGTATTGGAAATAGATTCTTGCCTCGTACTTCAAGGTTGTTTTTTTTTTTTTTTGTTTGCTTGTTTTGGTTAAGGGTTAGTTATGGCATAAAGCTACTACCTGAATGTTTTCTGGCTAGGAGATCTCTTGTCTGTGTTGAAGCTTTCACCTTTTTTAACTGAAGAATTAGAGTCTAGCATGTTGTTACTGTAGTGAAAAGTGCTGTTTTTCTGTTTCAGAGGCATTCAAATGCTTCACAGTCACTCTGTGAAATTATTCGTCTAAGCAGAGACCAGATGCTACAAGTACAGAACAGTTCAGAACCAGATCCACTGCTTGCAAGTTTAGAGAAGTAAGTTGGTTTGAATTTTTGATTCTGTTCTCACTTCATAAGAAGCTAGTTTTTAACTTTTGACCTGGAAAACCTTCAGAAATGACAGGCTCTTTTCAGGTGAATTTTCTTGACTATGCATCTTTTGTTTGTGTAATGAGAAATAACTTGGCAAGGAAGCAGAGCACACCTGGAGGATTTTTTAGTGGGGAATGTGGGAGAGGCATTGCCTCATTGTTTCCTGTGCTGCCCAGCTGAATGGTATCTTATATGTGGAGGTCAGCTTGATACTGTGAAAAACAAAATACAGAAGACTTCAGCTTTGTTTTGTTGCTTGTTTCAGGTTAATCTGTTTTTCTGCCAAAACGATTCTCCTGTATTCTCTTCTGCCTTTTTTTATGTGGAGAAATGGTAGTTAATTCTGCTAACAGCTGTATCCTGAAGTGGTTTAATCTGTTGCTAATGCTTTTCTTTTCAGACAAGAAATCATAGAGCAGCTTCTGTCTAATATTTTTCATAAAGAAAAAAATGAATCTGCGATAGTCAGTGCAATCCAAATCCTATTGACCTTACTTGAGACAAGACGGCAGACGTAAGTTATTATTTGACTTGGTTTATGCCTGCCAGTAGCAAATGCCTTCCCTGTGCTTGTGACCAAACCATTTCTGTGACCTGTTGTGGCTGAAGGAGTAAGAATGTAAATCAAGTGATTGTGGTTGGCATTACTACACTTTCACCAAATGGCTGGTCTTTCTGCAGCTTTTTCTGGTGTGAGTACCAATAGACAGATCAGGCTAAATACATTTCATCAGTTTGTTGCTGGATACAGGGAATAGAGTAAATATGTATAGTGCAGTGACTGAATATTGACTCCTTAAGTTATTTGTAATGTTATTGCAACTTAATTTGGAGAAACTGCTGAAGAGATCTCTGTGGTACATTCAGGTTACATTGTTTTGGATAGGCAAATTAATCTCTTTATCTGTTTCAATAAAGCAAGTTAAAATGTAATTTTTAATCTCAAAAGTGTATGGGGATTTCAAGCACAATAAACCTGGAAATACTTGGGCTAGTGTTTGGGAAAATCTCTTGTTCAACCATTAGGTCACACTTAATTTTTGTGTGTGCGTTAACCCTATGTTTTTGCCTTTTTTGCCTCTTTGTTATTTTCATATCCTTTCAGAACTAACTGTTACATACTTCAGAGATGGTTTACAACTAGTTTTGGTACTAATTATCAAATTTTGCTTATGTGCATTTTAGATTTGAAGGCCATACAGAGATCTGTCCTCCTGGCATGAGCAATTCCACATATTCTGTCAACAAAAGTGTTTTAGAAGCCATAAAAGCACGACTTTCATCCTTCCATGAGCTCCTGCTTGAGCCTCCAAAAGTAAGCGAAATCTTGTGTTAACAAATTAATTGAAGCAAAACCCACCATGTGTCTGTTCTAGGCAGATTATAACAAACAAAAGCCAATCTGACAATTTTCAGGCAAGCACCCAGGCTACTTCCTAGCCTGTTGTGAGCTTTGGCTCAGGCAAACAGTAATAATGAACAGCAGTGTTTTGTGCTTTTCCAGCACAAACTTCTTTTAATTAGCAAAGTAACCTTGGAGCAATTACTTCATTCTGAAAGCAACAAAAAGAGATTTGCTGTATATTCTCAAGGAATGTCTATTTTCTGCTTGGAAATCCAGTCTGGAGAGGAAACAGGGACTTTAGATGCTACAGTTGTTTGGAACTTCGGAATGGCCCACATTAGGCTTGTGCAATTCTCTTGACTTTCCCAGGACCCAGGTAGTTTAGCTTCATGACACATCCCTGCACTCTAGGCATGTTAAATTCTTTGGGCTTTTTAACTGATTTAAGAAACTTACCTATGTCACACTCTTAATACATGCATACATACATACCCAAAGATTAAAAAAAAAAGTTTAAATAGGGGCTTTACCTGTGATCCATTTGTATTTTCTACTCACATTTTCACTGGCAGAATTTCAGCTGGAGCACTACACCCTGAAGTGAGTGCTGAAGATTTTAACAGAGAAATGAACATGAAATTTTCTTCAAGATAGATAAAGTTAAGTTTCCTGGGGCATTATAATATGTTTAGACTGTCCACCTAGCTGTTCTGTGTACATTGTAGTAATATAGAATATAGCTGGATTAATGAGTGAGAATTATTTCTGAGGAACTATCTGCTAATTCCTGTCAAGGTTGAGTAGACTTCATTTACTTTGAGATCCTGTCTGTAGTTAGCAATCATTTTTTTACCAAGTTGTTGTTTTTATGTGACTGGTTTTAGTGCTTCCTGTCCGTGGAATTAAAATAAGCTACAGTATTTGGAATTAAAAATAGGGGTTTTTTTGCAGTATGAAGGTAAGACAGTTGCTCAATGACTAAATGTATCTATTTTTAAGCACTACTCAGTCACTGTATGTAGTAATGGTAAGCGGATTATTTTAAAAGATATTTTAATAGATATATGTATTAAACTTTCTTCTGTTTCAGAAAAGCATCATGAAGACAACCTGGGGTGTACTGGATCCACCTGTAGGAAACACACGTTTAAATGTGATTAGATTAATATCTAGCCTTTTACAGATAAATACAAGCAGTGTGAATCAGGAGCTTATAGAACTTAACAGCATAGGAGTAATACTGGTAAGAACTTTATGCTGTCTTCTTTATTTTTTATGGATTGCTTATAAGATCTTGTCTGCTTTTTCTGACTGCAGATAATTTTCCCACCTAACTTTTCAGCACCTTTGTATTGTGATGTCTGTTGTTTCGTTTAAGAACTTTTAATATTGGATTTCAGTGTTAATCAATCTGTCTGAGGTCAGTGTTTTCCTCTGACCACTTGAATGGTTCTTACTTGCTACATCTTCATAAATACATGAAGTAGTTTTCTTGATAAGCTTATTTTCAACTGGATGTGCTCAAGTTTTCAGCTGTGTTCAAGGCTTCATTGCTATTTTCATTTTCTCCCTAAGTTGTTCCATCAAAGCCCTTTATTCTCACTTAATATATGGCCTACAAAATGGTATCTCAGCAGTGCCTTGTAAAGGCAGAGTTATTCTTGGTAGCTTGTACTTCTTCCAACCTCAAAGCAAGGTGGTGTGACAAACTCAGTTGCCTAACTCGTTGCTCTTTGCTGATGTGAACATGCACTTTGAGTACTTCCTAGCTCATACTTCCACGATAGCAGGTGTATTCTTTGTGTTTGGGTTCACCCAAGAAATCCACATGTTGGTTGATTAAAAATAGCAAATCATGTAGAACTTAAGCTAGTTACTGAATACAATATGTAAACTTCTAAGTTGGCAGTTGCAAGCTTAAAGTGTAAGTACCTTTTCTTCCTGATTTTAGTCCAAAACCCCTTTTTCATGTATCTGATTAATACAGTGTGATTGAAATGTTTTCATCTCAGATTTTCTTCACAATTGGGTTTGCAGACAGGTACTAACTTTTATACAAATAGCTGACTTCACAGGAGCTGAAGTTTTTCTTAAATCCATTGTCTAAGGGAACATGCACACTATGAATACTTGCATGTTCTTGTAAATAGATTATTTTGTAAACTAAGTTCACTGGGGTTTGAACACACTTTTCTGTTGCAGGTTTTACGTAAGGAGAAAAATAGCTATAGAAACCTCAGTGTTTCATGAAACAGCACATGTTTTACTGGGCATAATTGACTTAGGAAAATTTATGGGAGAATGTCATTAGTTTAAGAGGACTGAGGATAGATTGAAGACCTTTAGCTGTACTTTGAATGAGACTAAATTTGTTCAATACTGTTCCAATTACTGCACATATTTCCAGGACTCACTACATTTTACCAGTGACAGCAATCGTTTGCATTTTGCTGTGAGTAGCCTAAAATAACTAGGCTTGACAAAAATCTTTCTTGTGTTTAAGAGAAAAAATTGGGAGAAGCAGGAACTGGGCTAAATGGATGCTGTTTATTGTATCTCAACCTCAGTATTTGTCTTGTGCTTTGTTAATAATCTTAAACTGCTTCTAGATTGTCCGAGGTAGTGGATGATGGATTTGAAATAGGTAGATACAATTTTGTAAGAATTCTCACTGAAGTGAGGAGCACATTTATAAAAGGCTGTTATAGATAATAGGAAGGTTAAGTGAACTGAAAGTCCGGGACTTCTAAGGTCATAAATAACACTTCTGACTCTGGTACTTTCTGGGCTGCAGCTGGCACAGGATTGGAAGTGGGGAGTGTTATTTCTCCCCATCTTCATAGTCTGAAAGTGCATTACTGGTGACCCCTGCAATAAATCGACTTAGCCGCATTCTTATTCTGATCCAGTATAGTAGTCCTTGCGTCCAGCTAATGCCAAGCACAAAAGTTACTGGTTTTGTGAGTAACAAATTTTCTCTTACAGTAGTACTTAGTGTAAAACTTCAAAGATTTCTTCCAGTGTAGTCATTCAATTGATTAGGTGGGTGAGACTGTTGGATATGTGTAATAAAAATACTTTGGTTTGTGTAAATCTTGGTGAATTTGTTTTTCAGGACATGTTTTTTAAGTATACATGGAATAACTTTTTGCATACTCAAGTAGAAATCTGTATTGCATTGATTCTTGCAAGTCCTCTTGAAAACACGGAAAATGGCACAATTACAGATCAGGATTCCAGTGGGGACAATCTCTTACTGAAACATGTAAGTTGTGTTTTGCCATTCTCTTGAATTTTCCCGTTTCCACGCAGTTAATTTTACATAAAATATACCCCAATTCTACTTAATGTATAGAATGTAAAAAAATGTCTTTCTAGTTTTACGTAAAATGTTACTTCAGGGTGTTAAACCTGAAACTGCCACAGAGCAGATTTTTTTGTTGCTCCAAAGTGAGCATGGTGAAGAATTGCAAGTATTTATTTTCTCTGAAGTTCCTCCTATTTTTAAGGCTTAAAATTGCTCTTTCAGTAGCTTTATGCTACTACAACAACTCAGCATTTAGAGGAGTAGAATTAATACAGGTTTCAGGTTGTGATCTGACTGCTGGACTTCCAGCCCTTTAATGAAAGTATGTATCCTGAACGTGAAATTAATAGTCTTGCAGACTTTATTATCAACTATAAAATGCATAAATAGTGTTCCATTTTACTGCTACTAAGCATATTTTGCCTTTTTTTTTTTTGACAGCTCTTCCTTAAGTGCCAATTAATAGAAAGAATACTTGAAGCGTGGGAGATGAATGAGAAGAAACAGTGAGTAATTAGTTTCCCTGTTCCCTGCAGTTGTCCAAATAGGACTTGGGTTGTGAAATGAATGTATAACCAATTCAGAAGTGATCTAGCCAGTTCTAAAATCACTTGTATGTTAATATTTGAATTAAAACTTTCCTTTTTGCTCTTTAGTAGCATACTAACTCTTTTTCCTCTGACTATTTGAGAGCATGAGAGCTGTCATTCTTGCCATCTATAAGATATTACTATGTCTTTAAAGTTTCCCCATGTTCAAGTACAGAAACATACAGTAAGTTTTGAGGGGACAGGAGATACTTTCCGGCAGTAAAGCAGTTGTGAATTACTTGTGAGCACACTGAAGCATATCAGCTGTGCTGGGGAGCATCAGACTCCTAAAGAGTAAAAGCCAATTCCTCAGCAGTAGAATACCTTCTAAAATTATGCATTTGAAAGGATGTAAGCTTTAAGTAGCTAACATTGTCTGAAACTGTTTTTCTAGCAGGAGAAAATATTGTCAGTCTTCACCTGGGGTGGTAAAGTGTTCTCATGAAAGCCAAACATTTTTAGCTCTGGAGATACTGAACAGTAAATGTTAGTTCTGACCTGTCAAAATATTGAATTAACTGGCTGGGGTAGTGCTGCAGGTTTGATGGAATGTTGAGACAGTTCCACTCCCCAAAACATTCCTGTTCCTATCTTAAATGAACCAGATAGTAAATATATGGCTAATGTAACTGACCTGGAAATAAGGATGGTGGGGGGATAATGAAAAAAGGAATGTGCTAAATTTAACTGTAGAAAACATGCTCTCCTGAGTGTCCTTAATTTTACATCAGTTCTCCTGAGGTTATAGAGAATTGCCAACTTTACTGGCAATTAGATTCTTGTAGGAGAGAAATATGAAAAGTTTTCTCTGTAATTCCAAACTAGATTTAAGGTTTTACTTGGATAAGACTCTTCTTGATCCGCTACTTACCGTATGAATGATTTAATTAAATATTTAGTCTGACATTTGGGAATACTAATGAAGAAAATAGTGTTTCAGACCTTAGGTAGTGCTTTTATCTGGCAACACACATGACATGAATTCACTCCTTTATCCAGTTTTGTACAGGTGTGGCTCCAACTGTGAAAGATAAATCTTTAAGGTTACTTTTAGCTTGCTGTTTCAGGAAATGGGTATTTTTTTAGTCCTTTTGTATTCTATCACTTAATGTTGTTTCAAGCAGCTCTAGAAGCTTAAGAGTGACAGCTTTCTGCTGGTAAAAATCTGACGTAGTAAAAGTTGTTTGGTTTGCTGGGATTAATAAGCACTTGCTAACAGAAGATACGGTTGTATTCCAGACTTTTTGGCTAGGCAGTGACAAGTCAGTCTAGTTTGTCAAATAGAAGCACTCTGTCTCATATCCTGTATTAGAAACTATAACCTTTGCTATTATCATATGCTGCTTGTTTTGAATGTGCTTGTTACCGAGAGCTGTAAACAGTGTGGTAGTTTATTCATGATATCTTGCAGGGGCGCAAAATAATTTCAGTTACCTCATGTGTTAGTTGGAAAACAAAATAATATGATCTGTGTTTGCATAACATAGGGTACTTCATGAGCTGCTGTAACTTTACAAAGATTTCAGTCATGGGATGTTTGTCTAGCTGGGTGAGGGGGTCTTGCTTGGTTTTTGTTTAAAACACAAAACCTTAAACCGATGCAACAAAAGTTTGGTTGGCTTGCAGCCAAATGCTAGAGAATCAGTTCAAGCTGGACCTCTCATGATCACTCTTTGGTCAGATTTAGAATGGTTCCAACTGGCAGTAGGTGTTCAGAGCGCTGCTCTAGCATCTGGTAATTCCTGTTTCTGCAGAGCAGTTCTGTGTGAAATATTTAAATGGCTTTGTAATTTTAGCTTTGATAGGCATGTAAATGTTGTTCCTAAATTACAGGAAAGCAGTGACCTTAACTTAAATGGGTGTGCTACAAGTAATAAGAAGCCCTGAAGTACTAAAACATACTTAAGAATGCTTTTCCCTTTTGATCACGGGCTGAAAGCTTTGAGGGAATATTGAGGTTTTGCAAAATAGTCTCAGGAACAGAAACTTCCTAAAAACTGTGAATAAGTTGTTAATTCTGTCATTATATTGCTAATGCTATGCATTTTGCTTTAATCACATAAACAGTACAAACACGTATGTGCTTGTTAAGTCTCCTAAACTGTCTCAGTGAAGTCAAACCAGTTGATACCTTAAGTTTTAAGTATTTTTGTGAACCTGTGGTTTTAGGATGCAACTCTAAGTTAAGAAGCCCAGTTGATTGTCTTGTGTAGGATCTTGACTCCAGCAGCCTTTTACAGCAGCATGCAGTATCAAATTGCTCTGAGTGTGGCAGTTGAACTCTTGGTCTCTTGCAGGGCTGAAGGAGGAAGAAGGCATGGCTACATGGGTCACCTGACAAGGATAGCAAACTGCATTGTGCACAGTACAGATAAGGGGCCAAACAGCACACTTGTCCAGCAGCTCATCAAAGGTATTCATTCATGGTCTTAATTTTATCTTCAGGGCTTTCATTATCAAATGCTGAGGAAATTAGGTAAATTTAAATTAGAAGGCAGCTGTTGGATTAAAGCAGAAAATAACTGGATTACTTTTGAAGCATTTAATTTAAAGCAGTCGTCCTTAAACAAATGCTGAAGTATTTTCATTTCAAACAGTGTTAAAGCTCCCTGAAATAGATGCAAAAAGGTACTGACCTGCTTAATTTGGACTTGTTTGCTAGATGGAGTTAGATTTATGGTTTTAGGGGGATGTATATGTTCTTACCAGTACTTTTGGTAGAGCAGAAAGAAATATTTGAAAATTAAGTAATGCTTCATTGTTGATAGTTGATAATTGGTTTGGTGTTTTTGTTTCCTGTGCCAGAGCTTCCAGAGGAGGTCAGAGAGCGATGGGAAACATTCTGCACAAGCTCTTTAGGAGAAACCAACAAGAGGAATACAGTGGATCTAGTAAGTAGTGATGGATAAGGTATAAAAATCGCTGCTGCTCTACTTGAACAGTTTCTTTTTGTCAGCAGCACTGTCAGTTTTCCAGAATCCAGTGTACTTGTAAGGAGTCCCTCTAGTTGCTGAGCTATGGAACTGATAATTCTTTAGTTTACTTTTCAGCTAAAGCCATATCATTAATATTTGTGCAGGCATAATGCAGATGATCAGCTTGTAATAGCTAGTGTAGCTAATCCCTGGCAATCTGCAAGGAGGATTCCTTTACCTCTTCAAGGTAGTGTCCTTGAAAACTCCTGTCTGCTTGAGAGTACAAACTGAAAGTGCAGGAGCTGGTGTTGATTGCTTTATCTACAGGATGTAAATGAGCCAGTACAAGTTTAGCAGAAGACTGCTACCTGCTTTCCACTGTCTGTTACTGACCTTGCTTAAGGAGCTTTGCTTACTGTTGTGTGCCTGTCATGTTTCTTCTGCATGCAGCTGTAGCGATTACAGTTTTGGAAAAACACTTAAGTAGAAGAGATATGTGTAATCATGTTAAAAATACAGTCTAAGGATAGTCACTGGGAGGCTTTAACATGCAGAGGCAGTTTCCCATGTCAACAGACCAATTAATGAATTTTATTTTACCTGACTTCTCCAGGAATGCAGTGCTTTGCATGTGGTTTCATGAAGTTATTCTAGTCCTGTGTTATTTGGACTATAATTAATTGCTAAATTTGCTATTTTAACGTAAATATTAACTGGAGCATGATGTTAACAGGTGTCAATAGAAGCAGTAGGAAATTCATCTGAAACTGTGCAACTTGTGAACAGGACCAAAAGATGTACATAAGGCATTTTTTTTCCTTAGCCTGTGAATGCAAAGAAGTGTGTCAGGCTTGCAGATGAATGTGATTTTTCCTCTGAATTTTCTTCTTGGTCAAGACCAAGAGAAGGATCATGTAAAGAGGAAGAATTTTAGGCTTACAAAAAATGGCACTAATTGACTCTTTAGATTCATAAGCATATGCTTGGAGGTACTTGATGTAATAACAGTAAAACTTAATTGAAAACTTATTTCCGAACTCTGCAGTTTTCAGCAGAATAGAAAGGCAAAGCATTAAAACACTTTGTTATCTGAAATAAACCAATACATTACATACTATCCCAATGACCTAATTTCTTTGTATAGGTCACTACCTGCCACATTCATTCTTCGAGTGATGATGAAATAGACTTTAAAGAAACTGGCTTCTCACAGGATTCTTCTTTGCAGCAGGTGAGTTGAATTCATTTAACAGCTTAAGTTGCTCTTTCTGTAAAAGTAAATTAAGACATTTTTAAAAAAGCAATGTAACTTTTATTTTCTCTCAGAAGCAAATATAAATGTAGAAAGTTTAAATTAAAACCTAGGCATGTGTGTATGCACACAACTGTGTCTTACCAGACTCATAAGCATCTCTTTGAATTCTTTTGCTGGTAGCAAGAGAGTGGGAGCCTTGTGGCACAAGATTGCCAATAGATCACTTAGATGGAATCAGATGCTTTAAATGGCATTATTTGTCTGGGTTACTAACCAGAATCTTGGAGATCACACTAACAGCTGTGTAGTAACTGCCTAGTTTAATACTGGCTTCGGTATTTTATGCATTTTCTATAGTTTTTATAATAATTGCTTGTCTAAGTTTGAATTGTGGGTGGTGGCTCAGTCTTAAAGAATCTGATGCATTTTTATCTGATTAAGTGCTTTTGTACCTGTAAGGTGCACCTGTACAAAAACTTGATAAGTTGGATGCTATCTGTCACAGCTTTAGTGAGAAAGTAAGATCTTCTAATATCTCTGTGCTTTTCATGCATCCCCTTAGTGACCTGCTGTGCCTAGGCAATCCCAGCAGTTCCAGGTAGTTAATCTGGAGAAATGCAGATGGTCCAGTGCTGCTTCTTTCAAGTTTGTCTTGCTGTATACCTCTCCTTTTATATATATATATATTCTTTTTCCTTCAGTTTTCATAATGCCTTAATCTAAACTTGGGGTTTTTTGATTGTTCTTTTGTTTTCTTTCCATATTCACTTTGTTCAACTTTACCACCACGCTGTGTCCTCTCAGCTACCTGGGCAAGAAACAGGAGAGTTGACATGACAGCTTTATTTCCTAGAATATCTTAGCATTGACTGACTTTACACATGGAAATAACTTTATTAAAAGTCCCTAGAGGATGTGTAATAATTTATAATTTGATGATAGTCCTGGGAAATTAGAGACCAAAGGTATTGTTATGGATAGATGATGCCCACATGTACCTTAGTGTATATACTGATCTGCTGGCAGTTGACACTGTCATCTTTATTTAAAAAACAGCACAGTTGTGTCAGTGACACTGCTCTGAGATGTAAAATGTTCAATGGTTTCATTTTCTAATATTTCATAGATGCTGCTGGTGTGTGTGCCCAAGACTGATTTTGCTACCTGAATAATAAATATGCAGCTGTGCTTTATCATCTAGATACAGTTTACTTCTCTGGTTCTTACTATTTATAGTAAGATTCATGTTATTTTGAGCAAAGACAGGTTTTTCTTTTATATACTGTTGTTTCTCTATTCCTTTGGATTGCATTTGGAAAGGTGCTGGTTAATGCAATTAAATGCAAATTTTACTTTTTTATTGAAAGCTGTTAGATTGGCTTTCAAATCAGTAAATGTAAGTAGGGTTGTAGTTGATGCTACCTTTCAAAATTCAGAGGTTAAGACAAATCCTTTTCCTGTCCTTTTATGTTTACTTTAGATAGACTTTTATTTCTTTGAAGCAAAATGGGCAAATAGATTTTAGAGTATTAGTAGAATCATTATATCACTGTCGTTGGTCCTGGGGTTGCCAGGCCTTTTCTGATTATCAGATGCAACAAATGACGTCCAATTTTATTGACCAGTTTGGCTTCAACGATGAGAAGTTTGCTGATCAAGATGACATTGGCAAGTGAGTATAATATTACACTGAATTTGGCTATAGTCTTCTGTGTTTTCTTTCTTACTGTGTTTTTGGCTGAGGTTTTGCTGATAAGTACAAGCATTTACTGATTGTGAAGCAGTTGCTAGTCAGTCCTGTCTTTTTGTGCCATCCGTGTGCAGTGATAGAAGCCTCCCTGAACAGAGGAAAGCAACAGCTTCTCTTTTTCTAATCGCCAGGTTGTGCCAATATTGAGAACGCTGTGCTTGGGAGCAAAAAACTGAATTATAACTCTGCTTTTTAACAGAGAGCTATTGCTCTCTGTTGACCTGACATTGTTTGGGTCACTTTCTCTTTGTCTCAAAGTGGGTTTTTTTCCCCGTCTGGTGACCAGATGAATAGCTCTACTTCTAAATTTTCATAGAAAAGATGACAGCAACACATCTTTGAGTGTACTTTTCTGTAGGGGAGAGTAAGGAAGGGCATTGTAAATCTACCTTTGTTTATAAGGTCGAGGCAGTTAAGACTTGATTTCTGTGCATAGTCTTAGGTGAAAGATGAGGAAGTAAGAACAGTCGTGGTCAGGTTAAAAAACCCCAAACAAAAAAAATGCCAGCACACAACAGAAAATACCCCTCACAAAAGCTGATACCTTTCTTTGCAAGTAAACAGATGCAATCGAGGGAAAAGGGGGAGAATAGAGGTTCTTGCTAATGGTAGAGTTGGTCATGGTTTTTGTAAGATTTCATGGTTTGGGATTGAAGAACATGCGGGTGGGAATAAAAAGCATTACTTTGAGATGGTTTTTAGAAGGGTATTTTTATAATAAACTTAGTGCTCTTCTATAATACTGTTTAGTAAGTGATGTCTGACTGAAGCTTCTGTCTTCCATCATAAAAACACTACTGCCTTTTTACACCACAGAACCTGCTGAGATTAGAGATTAAGATTCAATGATAGAGGAATTAACACAGGATATTCCTTAACTTTGTTAGAAGCAAGTGGATTTTGGCAAGGATAGGAGTTGAAATTCCTTTAAGTTCATGCCTTTGGAAGTCTGTTTTCTTGGTAGAGAGAGGATGACTACTTATGTAAAGAGGTCTCAAGACTTGTGACTGGTACACTGATGTACTCATGAGCTGAATTAAGCTGTAGGTTAATTACTTTGAAGTTTTGTCTTCTGTGCAAGAATCAGTTACACTCCAAGTTACCTGTATAGCATTGTACAGTGATTCAGATGGTGTCTTGCATAGTAATACAGTCACACTTGCAACTTAGGTTCCTTTAGACCACTTACCTTTTTCCTTACTTCATAATGCTGTGAATATTAGGGGAGGAGTAGCATGTGCTCTGCTGAATGCACTCATGGCTAGACAAAGAATATATGAACTCTTCAGATATGTGAACATGTGTCAAGCCTAATACATAGCATTATGTTTGGGAAAATATTTCAGTGGTTGGTTAAAAAAAATATTTGTGAGCTTCTTTTGTTAGAAAACAGAATTTGACATTATTTTTCATTTTGTCTCTTCCTGTTGAAAAGTTCCTTTGATAGAAGGGTGAAATCAGTTAAAATAGATAAGAACTGCAAATGCAGATACTTGAAGGATTTTGAGGTATATCATTGTAGAGCATAGTCAGATTAGGCATTCTTTAGGCCTAGGTTTTTTCCTGTGTAAAGCAACACGGTATTTGAAATTCGGGTGTATCATTTCAGTTATGCGTGTTTAGGCTTGTTGCCTACACCTAACTGTAGATGGCAATGTTCTGTGTTTAAATACTTAACAGTTAAAAAAAAAAATAACAGGAATGCCAGGCCTCCTTGGTGTGTAATTTGACTGTTTTGGAGACTACTTTGTCATTTATCTTCTATTTTTAGATTACTGGAAAATAAGAAACCAAAGAGAAATTAAATGTCCTCATGTCCTCTGGTTTCAAATCCTGTTTTATTGAGTACATTTCTTTTTTTCTTGTAGTGTTTCTTTTGATCGGGTTTCAGACATCAACTTTACCCTCAATACAAATGAAAGTGTAAGTATGTGTTCCAGTATTATCAGAAGAGTTACTGTCTTTTGAACTTTATTGTGACCTCAGAGTTTTGGCAGTGGTTATATTGACTCTTTTTATGTGGAAATCACTGGAAAATAGTTACCCGACCTTATTTCCATATCATGAGGTTTGCTAATTGGAAGACACTATTACTGTTCTTTTTGATTGGTATTAAGCAGAATCACTTCTGATTTGTATAACTGGGTTTAAGACTGGGCTTAGATCTGATTTGTGCATGTTGCACACTTTGTGTTTTATGATTAGAAACCATTTATTCTTCAGTGAGATTGCAGTGACAGGAAAGTAAGGGCAGAGTCTCTGAACCTTGATATTATTTGTTGGTTGAGCTAAAATGACTCCTCACTGCAGAAAATTAAGTTGGACTACTTTGGGCTCTGGTTCTCTGGAAAGCTCTTTGGGGTCATTTCCACATTCCATTTTTAAACATGATGGAAGCTCCTAAGTGTTCTTTGGTCCACTCAGCTTGTTAGTAGCCAAATAAAACAAGCAGCACTGCATATTTTCTTGACAAGCTTTGAATTAAGACATTCTGGTTTTCTGCTGCTTTTAGAGAAATGCTTAGGATTCTCTTCAGAATAGTCATGTATTTTCAAGATGTTTACTAATGTGATATGGATTTTGTACTTTTGCTGTATTTAGGGCAATATAGCCTTGTTTGAGGCATGCTGTAAAGAGCGGATACAGCAGTTCGATGATGGTGGATCTGATGAAGAAGACATTTGGGAAGAAAAACATATTGCGTTTGCACCAGAGTCGCAGAGGCGTTCCAGGTGAGAAGGGTGTTTCTCATCCAAATAGCAGTGTAGTGAGCCTGCAGTAATGCATCTGTCCTCTGGTTCAGTCTGTCTGTTGGTACAGACTGTCTAGTATAACTAGATATTTCCATTCTGTGGAGAAATGAGTGGAGATGTGGCTCTAGTGCTTTGTTTTCGAGCCATAATTTGCAGAAGATGCACTTTGGCTTTCATAGCTTGTTGGTTTTGTTTTTTTCCCTGCAGTGTATTCTTTCCTTTTGCTTTTAAACCGGCCCATCTGTCCTTGCTTTGGACAAGGCAGCCCAGCTCCACACCTCTATTAGACCTTGCTGTCCTCACTGCAGTACGAGTATGGCTGTGAACAAAGGAAAATGCATTGAGTGGAAGGAGCATCTAGTCCCCAAAACTCAGCACTGTGCAGCCTCCCTCAATATCTACTGAAAGCGTCTTCATGTGATCAAGGGAAAAATCTTAAACCTTGTTTCTTTGAGAGGGAAATGAGTGGAATACTAAGAGCTGAAAAATTCTACCTCAAGTAATCTGTCAAAAATAATTGTAATTCTATCTAGCCTGAAACTGTTCAGTATTTCATTGTGCCTAGAGTGTTATACTAAAAACAGAATGTAAACTCTCTTTGTATTTGAAGTTCGGGCAGTACAGACAGTGAAGAAAGTACAGATTCTGAAGAAGAGGATGGAACTAAACAAGACTTGTTCGAATCCCACACCAATACAGAGGACAAAATGGAAGTAGACTTAAGTGAACGTACGTAGCTTTTTTCCCTGCTGCTTTGGATTATAGGAAATTGTTAGATCTAGCCGCCCGATTTTGTAGGACTTTACTCGTTGACTGCTTTTATTCCAACTGTCTTAAAGTAGTCTTTCCCACTTGACACAGAGCATGCACATATTGGGAAGTTTGAATTCCTTACATGTCTTAAATTACTTACTCCCTCTAAAATTCATGTTTCTACTCTTCACGATTTAAAAAAGGGGGAGTAGCCAGAAAGGGGAGGATTATATACTCATTTATAAATACTGCGTGCCTACAAAACCCCAATATGTTTCTAATCAGACCCAAAAGATGGTATTGTTACTGGAAGCCTTTCAGAGCAGCTTTTTGTCTAACAGTGTTCTTGTAGAGGACTTCCTACAGAAGCTAAGTGAACTTGCATTGTTCTGGTTTCAAATGTGAATGAAAGATACACATCAGGAATCTCTTACCTGGAATCTTAACTGATGAAATAGGTTGAAAATTTTCACATTCAAGTCAGGCTAAAACTGGATTTTCTTAAACTGGCAGTGTCTGTAGGTAAAAGTCCTGTGTTTATCTAGACTGTAAGGAATTAAATTAGGAGGAAAAGTTAAGGGTTTTCTTTTCTTTTGTCAGATTGGTGTCGTTGGCATCTGTGTGTCAAACAAGTTTTGATCCATGTGGGTCTCCTCCCATATCTGCCTGGGTTGGAATTTCTAATTGCTAGTCAGAGCTTCCTTTTCAGCCTGTTTTTTTGTATGTAAGTGTTAATGAAAAACATGTTTCCCTTGGGTAGGTGAAGTATTTTGAATTGACCTATCCTAAATTAGATGCTATTCAGAGTTGCTCCCAAATTTAAAATAACAATAAATATTTAAGTTATAAAAAGCCTTAAACTTTTCTGAAACTTAGCAGTGGTGTTAGTGCATGAGAATTTATTTGAAAAAATTGAAAAGGGGATGAAAACTCTTTTGATTTTCCTTATTATAGAAATTAGTTTGAAAAGTGGTAACAAATACTGAGGTTAATTTAAAGGATAAAGTGAGATTGTACTTTTGATTTAAAATGTTTTATTAGTTTTGTTCTTCAGATAAACTTTTTTTTTTTTAGCGGAGTACTCATGATTGCTGATCTTAAAATTCTGCCTTACTAGCAGAATTTTCCTTTTAAGGGAGTACATTTGTTTTTTAACAGGATGTACAGGATTTCTCTGCATGTGCTTTCAAGTCTAGTTATGAATTTTGCTTCTCTTTATGGAGTGTACATAGAGAGAATCAGTGTGTAGGCATATGTGTACTCATGTTCTTTATAGAAACTTGTTCCTAATTAACTTCATGATGATTTTTCAGCACCTAACTGGTCAGCAAACTTCGATGTACCCATGGAGACTGCACATGGTGCCAGTCTGGATTCTGTTGGCTCTGCTGTGTGGAGTACTGAAACACCTGTGCCAGCTAAAGAAACTGGCTGGGCTTCCTTTTCTGACTTCACATCCTCTCTGAGGTAAGAATGTCTGTTATTCAGAGTGAGTTTGGTTTTCTTGGGGTATCCATCTCTACACAAGCCTGTGTTGCTTGTGTATGTAAAGTGTCTGGAAGAATGTCGTGTGTACCAACAGCTTGTGTTTGGATGATCTCCCTTTCCAGGATGGATGGGTACTAATGTTTAAGGTTTTTTAATTTCGTATTGTTATGCGGCTGTGATAACTAGGTTAAGTAGTTCTGCATGATTTTGAGAACACCCAAGATAATGCTGTTCTTTTTTTGGATTGAACTGTACACTCCACTGAAGTTTTGTGTATGTAGGTAATCAAATGTAAATTCTGAGTTGCCAAGTATTGGCAGTCAAGAACCAATTCCTTCTCATGTTGGAAGACTTTGCTTTTATACATTTGGCCTTTGACTTTCTGTCTGGGCAATAAAGCAGCTCAGAAGCATGATTTTTTTCCCAACATAAAACAGGTTTGTTTCATGATTGAGGCAGGTAAATTAATAATCAAATTAAGAGCCTAGAAAATGAACATTTGGAGTTGCCACATAACTGGATAGAAGACATTCTGTAAATGGTGATGGAGATGTTTTTCAAGTGGGCAAATCTTGTCATCTGAGTTCCTTTAGAGTGAAAAGCTTGTAGCTATACCGTATATAAAATTAAGTAGTGAAATCACTTTTATAGTGGTTCATGACTGCAGTGGCAGTCTCAATAGATAACTGTCAAGTTGGAAAAATGCATTTAGCAAAACAGTTCAAAATATTTGGAGCTTTGTGATGCCTATATGCCTTAGTTACCAGGGGCATGTCTACTAGTGCTTGTAATGTAACAAAATCAAGTAAAAAATAA
This sequence comes from Bombycilla garrulus, assembly GCA_013400315.1. Lineage (NCBI taxonomy): Eukaryota > Metazoa > Chordata > Aves > Passeriformes > Bombycillidae > Bombycilla > Bombycilla garrulus. The sequence continues at coordinate 1,571,082 of VXBU01016690.1, forward strand.
AATTACCATCAAACACCCTCAGCTCAGTTCTGGTGCATTTTACATTACTAAACTTCTTGTTTAGCATGTCTTTCCAGCACTCTTGGAAACAAACTTAATTCAGTTTCAGTATAGTTCTAGGCCTTATAACTTTCATAGAGAACTAATATTAGTTTAAGAACACTTCATTTTGCTATTCAGAAATGTTTCTAAAGTTTTTTTGTTCTACTTGAAGTTCAAAAGACTCCTTAAGAAGTAATTCTCCTGTGGAAATGGAAACAAACACAGATCCAGGTGATCCCTTGAGTGCAAATGCAACTACTCTTACAACACAGCTAGAGAGTAAGTAAACTGCATTCCCAAATGCAAATGGCTTGATCGTAGGAGTTGTACATACAAAAAAATCTCCCTGAACTTCAAAATTGTAGGTTTGCAGAGACTCTTCTCTGGCTCTGCTGCTGTTCTGACAGGTGTTAGAAGTGACTTTTCAAAGAATTTATAAACTATTTAAAATAGTTTCCAATTTAAAAGGAAAGCCAGTGTTACTGATACCTCTGAAAAGTCTGCACATCATGAAGAGAAAAGCATTACAAAGAAACAAAGTTTGTTCTGGTAGAGAATCTTCTCACTTGTGTCAGTATTTAGCTGAGCTGATGCCCAGAAAGAATGGTAGCCTCCAGTCTTGTCCTGTGTGGCAATAGGCCAGTAGCCTCAATGTGTTCAAATGTCTCCTTCCTGCTCATGCCTTTCTAAGGCACCATCACTCTGCATGCCCTAATTGTTTGTTCTACGTGTATGAACTGCTTAAAAAGATAAAAATATTGTAATGAGCTTTTTTTGTATCTATTATTACCAGAGAGAGCAAGAAGTGCAGGTGAGAAGTCCCAGGCAGACTGGACATCCCAAAGATCTGTCAGTACTTGGAAGCTTAGAGTCAAATTTGTACTGTGTAGACTTGTCATGAATTTGACGGTACAGAAAAATAATTTGTCTCCATAATCCTGCTAAGGCCTTGTTTAGGCAAAACTGTTGCAGTTACCCTTGTCAAAATGAAAAAAGCTGCAAGACTGTGGCTTTTTCTTAAGCCATCTGTAAGTAATACTCATGCTCTCTATGCAGCACTTGCAGAAAGGTGACTTTCTCTGTAAGGAAGAATTCAAAAAGTGTGCAAAACTGCAAAAATACTGTTCTTAATATACTGGTTTATGTGCTTGCACATGAAATAGAAACATAACCAGCCATGTGCTAAATTGCTTCTATTTGTCCTTGCAGCCCCAGGAAGTGTTGCTATGGAGGCCAGCTCAGATGGAGAGGATGATGTGGAAAATGCAGACAAGGTAACGGAGACAGTCATGAATGGCAGCATGAAGGAGACACTGAGCCTAACTGTAGATGCTAAAACTGAAACCGCCGTTTTCAAAAGGTAAGAGTGCCTATTTATTTATTGTCATCTCACCATGTAAATAGAGCACTATTGATGGAACAATGCATCATCAGAGGGAGTTCTTTTTAAGTGATAATTCCTGAGGCTTTAACTAGAAATCTTTTAAAGTAATTGTTTTGAAATTTGACTTTTAGTTAGTTACTATAACATGCAGCTTTACTTATTGAGCCTTAGTTTCAGTGGAATGTTATTAGCAGGAACTGACTCAGCTTTTGTCCCTGATGCACATTATTGTGCATTTTTCATGTACGTTGTGCATTTTGCTTTTAACGTTGCATGTCAAAACTTAGCTTTGAAAATTTTGCACAGAATTCTTAGATTTGGGTTGGAATTTCAATCTCCTCATCCTGGAGGATGGAAGACAAAAGTTGAAGGCCAGCCAGGCACTGCTTTTCAGTGTAGCTCATCAGACACTTGGAGCAATCACTGTTGATGGTATGCACAATGGTGTTAAAGCTGTTCTGGACTACGGGTGGCACATGCAATTCTAGAATAACTGGAAGAACAACTTCTTAGTTTTTCTGTCTTCTGATACCAAGATTCAGGAGTAAGTTTCTTACAACATGGACAAATTATGTACTATGTGCATATCAGCACTGTGATCCTTTTATGAGAATAAAGCACATTTCAGTGTTGTCTGTTCCATCCCAACTACTAAGATACTGTGATCTCAGATTTAATGATCAAGTGTTTATTTAGTATCAAATATTTATGTAGGGAAAACACGCTATAGACAGTATGATGTGCAAAAATTTTGTCTTTATTGAAGCGTCCTGCCTCCTCCCTGATGTTGACTAATTGGAACACACTGCTAGAGCACTTTGACATGCAACCCTCTTGTCATTCTGTTAGAATAACTTCTAGTATCTGTCCCTATTCCACCTCTAAATACTAGAAAGGAATTGTCAGTATGTCTTGGAAGTTGCTTAAAAAGAAACAACCCCGAGTTGATTCCAGTGTAGGAAACTTTTCCAGTGTTACTTCTTACATTGCCTGTTGTTTAAATTAATTTACTTTGTTAGTGGTAGGAGATAATTCCTGAACCATCCAAAATGAATAGACCTTGAAAACCAAACAGCTTTCTGTGACTCTTGATTCCATCCTTTTGATTATCTGAGTGATTTAACTTCTGATGGTTTTTCAGCACAGAGGAGAGAAAATTTCTGTACAGTGCTTCTAATTCAAATGGCATTGGTAGAGGAATGAACTACAGCACTTGAGAGAAGTGTTGAGAGACTGTGCAGATCGATGTGACATGAAGTCATCCATAGTGCATTGCTGATTTAGTAAATGATGTGTCTGCTCTCCAGTTTGTTCTGTGTTCTGTACAATGCTTTTACATGGTCTTTACTCTTAGATGTTTACAAATTTGGTTTAGTTACCCATGGTGTCTTTAAACTTCTCCTTTAACTAGTTTAGCTCACATGCACTTTCAACTTGTGTGCCTTGTGATACCAGTGCAAAAAGTAACATGAGGAGGCAGCACCTGGTGACAGTTCCTGCCTACCTTCATAAAATTACCTGCTGGAACTGTAGTTAAAAGGGCATAGGGTTGCTAAGGGAGGCAATATCATAGAATTGCCCTGGTCAAGAAGGGACTTCGAAAGTTTATCTGGTCCAATCTCTTATGGTAAAGGGAGCCCAGATGAGATTACCAGGCACTCTGTCCAATTGCATAGGGAAAACTCCTAGGAATGGGGACTTGGGGATCTTGATTTGGAAGGGAAATGTCAAAGAAACATGAAAGGGGGCTCAAAGATGAAGTCTTAAATGTAGAGATGGTTCTACTCTGATAGAGATGTGCAGCTTCATAGTGAGTCAATGCTCAAGTGGCATTTTTCAAACCATCTTGCTGGGAAAAGGTCTAAATTAAGGGACACTTAGAATAGTGAGGGGAAGTCCTACTCTGGCCTGTTTGCCTTTCAAAGTGGATGCTTTCTGACTTCAGTTTTGTCTAGGTTGCCGTCAATAGAAAATTGATGGTGTTGAAGTCAACATTGAGCTTGTAAATGGCAGTAGTTAATTTGTGGAAAGCTGCAAAGGACAAAAATGTGATTGCTGAACTTAGTTCAGAGTGGAGAAAAAGTAGAAAGAGAGCTAGCAGAGACTGTCTCTTCAAAAAGAAAAGAAAAAACCAAACAAAAAACAAACAAACAAACAAAAAACCCCAAAACCTAGGACATCACTTTCAATGGTGATGGTGATGAGTATTTTATTTGGAAAGAATGTGAAAAGTATCCAGGCAAATGAGATGGGGAGATTAGATGGGGAAAACTTGATGAGAGATTGCAATGCAAAAGACAGTATTTTTGCAGGCTCTGCAGGATAGAAGGAGAAAGGAGAAGGATTCATTGAAATTTAAAGGATCCGTGGAAAGGAGAACTATGAGAATAGGAAGAAAACCAGCAGAGGAGATTGGCACTTCTTGAATAAATAGATTTGTTGCCACAGAGGTATAAGATTGATGTTTGTCTACTTCAGAGCTACTTTATAACTATCTCTTGCAGGTATATATGCTCAAATTTGTATTTTAGTTTGCTCATAATGGTGTGATTGAGGTGGAAGAGGGTGGAATAGAGAGGCAGAAAAATTTGGGTTTAGAGGCAAACCACAAGATTTATTAGCTAATGACTTTTGAGGCTGCCTGGTTACATGGTACTGTCTTGCACAGTGTGAGTGTACAGCCTTTTCTCTGAACTTTGTTTTTGTCTACAAGAGGAAGTTTGTGAAGTAGATTGGGCTGCAGTCTTTGTACCCCATAAAGCATAAATAGTATTCACTGTGGAGTTACTAGGGAGGTTATTATGTAAGAGTGATGAGTTAATGATTTTGCTGGTGTGGTTCATGGACAGACTTTATTAATGCTGATTTCTGAGGGAATCTTGAATTTCTTTTATACTTTCTTCCATTTTTGCATACTTCTGGCTTCAGAGTGTTGAAATCCTATCGGTACGTACAGTAAAGGATTGTGTTGTTACCACTTCAGGCATCACATACATTCCTTTTTTCCTTTCTGATCTTATTTGCAATCACTCTGTTTCCTGCCCTTTTATCCAGTCAAGTTTTAATGGATGTGAGCACCAGTGCATCCTTAGGTGTTTGTAAAGTCTAGAGCCATGTGCTTGATCTTCATGTTGCAATCATAACTTAAAATCCATTTGCATGTGAAATATGGACCCGTCTCAGTTTTCTCCTGTTGCCTGAAATCCCTATAAATAAACTTCAGTGTTAAATACAATAAATCGCTTCTTGCTTTTGTTTTGTTTTGTTCTTTAAGTGAGGAAGGAAAGTTGACTACCTCGCAGGATCCTTCTTGTAAATATGTAGTAGAAGATAATACAGAGGTTGCAGAAGAGGTCCCTTCAGGTCTTCAGCCTACTAACAACAGTCCAGAACAGAGGTAACTGCATTCAAGGATGTTTTCAATTCTCTAAATAGCAGTTCATGTGCTTTTCTAATAGGATTGATCTAAAGAGACTGAGTTTAGCTCAGTCTAAACATATGTGTGTGCTTTTATTTTATTAAATTACCACAAGTTGAGTTTTCAGTTGATTCTAAGACTCTTGAGTCATCAGAGGTGTATTTCTCTTGCAGGGAGTTGAGTTGTAAATATCCCCATTCTGTTTTGTGACAGTGTTACCAAGTTAAAATAGTGAATTGATGCACAGAACTCTGCTGTATGTTCTGATTGTACTGTATATAGACTAAAAAGATGTAAGCATGTTTGGGAAATTTAGATTCTGATTTTTAAGACTTGTTTATGAGCCAGTATTTAACTAGGTTCTTCTTTCTAACTTCATACTCTGCATAAATCTCAAACTTGATCAAGATGGGGATTCTAATCAGAAAAGATGCCCTTTATGCTTAAAGTGGGAAACCCAAAAACTTTCACAGTGTCTCCTAGAGATGCTGTCTTTATCAAGATGACAATATTTTTTTTAATGCTGATAAGCATTAAATTTTAGGGAAAAAAGTCCTTGGGTACTAGGTGATTACCTTTTAAGTAAAGATGCTTGTCTCAACCAACAGAGGGTTCTCACAGCTAGCAGTTTGCTGGATTGCCTTTAGGTTGTGGGAACTCTCAAGGAACTCCTTTCACTGAATCCTTCTGACTTCAGTAAAGCTCAGAACTTTCTCTGAAGATGGCTGTTGCAGTAGATCCTCATAAGCACAGGATAAATACCAAGATAAACCTAATGGTGCTTTTGGGGCTCCATGTATGTATGACTAGTGGAAGGAGTCCCCTAGGTAGGTCTCTGGCTGGTGGCTAGCAGGAGCAATCTCTGCAAGGAGCTCTGTTCTGTCATGGACTTTTTTCCATTTAGTAAGTGAGTGAAGGTTGTGCAGACTGTCACGCTTCCTGGCCATGCATTTGTTTCTTACCTTCCAGGTTTCTCTGAAAAATATTTACTCATATCTAATGCTGTCTGTCTTCTCTCTAATGACTGCATATGTTTTTTAAAAAGCATTATTAGAGCTTAGCAGCCAAAGACTTAGCTAGGGGGCTCCTGCTGGTCACATGTGCATGTAGAGCACGGACGCCAGAGTGGCTTCTCTGTGATGTCCACCATCAGAGAACAGGAGTTACAGGTAGCTTTCCTCATCTGTAGTTTCAAGCAATATTTGCATTCTTTTAAGAGTATCCTCAGATGTATTCCACTGACTTACACTGAATGGAAGTTGAGGGGTTTTTGCCTTCGTTGGTTGAATATCCTCATGCCTTGGTTTGATATCTTTGTGCCAGTCCAAAGTAATTGAGCCCATGTTTACACTAAACCTATATCTAGAAATGTATATATACTGTTACTGTTTTCATTCTTGTAGGTTTTCCTCCATACTTCATGAATGTTTCATCCTAATGGGCTTACATGCATGTGGAACACTCTTTGTAGATTAGATTATTAACTAAAGCAGTTTTTTAAGATGCTGTTGTTTGTCCTGTTATGTCTTAGCTGCTGGCTTTCCAGTGCAACCTTAAATACTCTGGTGCTCACATTTTGCCTCCCAGAATAAGATTTGGATAAGTATCAGAAATGTGCTCTTATTAGTAATTCTCTGAGATACCACGTCTCTAGAGATCACTTACTATCTCAGTTAATGAAGATCACACATTCTTCAGTGCTGTGCTCAGCTAATTGAGTGCTATGCTTAATTAGGAAATAAGGACTCCAGAAATGCTGGATTGCAGAAGATAATTGGGATGAGCATGTTATTAGCACATGTTTCCTTCCTTCAATTCATGGGTTATGCTACACAGGATCTGGGGTTGTTGGTTTTTGGTTTGGCTTTATTGCACCTACCTGAATTTGCTTTGAATCTTTCTTGTATGCTTACATCTCTCTTTTTGGTTTCTTAGGACTGATCAACACACCCATTTAGGAGAGGCATCTGTTAATGGCCCTGTATGATAAGTGATGTCTACTACCTTGGCTGAAGAGAAAGAACTGATGTCCAGGTGTTTGAGTGTTTCTTAAGGATGTCATCTAGACCCTGTTGAAGCCAGTCACTGCTGCACTAATTTCGCAAGGAATCAGGACCAGCAACATTTATATTCTAGATTTTAGGACATTGTACAGAAATTCATAAGTGTAAAAATATTGCACATTGAGAAATACCAATAATTTTTGCGTATGTTTATATTGTATTGTTCTAAATAATGGGGGGCCTGTGAAATAAGATCCTGCTACCCATGTAATGATGACAGTAGTGTTACTATAGTTAAAATGGCTGTAAGAATAGTTTTATAAAAAAGTGAATACAAAAATCTAATGTATTTGAGACATAACTATTTGACGATTAGTGTGACCAAAGTATTTAGCAGTTTTCTTACATTTTTCACCTTGTAAAAAAGAAAAAGAAAATTCATGTTTTTTCTGAAACTGAAATGCCCTATAAATGTTATTTTGGTTGGTTTAGCTTACAAAAGTGATTTAAATAAGAATTTTTTGGTGTTCAAACTTTTACAACAGGTTTTTTAATTGGTAATTGTTTTCTGTATTGTTCAAAACAAATCAAAAAATGTAAGTCTATTGGTAGAGATTTTAAGTATTTATTGCAACAGCTTAGTTGACAAATTGATGTTACTGTAAAGCCATATGTTCTGTTAAGTCTAGTTTGCTTGAAACAATACCTTCCAGGTGAAACACTAGAATATTTGGAGTGCACATGGCTTGTTGTGTTTAAGTGGTTCACCTGCCTTTAAACAGTTCACCAAGATTTAGTTTAATACCAAGCATTATACAGTGGAACATTTCAGAACAATCTGCGTATTTAAAACGCTGTAATCCTTTTAGACAAGTCAAGTAAAAGAAATGCTCATGCTGCTAATGTAATTACAGTACCTGCATTTTAAAAGTAAATAGTGTTTTTAATACAAATTTTGGCAGCAGAGCATGTTAATTGGTAATTTCACTGTACTGATCTGTGTGAGGCTTTCATTTGTATGTTCTAAACCAGTTTTTTCACAGCTGGTTTGTGTATATATATAGTGATTATGGAAACTAATTCTGTGTAATTTATAATTTTCTATGTCAGTGTAAAATTCCAACAGCCTTCTCAAACAAACAGAAGCAATATACTGTATATTGCCACATTGTCTGGTGAAAGGGTTAAATACTCCTGCACTTTTAGACGCAAAACCATTTTTGTTTCTGTAATAGTCATATTCATTTATTTTTTACATAATTTGTTTTCTTGACCAGTATTTAAAGCCAAAAGGATATTCTAAACAATGGCCAATGATTTATTTTAGAAGGCGTCCCAAAGAACGTGCCTAAACATTACATTGCATACAGAAATAAAAAACCCACATCTATGTCACTGCCCTTATTGCTTTCTCTTTTGCATTTTCTGCAAGGTTCAATGCACTTGTCCTTGGAAGTTTTTGCAAACTGATCAGTTGTGTGAAAATGAAGGGGTAAATCCACAGTATCATAAGTGGAATTGGTAACTATGGTTACCCTTTTATTTGTACTTTATAAATGATGGAATCCAGTCAGTTTCTAAGTTTTCTTTACAGTTCAGAATTACTTTCAGATCAGTTTGACCAAAACCATTTTGTCTGTTAGCTTTAAGGTTGGCAGCTGTCCTCTTGTCACTTTGATCTGTCACTGAGCAAGCGGCTTTGGAAACAAAACTGCTCATTTCAACACATGAATTGGAGTCAAGTAGAAGGCAAGCAGCAAATTGATTTGCATAAGTCTGATGCTTGTAAGGAGAAAAACTTGAGTTCTTTCCAGTGGAACTATTTATCCTTTACTAAAAAGTTGATTTATCTAGCTCTGTAGCCATGAAGACTGGAGAACACAGTAGATGAAATTGGATCTGGGCCCTGTTGACTTCAGTTCAGCAGTCTTGTACTTGTCCTTCTGTTCACAAACCGTCCTATCAGTCCACTGTTCTGAGGAAGTGCTGGGTGTGTTTTACCCACTCACTCTATTACTTGCACAAGGAATCCAGAACTTGAAAGCATTGGAGGTGTGTTTGGGGAGGGGAGGGTGTATGGGTGTGTGTAAACACACCTCTTCTGCCACCTTTTATCAGCACTGCTGCTGCTATGCTGCTCACATAGCCTTACAAAGGTTTGAACGTACTGCGAGAATCCTGAATAGCTGTTACCCAGCCTGTTTAAGTAGATTTGACTTGCATGCAATGGAATTTGAGTCTTCTTTATGAAAAGGTATTTTAATACATTTGCAGCATGGACTGAATTCTAATACCTTTGTACAGGTTTGAGTTCCTACAGTGTTTTTAGCAGCAATTAGGATGAAATGAGCTTGCTCTGAAAGGCTTGTCCACTGCTGCTTTCCATGGTGCTTCTGCTGCTTTCCACAGTGCTCTTTGAAATGACTAAAGGCTCAGTCATTTGAAACTGAGGAATAATGATGTCAGTTGATGTCAATGTGCAGTGGATTTAACCCTCAGGATTTCTCTGGTAAAGGATTTTTACTCGAGCAAGAGTGTTTCAAAAGTGGCTAGATCTGTAATATCTGTAGTAACTCATTGCCTCTGCCCACGTGGCAGAGTGGATGAATCATGCCTTCTTGACCAGTGAAACCATTATTTTTAAGTATAAGCTCTGAATTAGTTTTATAGCAAGAATTTTCCATTTAAGTAAAAGCATAAGTCATCATCTTGACTAACATTGCTATTAATTCACTAAAAAGATAACAGGATAGTGGAAACAATCTCATTATATCGTTGTACATGGCATCCCGTGTGACCATGCTCTTGAGTGAAGTCTAGGTTTTTGCACCTATTAAACCTTGTATCTACCTCTTGAAAACAGTGAGTTCTGTGTTGTCATCTGCATACTTCTTTGGAAACTTACTGTGACATTCATTCTTTGTGTGAAATCCATTGAGGAGACTTGTGAGGAAGATGAACCATATTCTTACTGTCATTCATTATAAACTTACCTTTCTGTTTAAATTTTAAAGCATTAATTTCCTTGGAGATTTTGTTTTCTGACATAAGTCTCATACAGTTATATCAGGAAGTACTTACTGTATATAACTGGCTCTATTAATAGACTTAATCACTTCTGACTGTCTCAGAATAAATAGTGCTTTCTCCAGTGTGGTATAAATGCTTTGAGTTTCATTATGGAAATGTCTGTATTGTTTTCCAAACCAGGATGGAAAATGACTGTTACTGTTATTTTACCAAAACGCCCTGTTTTGGTGAAGGTTTTAATGTCTGTCTTTTAGTTTCTGCATCTTGCTAGCAGGTAAGGATTTGGCATCGTCCTGTTCTGTTATTGTTTGAGTATGTAAGGTTACAGCATGGAAGGAGATAAGGCAATAAAATAAAAATCAAAAATATTCTTTTTGTAAAGATAGAGGCATTTTTCTGTCTCCATTAGGTAGGACAGTTCATGACATTTTTTTGGACTTGCTGAGACCAGGTTCTATTGTTTCAGATTGTGATTTGCCCTATGTTTAGTCTTGGTTAATTGCTTGGATGTAATCACACTTCTAATGATATTCAAAGGAAATCTGTGTATTTCTTACTTTGATGCCACAAGCTAAATTGCTGTGACCTGAACGTTACCTTTTGTTTTGCTGATAGCATCTTTCAGAATTTCTTTTAGATGAGTCTGGGCTTAGTGTTTGCATATTTTTTTATTGGAGAGGAGAACTTTTTCTCTATTTCTGTCTTCTCTAAGTCACTAAGTACCTTTCAAAATGAGGTGGGATTCCCTTTATCTTTCTGGCCGTAGCTTAAATACTGTAATTCAGATTTTAGGGCTTCTTTCTGGATTTGAGTTGTGTATGGTGTGGGTGCTTTCCTGTGATCTGTGTTTTCTGTCTCGAATCTGATTCTGAAGACTGTAATTTCGATCATGATTACCTATTGGCATACAGCCACCCAGAATAAGAAAGCTACACCTTCCCTAGCTGTGGTTGTATACATTTTGTCGCTCATGTCCCATGAGATACAATGCTTGTCTATTTGCACAGGGGAAGTTTATCTGGTTGTCTCACTACTTTGATCTATGAATGATATGTAGATAGATGAGTGTTTGATTCTCAAGGGTGTAATGGACATCATTTTTTCAGATGGAACCTGGACCTGTTACGGATCAGTTAGGTCTGCTTTTAAACTCCACTATGTGCCACACTTCTGTCTTTCTTATCTGGGAAGGGTTCATCCATTCCCCTTACCTGCACCAAGTCAGAGGTTGTCACAATTTCTCCTTGGGTAATGCGCTAGCCTGGCTCTTTTGCAAGGGCACTGAAGCCTGACTGCAAACATTGCAAATAAAACCTGCTTTTCCTTACACCGAGCAGAATTACGTGTTTGGGAAAACCCTCTGCTATTTTTTCAAATGAAAGGTAGAAAATGTTGACTCTCTTCTACTGATTCTCCTATCAGACAGAGGCATGAGATTGCTGAAACTCTAGTGACCCTGTTTCTGTTGCTGGGAGTTCTCCAAAGCACCTTTCCTCCTATATCTTTATAGAAACATTTGTTAATGCTGTATTTGTTAAAAAGAATTGTTTTTCTTTAGTCACTGCTTACAATTCTGAGATTTGCTTTCAGATGAGAAGGGCTCTGCTTTGGGGTGAGCCATGGAGGACTGTGCATCTTGACAGACAAGGTAGCAACAAGGAGCTGTGAGATATACATGGGACTGTGGGGCCCTATTGTTTCTCTTTAGTCCCTTCAGAATAAAGTAGCTTGAAAAGATAAAAGGGTTGTGCCACTTTTCTTTTTTAATGCTGGTTCTTTGCTTATCAAGTTTGAACTACTCCAAAGACAAATCTCTGAATTTGTAAAGTGGTGGGTGACTTCCTGGTATGTAAATTGTTTCAAGCTTTGGTTACATGATTCATGCGGAATTCATACTTATTTCTGTGTACAAGCACTGAAGAAAATTTTTAACTGAGCTATTTAAATAAATATCTATAGATTCATACCTGTGTGCATGCACATCAGTGTGTAGGATACATTCTCTTAACGTGGCTGGTGCAGTGCCTGTGCTGCATTTCCAAAGTGCACTGGACTGTAGAATACCAGGAAGAACGAGAGATATTTGTGCACAGGTTGCAGCCTGTTCTAAAGCATTTCAGGCTTGTGTCTGCATGTGTGGTACACATTGTCAGTGGTCTCTGGCCAGCCTGGAGGTGTCTTGATGGGAGGAGGAACTGGTGCCTCTGGTGTCAGAGGCAAACTTCAGCTTTTGTCAGGTGATTTCTCTGATGCTCACTTAGTCCAGCTACTTAATACTTGATTTGATACAGATACTTGATTTGAGCCTGTGGTAAGGCATATTAAACTGGGAGTCTCCTACAAATTCAATTTGATCTAGAATGGAGTAACTCAGGAAAGGACTTAGATTGTAAAACTAAGTGCAGGAGAAGGGTTATGTTAAGCATTAATTTGTATATGTGCATGCTTGGTGCTCTTCCATCTGAGCTGTTCTCCAGTATCCTTTATTGTCATTTCAAAAGGTATGGACTTGATGTTAAATGGCTAACCAGCTCCTTCAGTGAGAGGAGTAGATGCTACTTCTGGATACATTTTTGTGCAAGTGTCTGGAAAGGAATCAAGAAAGTGATGGTGGTGACACTTGTACAGAAACTAGATCATCTAGTCACATTAAAATATTTCTTGGGAGTGAGAAGTTTTTGTGTTCAAAAGTGTGCAGAAAGGTTATAGGTAGGCAACACTCAAATGGAAAGGTGTTTGCTTTCAAGTATCAAGATACTGGCTTGAAAGAAGTAAAGCGGAGGAATGGCAGAGCTTTGGTTGCAGGGGAAAGCAATCTGAAGTTCTTAATCTCAGGCAAGGCCTCACTTCACGTTTTAGTCATTGCAGCACTTCAGTGAGCTAGAAAAAGATGAAATCTTTCTGATTGGCTGGCTGTGTAATAATGGATTGCTCTAAACAAGAATCCTCAAATGGTCTTGGGCTCCTGGGAGAATTCTTTTTCATAGTGCATGGCAGTGATGCCTGTGGCACATTATTCATGAAGGGAAAAGACTGAAGTTGTGAGTTGCAGTAGAAGAAAATACACACTGATTAAATCCTCTGAATAAGTTATGTAATGAAGTCAGAATTTATACTCATGGTGTAGCTGTGTGTTATGTAGTGACATCTGGCCCTCTGGAATGTGAAGATTCAGAAACTTGAATGGTTGCTGCTGCTAGAAAAAATTAGAAGGTTACTGGTTTTGTATTAACATTGGTTGTCTTACAAAACGTTCCTCTGTCTAAACTTCCTGTGAGGACTGTGAATTTAGTCTTCATTTACTCACAAAACATATGACTGATAATATGGCATGCATGTATGGAAGGCTAACTAGTTAATTTTTAAGATTATTTTTGTGACTATTGTAATGTCCAGCTATATGTGTCACCAAGGTATTCCACAGGAACTTATCTGACTGTAGGACTTAGTATGGCCACTGGACTTTTGAATTGGTCCAGCTTTGATTTGCTCAAGCTTCCACTGCTTGAATACTGCAATCTCTGAGAATCTTCCTTGTATGTTTTTAGGACAAAAAAGCTTTTTGAGCAGAAAGGCTAATGGAGCAAGAATGACTTGTTTATAAGCAGTCTGTATGGCCTTGATGTGTGCTACAAACCTCTAAGTCTTAGAGACTCAAAAATGAGCATAAGAATTTTTGTTAGCTACAGCTTTCTATTGAAGAGAAATAATGAGGCTGACTGCTGAGCTGACAGGCTTTTATTAGGTGTTCAGTTTACTGAATGTGTCTAAGAGTCACTCGCTGCTGCTGCCATAGCAGCTTCTGTGGTGGCTGAGGATGGAACTGATGAACTCCTACAGTAATAATACTTGAACTTGGAAACAAACCACTCTTCAAGAAGGAAAAGGGAGAGCAGAATCCCTGTCAATATTTGTGAATGCTTTTCATTACAAGAGGCTTGTATCCTTTTTCTCCAAGTGCTTTATCAGGATAATTTCTTACAGAAATAAGGAAAAAGGAACCAGTGCTAGAAATGTTTGTGGGGTTGGGGTTTTTTTGAGTTTTGTTTTGGGTTTTTTTTGTTTTGTTTTGTTAGGGTTTTTTTGTGTGCTTTCNNNNTTTTTTTTTGTGCAGTTTTGGGTTTTTTTTTTTTTTTTTTTTTTTTACATTCAAAGGATGAAAACAACAAACAGGGTGACAGATAAATGTTTGCAGGTTTTGAATTATTTACAGGAAGCTCTTCCTTACTCTCCATTACAAATCCTGGCAGTATTGCATTTGTCATTCTCTTTTGCCTGATGTCTCACGGAAGATTTCACAGAACTGTTTGGGATTGTGGAAAGATAGAATGAACCATTATCAGGACTGCAAAAATCACATACTCAAGACATAGGTGTTTATAAGGGAAAAGTTCTTTTTTCACAGATGTTACAAGTTAAGTAGATGTGATGGCTGCTAAGTAAAATCTGAAAGAGGTAATTAAAAATATCCTTTATACAAATCTTTGTAACAAAGACTTAGAATTTTAGTTCATTCTAGATCAGCTTGAACTCTGGTTCTGTCACATGCTGTGTGGAAAGCTCAGTTTAACTTGACTTCATGCAGCATAATTAAGATCATTGATGCTTAAATTCTTACTCTCTTTCTTCTCCCTGCTCTCACTTCTTGAGGAATGACAAAATGTTAGAAATCCAAATAGGCTGTATTTTTCCTCAATGGGAGACTGAAAATAAGTAACACTAAAATTATACCTACTGAGATGCTGGAATCAGGGAAGAATATGAAACAAAGAGTCAGGAGAAGAAACTGAAGAAATGGAATGCTAAAAATAGAAGAAAAAATTCTAGGATGACATGAAGTTCAGTGAGGCTTTGTACAGTTCAATTTGCTTAGATAGTAGTTGCCAATACTTCAAAACCTTCTGAGCTGCACAGCCAAGTCGCAGTACAGTGAGAAGGGAAAACATTCCCACTCATCCCGCCCATGGCGTTGTTTTCCCCACGATGCATTCCTACACACTTTATAATTATTTAAAAGTTTCTAAATCAGTTCCTTAATATATTTTACTACTGTCAGTGTCTTTAAAGGAATGTATTTGTTTAGTTAAAAGATCCAAACTTATTTGTAATAGGTTAGAGGTGTTAAATAGAAATATGAATGCTTAAATGGACTTGATATCAAAGCTTTTGTAATTTTCATCAAGTTTTACAGCTATTTACAGCATCAGATAATCAGTAGTAGTGGCATGTTCTCCAACAGCTATTATTGTGATATTGAAACACAAAGCCATCCTTCCAAAACCAGGAGAGGGAAGAAGTGGCCCCTTTTCACAATTTGAGCACACACAGTAAACAGCATAGTGAAACTCCTCAATTGCATGTGTCATCCATCATACTGCAATAACTGATACAAATCTGACTGTTGTGGCTGTGAAAGTGTAAGGAAGACAAAGATGGACAATTTTATCTTACAGGAATTTTTAAAAATTCTTAATNTTTGATAAGGAATTAATAAACTGCCTTGAGAACACGAACAAACGACTCCAGACTACTCCTTCAACAGCACGGGCCGGAAACCTGGACTTTTCTACATATTGCGGGGTCTCCTGGGGTTAAGGAGATCCCCACATTTGTGGCGTCCCAGGCTGGGCACAAAGACCACCACAATGAAGTACACCAGAATAGTCTTACAAACTCCATAATTAAGAAAAAAGAAAACAAAAACTCAGAAGTCTTGGCTGTAGTACTGAAGTACTGCCAGGGGTTGTATAATGCTCCCCATATGTTAAAATTGAAAAGGTCTGCAAGTCATTAAACTGAGATTTAGTCAGAACTGGCCACTTTTGTATTGGTAAAAACTTTCCTGCAAAAAACATTTGGACAATGACCGGGATAACACTTTCTGTGAGTGATTGGTGTGTTGTTCGCATTAGCAAACATTATTAGTTGATGTGAGATAGCATCTAAAGCCTATATCCATCTATTAGTACCTTGTCATATTTATTTAGTCGAGAGAAGTGACTTAACTGTTTTTTATATTTGAGAAGGCAGTATTCCTGAGCTGGACTAAGTAGTTCCTGAGTGATCCTCTAGAGGAACCTGTTCTCCAGTGGTTATCAGGAAAGCCTAGGGAAATATCTGTTATGTGTAATGATGTAATTACATTAACTACGACTGAATGATACAGACAGTCCTGTCACAAAAATACTCTGAGTTTTCTCTCCCTAGATTGCTCTTTAATACCATTCCTCCATCCTTCTGACAACAGATTGATTATGTGTTGGAGAAGGCAAGAGAAAGACCAGCTTTGTAATTACACTTTCAAATTTCCTGCTTCCTAATGTCAGCAGAACATTAAGTACAAGTGAAATGTAAGTGATACTCTTTAGCAGTGAACAGCACTTTCATAAGAAGCAGTGTGCTGTCATTTCCTTCTCAGGTAGGTCAACTTGCCCCTTGCTGCTCTACTTACCCATTAGGCTGGCAAGTAACTTTGTAGAATGTAAAATGCAAAGTGAGGGCAAGAACCTTAAAGCTTTCAAATGGAGAAGGGTAACAAGATGAATCAGTGACTAGAATAGTTTAAAAAAATTAAGTAACTATCCTATGACATCTTAAAGTATCACCACACAAGTCAAGTGCCTTGGATGCATATGAATTCTGATCAGTTATTTTTAAAAAAATGAATTAAATATGTTATGTTCCTATGGTTAGGATTAGCTTTAAAGGTCATAACCCATTTGTAATAGTGAATCTCACAGTTGTGAGGCACAACTTCCCTTTAATTTTCCATGTTAGCCAAAAAAATTTAATTTATCTGTTTGTTTTCTAATTTTATTCCTTACTACAACCTTTGCTAATTTGTTATTGGCTTGGTCTCCTTAAAGTCCCATAAAAATAGGCTCTATTTTGTGGTTTTCCACTCCTCTAGTACAAAGTAGTATTTCTCAACCAAAATCAGTTACTCTTTATTCTGCCCTTCACAGGCAGCATTGATGTCAGAGGAATTGTGACTGTCTTGAAGGCAGATTACAACAAATACATCACTGTATTAACCAATGCAGAGAAACCCCCTGAAAGCAAACATGAGACACTTAAGCTCTTTCCTATCATTGCAGCGTCTCCTTTGCTTACAAAGTAGTTTCTCTTCATAATCGGTCTCAACATCAGTTATATTTGTAGTTGCATGTTATTTGATCATGTGCACTCTCTTTGTCTTTTCAATCATAGTAAACTTCTGTAACAGACAGCATCTGAACTTGGGTCCTGAAGTCTTCAGTAATAAAACATTCTTGCTAACCACCTATGCCCAGTCACCCACGAGACCAGGAGTCCTAACTGTGCTCCCTGGACAGTGTTTGTAAGTAACTGGGTTCACCACATCAGACAGAAAAAGTGAACTGGTTTTTGGTGGTGCTGATGAGCTCAAAAAAGAAATTCTGACTACTGTTGTGTATACATGGGTAAAACCTTGGGGATTTTTTTAGAGATTTCACAGAGGTAGATCAGTGATTTTTTTGTGCCCAAGCAAAGAGGAGCGCTATTTCCTGAAACACAAGTGTTGCAGTGCGCCCCCTGATGACGGGGTGGCCAAATTAAGAAAGGGTTTGAGTTTCTCTTTGTCTCCCCTAAAAAGTGGAAAGCCAGAACTTACTTTCTCAATTTGGATATCTGCTAATACAAAAACATCTCATAGGACCTTCTGGACTTCACCTTAGACCTGGGACTGTCTGATTGCACCAATGCCAAAAGTCCGGCCTGAACTATTGCTACTAAAAACATTGAACAAAGGAACCTTATGGTGTTTTAGCAAAGGCAAAGATCTCCTTACCTCTGGCATGGCTTTTTTTTCTGTAGAGCTTGTTATTTTTGTCATTAATAAACATTTTTCTGTTTCCAACACTGCATTTAATGCCATCCCACTGCTTTTATACCATTAAAAGTTACTGGACAAAACCCCAAAATTATAAACTCTCTAAAAATTCATAGCACCTAACTCAAAAGATATTTTGTCATGTAAGTACTGCCGTCATTACAAAGGCTTTGGGAGCTTGCAAAGTTATCCAAGCTGTCAAAAATTTTAAAAACTGTGGTCTTTGAATCTGTCGTGCCTTAACCCCAGCCAGCAACTAAATACCATGCAGCTGCTCAGTCACATAGGTAAAAGCCATATGATACCGTCCTCTGAGCTCACAAACAAGTTGCTTAGATAATTTAAAAAAGATACCATGAAGTTGATGTTGTCACCTGATAAAATGTAGGTTAATACCTGCAGTTCTAGATGTGATTTCAAATGTGTATCCTTGATTTTTACTGGATCTCAAAAACCCCAACAAAACGAAACCATTTGTAGTCTACATAAACAAAAACAATCCAAGAAATTGAAGCTGATTTAAAACTGGATATTTTGTTCTGGATAAAGGTTTGCCTCTTTACAATTAAGTTATTTTGTGAAACTCAATATTCTTCTATGAAAGAGTGCTGAAACTATTATCACACTAACCACAGAGTTGGGTCACAGTGATGCATATGAGTATAATCATGCCAAATTCCAAATTTATGAAGATTTTTATGAGTACATCTGGAACTTAGAAAATGAAAAATGGTGAAAAATAGTCATGACCTGATCATACTCTGAAATGGGGTAAAAAGAAAAAAGAAATTGCTCTCTGCTAAGTAACACTTTGAATAATGGACCTAGAACTGAAATCTGAAGTGGAAAAAGTTAGGTAAATTGCTGGGAAAAAAAAAAAACGAGGGATGACTAGAGCTTTTAGTAGAGCACATCTTCTCTTTCTCTGAGATATCTCTCTGTGTAAGTTGGGGTGGGTTGGTTTGCCTTTGCTGATCCTGAGGTGACAGGATAACTCCCTGTTTTTACATAGTCCATGAAAATGTGAGCCATAAGGCCAAACGTTAACTAAATGTAGATCAATAAATCCAAGCAGCTGGACAAAAGCAAATAGAACTGTAGCAAATAGATTAATGCATGAAATATTCATTCAGCTCAGGAAAAAAACCTCTGCTGGAGAACACTTTTGTGTTTCTAGAAAAATGTACCTATTGGGACAGAGAACTTAGAAAGCTATGCAAATTGGAGACCTCTGTGTAACTCATGAAAAACACTTGTATGGATTATTGGATGATTTTGGTCTCTAAAACTCCATTTTCAGCCCCCTGATTCTTGATCATTTAACATTTGCCTTTTTCGATAGACACAGGAAATAATTATTGTTCTATTTACAACTAAGAGTTACTGTACGGTGCCAAAGGTTATCTTCCTGATAATTGCTTGCAAATTTCCAAAACAAATGCAAAATGGATCTTTTGACTCATCCATTTTAGTTTGCAGTCTAAATTGAGAAAATGAATGTTCTGTAGCAAATAGTCTATGTTCTGTTGAAGGGAAAATCAGACTATATGCAAAAGAAGGAAAATGCAGATTTGCTAATTTAATTGAAATCAAGCACTTATTTCAAAATAAATTACTTGGAAAGACTTCATATCTTATTGTCTACTACGCAGTTCTTTGAAAAAAGAAAATCAACTTTTTTATCATCTATTGTAGTAAAAGAATCTCTGATTTAATAATATTGGGAAGAACACCAATGCAGGCAACAGACAAGTGATTTAAAACAGATGTGAAATTCCCTCTGTGTAGAAAATTATAGGCACTGGTGATGACATTAGATGCATATGACTAATCACAGTTAATGCTTGCTGTTGCCAATTAGCTTTATTAGCACAAGCAATTTGAACACAGCATGACATTACTTTAATTACTGTAAGCAGCTTGTTCATTTATTGAGCAGTATGCATTTAGAAAAGGGGTATTCTATCTGCAAATTAATCATAACCCTCTTTGTCATTAGAATTTCAGGAACACTGAGGAAAAAGACTTTACCATGGAAATAGAAAAAATGGGTGATGAAAGTCTGGCAGTAATTTTAGTATTTTACTAGTATTCTACTTTCTTTAAAAAAGACAAAAGCTATTGTATGATTTCTGTCTGAAAGCTGGACATGAGTGAGACAAAATTACTTCCATTAGAGTTAAGACAAGACATTATGACCATTAGGTGGTAGCAATGCAAAAAAAAATCTTGTAAAAGTGTACAGGAGAAATAAGGCTTAAGATATCTAGGACAGAAAAACCCCAGTCCGGACTCCAAGCTGCCCAAGAAACTTCTTTTCTCCTTTTTATATCATATGAAGATACATTTGTTATCTGTGACATAGGTAAAAATTTACATATCAGAATACAGTCTTCAGAGGATGGAGGATGCATCATTTCATTAGGAAAATGCGAAAAGAGTCATCGTGTGATTGTGTTACTCAGAATTGCTGTAGCAAATGAAACAGAGCTGCAGTATGAGCTGATTGCATTGGCACCACCCCACTGGCTCACAAAACTATTGCAGAAATGAAAATCATGATGTTATGGAAGCAAGAATTCAAAATAAGATTTTTTTTTTCTTTGTAGTTTCTCCTAAGACTTCATAATATCTCAAGATTTTATATTTCTTAACTCAAAAGATAATAGATTCAAGAGACAGAACATACCTCTCCTGTATTTAATGTCCGTAGATACTTTGAACTTGCATTAGGAATCATATTTCCTGTGTTTGACAATAACTATTTGCAATCTTTCTTTTAATCCTCCTGTTGCAAATCTTGTTTTGGACAAGATATTCAGTGTTCAGAAGTGAATTTAGAGAGATATTACAGAGGGTCCTTATGAGTTGTAGGCTTTTGTGCTGCTGTTATGCTTCTGTTCATCCACAGGTCTTGCAGGAGCAGTATTGCTAGAGGGAGTAACGAGTCTGTGGCTTGTGCTGTGTGGAAGAGGTTGCACTGAGATGTGGAAGTGTCAGCCTGGATGGAGCTTTGAGCTCCATCTCTGCTCTACTGGCAGATGCCCATGCCCACAATAGGGGGTTGGGTGTTCATTAATGGTCCTTTCCAAAGCATGCTGTGATTCTTTGAGTTAAAGGTTCATTCTGCAGGGATATGGAGCAGCTCCTCGGGACCCACGGTCTCCTTTCGCATGAATGCCAGCCCATTTTGGGTTACAAGTTGCAGGAAATCCAGTAAAAATGAAAGAGGATTCAGTACTGGTGCAAAGGATTGCTGACTTTTACATCCCAAGATATTGCTTAAAAAGGTATTTCTCAATGTGTACCAACAACATTTTAATTTCCTAAAATTTAAAGCACCTGAAGGGGATCTGAATCCAAATCTTTACTTATTCAATACAGAGTAAAGACGGGAATACGCCCTTAACAGAACAGATTGAAAATGTATGTAGGTAATGGAAAAAACCACCAAGCAGAAGAACAAATGCAAAATTACAGAAAGGAAATAAATCCAGGAAAAAATGAAAGGTGTAGGGTAAGGGCAGTTTTGAGGGAAAGGCTGCCATACAGCTGAAGGGCTTGGAGGAAAATCACGACTGTATGACCTGCACAACGTCTCTAGTCAAGGTACATGGAGAGCTTCATGCCTGAAACCCACTGCAAGGCAAAAAGCTGCAGCTTGGCTGCCTGCTGGGGCTGTGTTAGGCACTGGGCAGACACTGAAAGAGGAGGAGCTCCTGTGTCTGGGTTCCCAGATGAGCTCTTCTGTGTGCCTGCACTCATCAACATCTCATAATACTCATTGCATGAATGCACCACAGATTTCTGTGTTGTGTTCAAAGGCCAGTCTGGGTAATTTTAGTTTATCCCAATTTTCCTGTTTTCACTCAGATATGGTTGTCAGTAGCCTAACAAAGATATACATGAAATTATGTGCTTTTATTCATGTACTGCATCACAGTGAATGCCATGGTTGAAAAAACAGCACCAGTGAATGCGATTTATTAGCAGTATTTTTAAGGTTGGAAAAGACCCCTAGGATGGTCAGGTCCATCTGTTCATCCAGCACCACTAAACCAGGTCCCCCAAGTGCCACCTACACACATTTTTTGAATGTTTCCAGGGGAGAGATTTCTCCCACTTCCCTGGGCAGCTGTGGGTAAAATACTGAAAAAACAGAGTTCAGTAAGAGGGCATGCTTGTGTTGGCTATGGTTCACCAGGGACAAACTCTCTGCACACCTTAGGAGCAGAAACACAGAGGGAACTTTGTGTACCATGACAAGGAAGATGTGGAACAAGGGAATGGAGTGGCCTAAGGTGTTGTGGTCATGCTCTGTTGAAAACAAAGCAGCAAATGGGAACTAAGCCAAAGGAATGAACCCAACAGTAACTGAAACTGCAAAATGCATAATCATTTTCACGACCGTATATATGGTAATAACTAAAAACACTCTTCCTTATTTGTCTGAAAAATCTCCTAAGGAAGGCAAGTGAGGATGAATGGGAGAGTATTACGATGGATGTCATGCCTAAGTAATATTTAGGAACAGTAATCTTGTGGGTTTTTTTCTTAAATCTGGCTGTAGCAGTTTTAAATTGCAGGTATTATAAATGCTTGATGAGTGTTATAAGGTAAAGCTACTTGGAGATGCTTTCTAAATAAGGTTGGATATAGGCTGACAGTTTGAAATTTTTAGTCCCATCTCAGCTAAATGTGGAGCTGCAAAGAATAAGCATCACAAATTTACAAAAACATAATATTTCATGCAAGTGGATGCAAAGAAGCTAATTAGAATTCACAGGTAATCAAATAACACATTAAGATATCCTAATACAGAGTCAGAACCCTAAATTTAGGGAATTTTTTTTAATCTATTTAAACATAGCTTAATAAGGAAGTTTGGAGGTTAACACCTCCCTCTACTGCCTTTGCTGTAAAGGTAGGGCTTATTTAAGAAGAGCTGAGTCATACATCACTCAAGAGACAAGAATTCTACATCCCAAGGAGTGTTAATGCAGTCTTCAGTCAAGTCCTGAAGGTCTATGAGCAGTTTCATTGCCAGGGTGGGGTTGCAGAGTGGGGAGGAGGAGTTCAGAACAAACGAAACGAGAACGAAAAGGCAAAGGGTGAGAACTATTTCAGCAAAACTCAATATGGAGAAGATCCAATGAATCAGACTGAGCAATAAAGCACTGTCCTGAAAACAGTGATCAGGATGCATGGAAGTGCACAAAAACAAATGTAATTCCCATTGCTTACAGTGGGATTATTTTGCAAATGAGGGGACTATTTTGCTATTTAGTATTTTCTGAATATTCTATGAATTAGTACTTTGTTATAAAAATACTCTCTTGAGAAAAGATGAATATGCTTCTTAATAGCCCAGGATGACTCATAAGCCTTCATGGTTGACACCAATTGCATTTTAAGGGTCTTAGTTTACAGAAGTCTAATAAAAAATATTCTAGACAACTCTAAATATTGAAATGTCTTTCAAAGCACTAAAATTTCCCTAAATATCACATACATTTTTCAAATAGGAGTTAATGCAGGAATAAAATGCTAATAAAATAAGCAAGCTAACCATAAATATACACAAAATGAATAAATTTCATTTATATGAACCATGAATGTGATTTTCTAACTGTAGGCCACACAGTGAAAACTGACAGAAAAATGTGATGCTCTTTAAAGAAAGCAAGAGCAAGATCTCTGTGGTGACAGAAATCATAGAAGAGAAAATTATCTAGCTATTTCTAATATCTGTGGTTCATGCGAGAAAAAAAAAAGAACTGGCACTTCAAAGGGTAAGTTTTTTTCTCAGCCTGCAAAAATGACAGTAAATACATTTAAAAAGTATTATGCACACATTATCTATAGGACCTTTGCAATAGAAGAAACCAGCTCTAATATGTGTTGTGCTCTTTTATGTACAATCTTTCAGCATTTTTTTTTCATTAACTGACTTTTTCTTACCTGGGTTCCAAGTGAAAAAGGAAAACCACATTTTAATAAGTACCGTTTGAAATTTGGAACCACATTCATGAATGGAAACAATAAAATGAATTTTTAAACTTAATGGTTAGGGGTTTTATTTTATTAACATACCAATTTTCTTTATATTGAAGTCTGTAACAGAAAAAGGATTAATCAAAAGTAATATTCTTCAGAATCACTTGGCAAATGTATTACATATTTTTGTATTTTCAGTTTGCTTGCATGATAAAGAATTAAAATAAGGAAAAACCCTGCCATTTTGATTAGTGTCTGATCAAAGACATTGTGCCATTTAACAGATGGGACAGTGATCCTTCTTCCATTCTGTTCCTCCTCTTGAAGCATTTATTTTTCCCAGTGGAAACCTGGAATGACCTAATTCAAAAGTGAGGCATCTTGGTTGATGTGAGAGGGGCAAAGGAAGAGGGGGTGTCTCATTTTCCCTTGCAGGAAGGTGAAGGGAAGATCTCCAGTCACTCAGAAGATGTCTACTGCTAAATAAGGCAGAGAAAGCACTTGCTTTGTTTCCCCACAGCACACAGAGAAATCTTGCAGCCACTGATGCTTCAAGTTCAGCTCTTAAAATACAAACAGCAAGCCTTTACCAGCTCCTTGCCTGTGAGACTCTAGATATCGCTGTAATGTTAGTACAAAAAACTTGAAAGATTTTAAGCTGAATTGCGACAATATTCTTTTCAAACTCTTTTTGCTTCATCTTATTTTTCCACATGCAGCTGAAGTCCAGTTTCACCTCAGTCCTGAATTCATCAGTGAGGATAAGTGCCTGCTTACAAAACATGCAGAATGTACTTCCTATCACAGTTGGCTGCTGCACTGATTCTACTTACAAGGGCCCAGAATACCAGTTACCAGCACAGATTTTTGAAAGGAGGCTACATTTACACGACATAAACAAATTTTCTGACAAAGTCAGTGAGAAAGCCAGAGCAGACAGTCAGCCACACCAATCAGATACTAAGAATATTGATAAACATCGAACATGTATTGAAGGGACTGGTATGCCAGCTGGGCCCTCTCCTGGCTTCTTGTACTCTCCCATGGGAAGCAGAGAAAGCCTTGATGCTGGGCAGAGACTGCTCAGCAACAGATGAAATACTGTGTGCTTTCAAACTCATGAGCTGCTATGAAGGAAATGAAATGTATCCCAGCCCAGACCAGTTCACCTGCAGAGGTGACAAGTCAGAACAGCCAATCTAAAGGTGGTGGAGCACCAAAGTCCTCCCCTTATAAACAAGTATGGTATTCTCATTTTCTGTAAAGTGACTAGAATTGGCATGTTGTTTTCACCACTGGGTAAGTAAATAATTTTCCATGTCCATCCTGCAGGGTATTTACATAAGAAATTGTTGTTTAAGGTGGCATTATATTTGAAAGACAACAAGCCAGTGGAGTTCAGAAAGGGATGCATCTCATCCTGAAGCACACAGTTGTCTAGAGATGGATTTGCACTCTAGTTCCAATGTTGAAACAGTCTCTTTAATGGAGCTAAGGTAACTGACCAGCTCAGCACAGCTGCCTAAAGGTAGGTGGACAAAATAAATTTTTCTCCTGTTTAAATGTCTTTTTCTGTAGCCTAGAGAGACATTTGCAAGTAAAAAGACAACTTTATCCCTTCTTACTCTGCCCCAATCCACTTTGCTTCATGTACCTGTTGTTCCTAAGTCAAAATACCAGATACAACCTTTAAAATTCTAGTATTTTAAAACATTCTATTGGCAAAACACCCTTCTTGCCACAGAATATTCTCTTGCAAGTGAGTTTTCTGTCAAAATGTGTATCTTTTCAATATTAGGGCTTTGATTATGAAACATTTCTTTATAACCTTCACAAGAGTGTGTATTTATTAACTTCTAAAGACTGGAAAAAGCTAGTTTGGTCAGTCAAAACCAGATAGAAAAGCGAAGGTCAATTTTATGCATGTGTACGTATCTTTACCCAACAGTGGAGGAAAAGCTTTAGACCACCCATATTACTTCATTTATTTGTTAACATGTGGGTCATGCCAGACCCTGCAGCTACTGATATTAATTCTTTTGCAATGATATATTAATGATAGCCAGGACACGTGGAGAAAAACCAACTGCAAAAAAGAATAAGCATCATTATTCCTGTTTTTCTCATTCTGGGAAAGCCTACATTGATAAAAGTGTTCATTACAGAAACCTTCATGAAAATTTGGTAGATTTCTAATGAAGAACAGGCAAAACTATTTTCCCAGTTCATAATACTGCTTGTTTTTTCAGTGTCTATAAAGCTTATTTGATAAATATTATTGAATTATTCAAGAAAACTAGTAAGGTATCTGCCTGACAGGCATATTTCTGATTTTTTTTCTGGTTTATTTAATTTGCTTTATTCAGTTATTTAGGGAAAATGGGACCTGTAAATTTTCAGTAATACTGGAACTGCTGTGCTGAAAGAAGGAAAGAAATAAAGAAAGAATAAACACACAGAAGTAATCTAAAGAAAATATTTGTTTTACCTCAGCATTTGTATATATAGAGAATTAAATTTTGAGGTGAATAATGAACTTCTAATGCTTGTAAAAAGGGAAGAAGTATAATCTTTCAGTGAAGATTGGCTTATAAAGTCAAGCATCGGTGGCTGAAGTTCTGAAGCCTTTAATCTGTTCTTAAAGGCTTCTAGGTGATATAGACAAGTGTAACTTTTTTTTTTTTCAATAAAGAGGCATTTACAGCATCAATCTTTAGAGTCTAACCAAGAGTCTCAATATAAGTTCTTAGCTGCTCATGTTTTCAAAGAGAGAAATTGCTAGCAAATACTCAGAATCCCTTTCTTGAGACCTCAGTGATCCCTAATTTAGGTACTTAAACACCTGAACAGCAATGATGTCTTCATGAACCTATAAATAGTTCAAAATAGTAGTCCCAAAAGAGATATGAAACATTCTTATTTTAGTTTTTTGGTGGGGTTTTTTTGCAAATTAATATAATATTATTGACTAAGATGGTAATAGTTTTACTTTGAGTTGCAATATACAAAAGTAATCCAGTGGGGGTGACTTTGTAGGTATTAAATTCAATATTTTTGCCTTATAGATATTTACATATATAAGCAAAAGAAATTAAAAATTAACTGGTGGTTCAAACTCTGTAAAAACAATCCCAAAGCCTTCTGATTGCCTTCTTACACTGATAATAAAGAAGTGAAAGTTGATTAAAGTACACCCATAGAACAGTATTTCTAAACTTTACAGTGGTGCTGAAGTGTTCAATCAAGTAACAATTTTCTGTACTTGAAAAAATGAAATAAATATTTCCCTCATGTAAAAATAAAATATCCCTAAGTAACTCTTAGGAAACACAGAACAAAGAAAACAACCAGAAAAATGGTCACATGTTCCTCTGGTAAGTGTTTCACATTTATTCCTTTTTACCCATAAAAAAAGACATTAAAGAATTAAATTGGTGTGGATGGGGAAAATAGAAAGAATAAAATGCAGGTTTTATCTGGATTTACTTGGTGCTACATAATAAATATGTGTGGTTTTTCCAAAGATGGCAGTCCAAAGACTAAGTGAGACATTGCTATTTTCTTTTTTCTTGAAGAGTTTGCAACTGTTTGCTAGTATTTAATAGAAATTTCTAACTTTCATTCAAATCCAATGAGTCGTTTTCTTCTGGAAGTTTAAGTCCTTTGAAGCAATATCTGAAAAGGCTGCATATAGTAAACATATCTTTTCCTTGGATAGAACTGGGAGGAAATGCTCAATTTGAAGCCTGTAAATTCATGTTTGACTCCCAGCAGTAACAGATAGCTTTGAAGATGGCATAGAATCAAGATGTTGATATAACATAGCAGTGCTGATTCACTGGAATAAAGCTCTGACATTGCTCCAATACCTGAGAAATTTTCCACTTTATAAATACTGCAAAACTCAGAGCATGCATTTTCTCCGCACAAAAGGCCAGGCAGCTCTGCAAGTCAAGTATTGTGTCAGGTCCATCCACATCTAGGATATCCTGTGCTTTGTCTTTTGAGAGGATAGGTAGAAAAAAATCAATTCCCACATTTGTCTTTCAAATCAGGCCTTTGAATGGTAGCTTGTTACTTTTTGTTTTTAGTTAATTTTCTTTTTCTGTGTGTACTGAGGAGGCTCCAAGGTATCAATTACATCTCTGAAATGCCTGTAACACCAACACATGCAGCACGGGGCAAAACCAGGCAGAATTAGAGATCTGTGTGCACATTCTCACTGCAATTACAGAGACGTGGTGGGATATCTCAGATGACTGGAATGCTGCCATGGATAGCTACATTCCTTTTAGGAAAGACAGGCCAGCAATGTGNGAGGAAAGGTGTTCTGCTGGATCTTGTATTGACAAACAAGGAAGGACTGGCTGGGGAATCACAGAATCATAAAATCATAGAATCACTAAGGTTGGAAATGATGTCCAGGTTCACCAAATCGAACCATTAACCATGTGAATGTTTGGGTCAGCCTTGGCCATAGTGCCATTGAGTACAGGATCTGGCATGGAGGAGGCCAGGCAATGAACAGGATCACAACCCCTGACTTCAGGAGAGGTACCCTTGGCCTCCTTTAGGATTTACCTGGAGGAATCCCACAGGTTAGGGATCTAGAAGGTAAGGGTGTCCGAGAGAGCTGGTTAATACTCAAGCATTGCTTCCTCCAATCTTGAGACTGGTGCATCCCTATAAATGAGAAATCAGACAAAGCAGAGCAGGAGACCTGCGCGGATGAGCACAGAGATTCTGGCAGAACCCAAAAGGAAGAAGAACATTTACAAAATGCCAAAAAAGGGACAGGCTGTTTGGGTGGAATATAGGAACCTTGCCAGAATATGCAGAGATGTGATGAGGAATGCTCAGGTCCACTTGGAGTTAAACATAGTAAGTGATGTCAAGGACAACAAGAAAGGTATTCCACACAGTTTTCTCTTACCTGTTTTCAAATTACACACTGAGCCTGTATGATGGAATGGATTCTTTCTTATCGTGGCAGAAAAAGACTTACTGGGTTCACTTATAGTACAATAATGAAGGCTGCATATCATCATCCTGCTAACTCTATTTTGTGCTTTAAGAAAGTAAAAACCAGTAACAAACAAGATACAAAAGTCTACCTTGTGGCTGAATATCTATCTTTTAACATTCTGCTTTTTTTTTAACACTTCAATAAATTTACTATAAAATACTTTTGGAAAACATTTGATGTAAGTATTATTCTGTAGCTGCTTTTTGAATTACTGTGAATGCACTTCATGTCTGAAATGCCTGCTTGTGAAGCTTTTTGTATTAGAAGGTTGCAATATACTTGCTAATGAAGCAGATGGCAGTATATCTTGTTAAAAAATAAGAGCCATGAAAGCACTGACCTGCTTTCCTATGGCTTCTCATTTTAGTACAAATAATTTGGTAAAGCACTTATTGTAATTTCGCTCAGGTTGGAATGGACCTTGAAAAATCATCTCTTGTTTAGCACCCTGACCACTTGACTTTAAAACCTCCATGATGGGAACTCCACTAAGGCCCTGGGACATTGATTGTTTTTTTCACTGTAAAAAATTCCTCTCCTGCATCAAAATGGAACCTCTCCGAGTACAGCTTGTGCCCTTTGCTCATTGTCCTCTCCATGCGTGTCTTTGTGAAGAGAGAGCATTTATGCTCCTTGTGGCTGCCTTTTGGGAACTGGAAAACTATGATGAGGTTCCCTTGAGCCTCCTCATCTCCAGGGTGAAAAGACCTAACTCCTTGAGTCTTTCCCCACAGAGCAGGTTCTCCAGCTCTTTGATCACCTTTGTGGCCCTCCTTTGAGCCCTCTGCAATGTGCCTGTGTCTTTTTTGAGCAGTGCATACCAGGACTGGGCACAGTACCATAGGCGTGGCCTGACAAATGCTGACCAGACTGGGACTGATCACCACCCTATCTCTGCCAGTTATACTCTGTGGGTGCAGCCTAGGATCCAATTTGCCTTCCTTGCTGCAGCTGCACTATGTGGGCTCCTGTTACCTTGTCCACCAGGATTTCCAGGTCACTTTCACCCAGGCTCCTCCTCAGACAGGTGGATTCTGGGAACTTTGGTTATGCTATCCTGGGGGCATAGCCTTGCTCTTGTCTTTGTTAAACTTCATGCTGTTCTTTCTATCCCACTCTTCCAGCCTGTGCAGCTCTGCCTGTAAGATATCCCTTCTGATGTGTTCAGTGCAGCTCCCACCCAGTTTGGTGCCACCACCAGGTTTGGTAAAGGTGCTTTCAATCCTATCCCCCAGAGTGACCCTGTAGGGGTTTGGTAGGCAGGAATTCCTCCTGAGAGCTTGCAGGACCAGAAACTCCCTTGTGTTTGGTAGGTGTGAGCTTCCCCTGAAGCTGATCAAAGGAAGAGGAAGTCATCGGTGAGTGAGGAATTAAACGGAAAGCTAAGCCAAGAACCAGCCTCCTTCAGGTAACTAACCATCAGAATTCAGGGTAACATAAAGGAGCCTCTGCAACTGTAAATCCCGAATCAGCCTTTTGAGTCAGAGGTTCCCTTGGACTCGGAGAGAGTCAGAGATGCTGAGCTCTAATATTAGCAGGAGCTGGGTGCCAGACTCAGCCCCTTACAGAGCTGAGATACATAAAGCTGTGTTTGCTTCTGAGAGAGGCAGTGCCTCTGACCCTTCCTTCTCCTTGGCCTACAAAGGAAATAGCTGAAGCAGTGGAATCCTGGAATCCCAATGAGCATTCTGCATACATCCTCTTTGCCCAAATAGAAATGTTCTGGGGATGCATAGGCTGGGAATGGCAATAGGGTGTGCAATCTGTATTGATCCACTACTATTCATACCAGAAACACTCAAAAATGATATTTCTTAGAATATTTCAAATTCTCAGTGCTTCTCTCAGATAAATTGTCATCAGGAGAACCTCTGTTCTGTCTTCTTTAGGAAATGAAGCTTGTGTCTTTGTGCTGGTGAGAAATCTGTCCATGATAGGTTTGAACCTACTGGCTTATCTTACCTAAATTGATAAATTATTTGCCTGTAAGGAAAATGGAATTAAGACTAAGCGTTTTTGTATAATTTCTTACAATATTATTGAGTGTATAGTAACTAACTTTCAGAATTTTTCTCTGAAGTGTTTATTCTGTGGGTTTTTTTATAAATATACATGTTTAGTCTAAAATGTGCTTCTTGGATCAAAAATAATTTTAAAAATACAGGAGATGATCTAACATGCGGTAGTCACAGTTTTGATGCAATACTGTACGTTTGTGAATAATAGCTCTGGTAGCACACTGCATGATGTAATAAGAGGAAATTGTTGGTTGATACCAGTGTAATTCGGAACAGAAAATAGCCTTTCATTCAGAAGATATCTATAATATTTAGTTCTACTTGATGGTGAGGTGCTAAAATGTACAACAGATTCACTCAGTGAAAATCGCCTATATTTCACAAAAATTACAAAAATGGATGAAAACAATAGCAAAGGGTTTAGAAGGATGAAGGAAATTACCTTCTCTTATTAATAATTTTTTTTAAAAAACAAAGTACAACAACCTGTTCTCTATTCTACCTCCATTAAAGAAGGAAGTCAATCTATACATGTGAGGGAAAGAATAATCATGAGGTTTCTTTAAGACTTAAGAGCAAACACCTTACAAAATGACAGTTGCATATTGAAATTCTGTCATCTTCAGATATATGCAGACAGCGTTATCTTCAACTTATCTCTGCTTAGGTTAACAGTGAGCAGCTGAGATGCAAATGTTGAGTGCTGGGGCAATGGTTTTGAGCTGAAAGGAAAACTTTAAATAACTTTTCATATTTGACAGAACCACCAGATTCATTTACCACAAGAATAGCAATAAGTCTTTAGATCAGTGAAGCAATTCACAGCCTCGATGCCAACTGGAATGCCTCTTTGCTTCTGGATACTCAGCTCTCTCAGTGTCCATACTCTGCTAGAAAGAGATTTGTGCTTTTCCCACTCAGATTAAGCTGCAGAAAATCTTGCGTTTGTGTTCTCCATGCTCAATTATAATAAAGCTCTCTGTTCAGGGTGGAAACACTGATCTCAAAAATTCAAAATTGTTTCCAGTGCAGTAAAGAAAACAACATAAATTCCTGGTGTCACTGGATTTTAGTGATCACCTGGTAAATCTTGAATAGGATTCAAAATAGACATCTTGAAACTTTCGCAACCAATCTTTTCTGGTTAGCTGGATGATGACACTCCTCCAGTAAAGCATTTGCTTTCTCTAATGTCATTGTTTCACTGAATTACTCATATATAGGAAACTTTTTTTTCTGGTAATTTCTCTCCCAAGCTGAGAATTCATTACAATTGCTCATATGATATTAGAGGTTTTGTGTACATACCTGAGAAAGTTCTTAAACAATATGTTTACACTTGATGTTGACTGGGAAGTAGGAAAAAGCCTCACTCATTTTTTGTGCAGATGGACATCACCATGACTGCAGCAGTTTCTAATATTTGATTTTAATATTCATTGACGAGTTGGTCAAAACAATCTTATTAGACAACTTCAACACAGAAATAGCAGACATGCTTTTTCATGCTTCATTCATTATCTCTCAATAATCTCAACTGTGAAGGGAGTCAACTGCAGACTCCAGACCCTTTGAAATTATAATGCAAAATCCACTTTAATTCAGTTTTTCCTACTATACAAGATAGCTGTTCTTTGTGGTTTATTTTTTTGCTAATTAAGATTTAAATGGTCCATCCTTCCTCATCAATTGTAGCAGAGACATTTTTATCATTTAAGATATGGTAAAGTCCTTAGGATTTACTGTTTGTTCTCAAAATTAGATCCCCAGTGACAAAAAACCACAATAATTTTATTTCCCAAGTCCAAGGTTTCAATATTGTCATTTATTTAATCCATATTATCATTTCCTTAAAAATTCAAAGCTTTTTGCTCTGCCTGCAAACAATATTCTTCCCTGTTTTTCTTTTAATTATTTTTGAAATGCAGTTACAACCCCATCTATAAAGTTACATATGCATGTTGCTGTGTGAGACATCAGAGACAGCTTTGTTGTCAATGCTTACTGTTCTGTTAACTTGAGTGAGTTTTAGATGAGCTTCATTGTGAGTTTATCTGAAGATGGATGTCTGGTGAGGATTAGGCATAACCTAACAGCTACTGCAAATTGCATTTAGCCTTCACAATTAACCAGACAATAAATAAATCAATGGAGGAATTAGTACACTGAAGGGTCTCCTCAATGAAAACAAGCGCTGCAGTCACAGAGATGGCCATTAGTCAAGCTAAGCTAGGGAAGGCAGGCTTCAGACTAATGCTCATTTTTTTCCCTTGAGCAGTGAGATTTAAAATTTCTATGGAATAAAAAAAAAAGACTAATAGCATTCTTGAGAAAGAAAATTGTGGGAGTGAGAACATCAATTGTAGGGATGACTGATAAAATTATGTAATTGACACTAAGTTAAATATAGATTTAGACAAAAAAAGTATGATGGGCAAGTGATGGATTAGGCTTTTCAGTATACAAGAAGGCTTTCTTTTGCATTTAACTACTGGAGATGAAAAGATCATTTCACTCTAATTTGACAGGAAGGTGCAAGTACCATGGATGAAAAATCAGAATAAAAACTGCAGGATCAAAAACGTTTCAAATACATTTTACAGAACATAAAAAATAAAATTAGTGAAAGCTCACAGAATTAATACATTTTTGTAGCATTTCTTGAATGCAAAATTGGACATCTCTTGATATAACTTCTGTGGGTTTTTTTTTTTCAAATAACATAATGAAAAGAAAGAAGTCTGTGGCACAAAAAACTTCATGTTTCAGAAATTACATAGTGGAAGTTAACTGCTGAAAGCTAGAAAATTCCAGTCAGAAGTGCACTTTTGTAAGGTAAAAATCACTTTGCAAAAATTATATTGCTATTTTCCATATCTATCTAATCTGAGTTGTGAGGATCACGCAATAGCTGAGAAAACACCTTCAGCAAATGATAAAAAGTATCAAATAAATTCAGCGAAGCTGCACTTCCCATGTATGCACATCAGCATGTAAGAATTGCATAAAATAAACTTCATCCCAGCATTTTTTGCTCAGAGACCCAAAGACAAGGCTAGACTATTCTGCATTTGACAAAAGGGTAGGAAATAGAAATACAAGACTCAGCTTCTGGTTCTAGCTTGGATTATGAACATTGTGTTACATTAAAGTAAAAAAACCTTGCTTTTAAACTGGTGAATGATGAGTGTGCTGTTCAAAAGTTTGCAGAGATCTCTAGTAGTTTCTGGAAAAGGAGTTGCAAGTATAACTTATTCTGGGCAACATCTGTGATGTTTTCTCATGGAAATGTAAATGAATTTGAGGCACTTGCAGTGAATAAACTGTTTTGTAGAGAAAGTACAATTTGGCAGGGAGGAAAAATGGAACTAATAGTGGAATCTCTGCTCTGTAATTCAGTTTTGCACACCACGATGCCACCTGTAACCACAACTAAGATAAGCTAACTGGTGAAACTCCACTGATTGTAAATGCACAGGCTAGGGCTAGTCTAGTCACTGGAGAGAGCGAAATCCCTGGCTTTTAAATTTAACCCTGAAAGAAGTGCTGTCTCAGACACAGAGCGGCGGGAAGCACAGATTTTAGCAGCTCCTCTCACTGATGCTGGAGAAGCGGGCACGAGTCAAAGGGATTTCAAGGGACCGCGAGTGAGGCACAGGGAGCTGCCGGGCTCGAAGGCACAGCAGAGCCGAGTGAAGTCCTCACTGTCCCGCAACTCCATGACTCCTGTCCTGCAGCAGCACACGCGGACACGCGTGTTCAGCGCTGCTCCCGTACCTGAGTTCGCTGTAAAGCGATGTGCGCTCCTTTTCCGCAGCCTCGTCCTCCCTCGTCCCCGTCCCCGCGGGCGGGCGAGGCGCGGGCACAGGGCAGGGGCGACCGCCCGCGCTGCAGCTCCCGGCTCCCCGCCTCGTGCTTCCGAGTGCCCCTAATCGGATTGCCGTAATTTCTACCCTTGCTAAAGCGGCGGGTGGCGAGGGGGAGACGGCCCGGGGGAGGCGGGGGGAGCCGGTGGGCGGCTCTCGGCTCGGCCGGCGCGGCCGCTCCGCAGCGCATAAAGCGCGGCGGGAGCGCGGCGGGGCCGCGGCCATGCAGTGAGAGCCCGCCGTGGGACCAGCCCCGCTCCGGCCGCGCCAGGGAGCCCTGCGAGGGACACCCGCCCCAGCTCAAGGTACCCTCCCCATCTCCCGGCCCTTCTCCCGGCGGCAATCGGGCTGCCGAGCCCTGGCAGCCGCAGTGGGGAGCAGGTTCGCCCCGCTCCCCAGCCAGCCGCCCGTGCCCCGGGGCAGGCAAAAGCGTTACGCCGGTGCGGTTTCTTCCAGATGCAGAGGTGCACCAGTTTCCTGTTTGTGTCTTTAATCCTCTGCGCCACCCTCTCGGAAACACTCGGGCTGGTTTTCTCAGTAAGTATCCGTGTCTCAACTAGCGAGGCACCGTGAACCTCCCACGGATACACGCCGATCTTAGATATAGGGCTTGCAAAGGATGCGGCACTCAAAACCGTTTCGGGATAAACAGTTTGCTCTCTTTTTTTTTTTTTAATTTATTTTTTTTTCCCTCCTAAGAATTCGGAGATTTTAAATGCTAGCTCCCTTACAAAAAAATACTATGACTAAGAATGTCTAGTTGCTAGGCCAAAATTGAACGGGTGTCCCACCTGCCTCAGAAAAGATGATGTACATACGGACTTCTTTTACGAAGAGACTGTCATGTAGATCCAAGCAATAAAAAGAAGCTTTGCTGTTTGGAAGGTAGCTATCAGGTGGTAATATAAACTTCAAGTGTAAAGTCGAAATTTCTGCCTCCAAAGTGTGATTTGCAGTCATCACTTATGTAGTGTGAAACCATCAAACCACATGGATGTCAATAGCAGCACTACAGATTTAGACAGGGAGACAGCTAGAGCCCGCCATGAATATTTACTTCAGTAAGACTGGCTTTATCTTTAAAATATATTTTCTTGCTTTTGAGCCTTCAGAGGACTCTTTCTGCTAAGAGAATGTCCTTTTGAGTGTAGGTCGTGCAATAACATACTTGTGGTTTTCTTCTTTAAGGCAAAAGACAAAAGGGGGTGGACTTTGAATAGTGCTGGTTATCTACTTGGGCCACGTAAGTGAGGCACTTTCTTTTTTTCATTGTTTCCAAATGCAGAAATTGTGTTATTAACTTCTCTGAATACAGCAATTTTGTCTAAACCTTCAAGATTGAAGAAACTCGTTTGGGAAAAGACTTGTTTAGATGTTTGTTACATGCCTGTCATAGAACTGAGTTGTCTTAGACAGCAACTTTTCTTTCCTTAAGAAGTGTGATGGGAGGCCTTATGTCCAGAAACACATCTGCTCACATTTTGTGCTTAACTGTAATTTTCATTTGACAAATACATCATCACCAGAAGTGTTGAAAAATCTTACAGCATCTTAGATGTCGAGGGCAGAGTGACAAAATGGGGCATTTGGCACTTCTCCATATATTTCAGATTTCACCTTTAAATCTTTTTACAAACCTTCTCTACTTGACTTTATGATGCTACTTTTTTTTTTTTTTTTTTTTTTTTTTAAATTAAAGCAAAAATAAGCTGTCTCAAATATTTGTCCTTTTACCAATAATTATTGCGGATGTGATAAAATTCATCACCAATGTTTCTGTATTTTCAGACTCAGTAACACATAGACAAATACTATGCACACTTACCCGGACACCCTTCATTCTTTTTAGCACTAAGGATACATACAGGATAATATGCATCCTTATTCAGCAATAAGGATACATTAAAAAAGGAAAAGAAGTTTAATGTATCTTAAATGTATTAACTGTTATTTGCCCAAAGCAGATCTAAGCAAATTGGAAAAAATACTGTGGGGAAATGTGCTTGTCAAAGACTTATATTTTATATCCAAGACTGGATAATAGGAATGATCCTTTGCTGCAGGTCATATTGACCAGCTTTTACTGATAAAGGAAATGCCCATTGCAAGGCGGGGAGAAGAGGCACCAGGGACATGTAAGATAATTTCTGAAAGTTATTCATATAAAATATCTGCAGTTTTCTCTTAAGCACCCTTAACAGCAACACTGTCTTAAAGACAGAGGAAAGAGTAGTAAGAACAACTTCCCAGTTTACATGCAGAAATACCCTCACATTTTTTTTTACAACTTCTGAATCCAGTAATAGCTTCAGCAAGTATATAGCACAGGACTGGGTCTGTAATTTAGATAAATGATAAGCACAAATTTAGAAGAAAGGTTATTGTATTTAATGACACATTAGCTTCTTGTAATTTTGTACATCAAAACTGCCCATCATGATCTTTTCATTGAAATCCATGAAAAGCAAGCAATATAGGAAAGGTTGTTGCTAAGTCAATTAACTTCTCTGATTTTTAATTTATTTATCAGATGCAGTAGATAACCACAGATCTTTTAATGACAAGCATGGTTTCACTGGTAAACGTGAAATACCACCTGATGAGGATATTAAAGCAGGTAATAAAAATCTGGACCAGCATTCTTCAATGCATTTTTTTTTTTCTTTTTTAAGTTAAGTAATTTATTTACTATTGAACTGGCTACTTGGATACAAAACTATTTCTGCATTTCAACAGAAATCCTAACAAACATATGAAAGGAAGAAAAATGACATTTGGCCATTCAGTGGGATCTTTGTATGGTCATAGATTGCAACATCTAAGTGATTTGGAAAACGTACCATAATTTTGTGGCTTTAAATGTATAATAGATCATATTGCTATGAAAAACCTTTGATTTTTTTTTCTCTTTTCATATGTTCAAATAAGTATTTCAAATGTCACTCTAACCACTCCAGAGTTAATTGTTTTTTGGCAGAGTCCATAAATGTGTCTTTCAGTAATGGAGGCTATAGAAAATACACAGTCTCAGTATTTCCTATGATTAAGCAAAGTGGATTATCTTCATTAAAAGATTGAGAACCTGGTCACAACTGAAGACAAAATGCTTAGTTGTTGCATGTGTCAGAATTTAGTGAAGGGCAATGAAAAGGGTGCAGCCTTGTTTGGATTTGTCATCCAAAGCTGGGTCTATAAAATATATGTCTAGATTCCCTTTATGAAGAGAAACTGACAATATTTAGGCTTTATTTTGAGCACCTATTTCAGGTTAAGGTGCAGAAACTCCTGGAAATTTTTTTTTTATCTCCTGAGGAGAAACAAAACCTGCTGCAGACATCTAAAGGAAGCTGGGATGACTCTCATCCTCAGGTGACAAAAGTGACCACAGTACTGAGTACATTTATCACTGCACTAATGGGGGAGAACAAAGCTTTTGGAGCCTATTTTAAATACACCCAGAGCAGTGCAAATGTAGTTAACGCTAAATAAGTTCATAAATTAAGGACATGTGCTAAATGACAATCTCATACATACATACTTTGCAAACAGAAGAGAAACATGAATACATTTCTTAATCGTTAACACTCTCTGAAGGACTGTCAGTTCAGTTCTGGTACACAGTTACAGAGTGGGGGTTTGTGTGTGGTATTTTTTTTAGTGCTTTGGTTTTGTTTGTTGGTTTTTAATGGAAAAACCCAACCATGCTGTCTCAAATACCATAGAACAATGTATGGCAAATAAAAACAATGTAAAAGTAAGGGATTTGTAACCCAGCAGTAGAGATCACACAACATGTTGCCATTTGTGCATATACCAGCTCCCCAACAGGATTATGAATTTATGGATTTATGAAACTCTCTTGCTGGGTACTGTTGAGCCTCCACAATTGCAGATAAACCAAATCAAACTTGTCAGGGTGAGACTTCAAAATTATACAGCTGCCTTTGCTATGAACTTCATTCCCTTCCCTCAGCAAATATTTCTTTGAAGATTAAGTTAATTTGGAGTTCCTACCCAGAGGAGATTTATATATATATATAAAATGAATAAGAAATCTATAAGATAATCAGTATATTATTTCAATTGAAAATGAAGGATTTCTCCTGACTATTTGCAAAAGCCCCTTGAAATGGCAATATATGCAAATATTATTTTATTAATGCGAGAGAGTTCATG
The DNA here is from genome assembly GCA_013400315.1 of Bombycilla garrulus. Classification (NCBI taxonomy): domain Eukaryota; kingdom Metazoa; phylum Chordata; class Aves; order Passeriformes; family Bombycillidae; genus Bombycilla; species Bombycilla garrulus. The sequence goes on from VXBU01016690.1 coordinate 1,609,894, forward strand.
CAAAGGACTGTGCTCTCTTTGAAAGAATGCTGCAAAATTCATAAGCTCTCCAGATAATCTTGAAAAATTTGTAAACTGTATTAGGGACTGAACACTAGGTCCAGGGAAAAAAACCCACAAAAAAACTACAACCATCTATGAGCATAATTAGTCAAATCTTCAAGTTACAAGATCATAATGGTTTGTTTACTGAAACCTGCAAGTTATCCATATGCAGAATTAAGGTCAATAGCAGAGCAATACATAAGTACAGTCTTTCCGAGTCACTGAGGAAAAATAAATATCACATGGATAATAAAATCTGGGTAAAAATGTGACTAATATAATAACAAAAATCCAAAGCTGGTTAGATGGGAATAAAAGTTAAGGAAAAATTGAAATAAAAGAGTAAAATTAATCCAAACATCTATCTTAACATTTATCTTAATACCATCCGTATGCAGAGAATTAAAAATCTTGGGGAAATGACCATTTGTTCTTAATAGAGAGAAGTTCTCCATCCTCCTAAAAATAGCAAGGTGTCTTCCTCCAAACCCCTGCTGATTTTTTTTTCTCTCATTAAAAGATGCAAAAAGCATCCTTCTCAAAAGTGCAATAATGAGCACCCATTAGCCCATTAAAATAGCATCAAAAAGCTATTTGCACAAGCTTGAAGACAAGTGTATTGGATTAGATACCTATGCAAAAACATAGCTTTCTGCACTTTCAGAAAAATACCCAGGCCTAGGTTTTGGGCTACAAGTCACTTTATATCATTTGGAAGGCTTATTTGGAACAAAGTCAGGCTACGCGAACGAACTTTAAATTGTTCTGTAAAGCTGATGAATTTGTTTGCTAAATTTTAAATTTAACCTGTCCCTGGAAGGTCGGGTTGACATAAAGGGGAGAGTTTGGAACAGAGGATAATTCTCTTCTGCAACAGATCTCATAAGGCCTGGAGACCATAACTTATTCGGCAGTGGCATAGAAAGCTGGGTGATTTTGATTCTGAGAATTGTGGTTATCTGCCTTATATGCGCTTTGCCCTTCCATGAAATGAGGTTTTCCATCAAGGGTTTTAAGGAAAAAGGAATTTCAGATGGTTTTGTTTGTTTGGGTTTTTTTCCCCTCCTCAGAGTACTCCTAAACTTAGCCACAATATCTCATATGATGTGTCTTTGACCCATGCTAGCTCTGAGTAACACCCAGCTTGTTTTACAGGGAACCTTGGAAGACCTGTGGCTGATGAAAACATTGTGCGCACAGTAATTGAATTTTTGACTTACTTGCATCTGAAAGGTTAGTGAATACCTTTTAGTCTTTCACAGTTTCTGGTAGGAAATTTGTTGAGGAGACAAAACTATCCTTCAATGTACACATCTGCTGCAGGTTTGAGTGTGCAAGACTTGGAACAGCACCTCTGGGATCATCACACACACAGAGTGCAGGTGATCCTGAAAAATTGCAGCTCAGTGGAGATCTGATGTAGCAGAGTTCTGATACCATTCCATCACTTCTTAGTGACCAAAGAAATTTTTTGCATGAATTCTACAATAAAGTTGCATGATAAAATTGCAACTCTACTAAGCAGACTGTTGGCAAACAGCTCAGAATGCTCTGAAGTAAAAACTATGTACAGCCACTGTACAATAAAAAGTTCTGACAGGAATGGTAATGCTGAGCTTACAGCTGATTCTGTAAGAATGGTAACTTTACTGTGGAATTCAGTGAAGAAGAAATTTATCTGCTTCTGAGTTTTCATCAGTTTTGCTTTAAAAAATCCCAAACATGTTGTTCAGCTTTTAAAAAACTCTTCAGCTCTTCGAAAACTGTCTACAAAATGTATAAAACCATTATACGTAGTTGCAAAGAAATCAACAGGTAGAAAAAAAGTTATTCTACTGCAAATGTTTGAGGATTTTTTCTGTCTCAAAAAGTAGACAATTTAATAAATCAGTAACTTCTATATTCTTACTTTTGTACACAACAAATTATAAGCAATTTTGTGGCAAGCGTATGCTGTGGAGCTGTGTGTACATTTGTGTTTTAATTTCATTATTAGAAGAGACTTTCAACAGATCGGCTCATTTTCTGCATACCTGGTGTGCTTTTTACTCATTGTTTTCCAAATTATTTGTATCCACCTAAGGAAAATAATTCTTAATATTGAATATGTGAACCCCATGTTTATTGAATTGAATTGGCATTTGAAAACAAAATCTCATTATAGCTAGTCCTAAGGGCCTGAAATAATGAAAATATATATTTAAAGTAGATTATTAGCATAAATATTTACTGTGGACAAAGTAGTAGTTTGTGTGTTGTACCACTGTGAAGAAAGAGCCCAAGAGCTCCTTTACTCTGCTGTGTGAGCCTAGGAAGTAAAATCAATGTCTGGACACAGCAAAAAAGGTGTAAAACAAGTTAAGCTCAAGCACACATCCTCTGTTTAAGCTAAAAGCTGTTAAATCAGACAAGAAAATAAAAGGCATCTCACAGAACTACAAATTACTTTTTCCCTGGAACAAATGAGCTAAAAAGGCTCCCTCCTTAGGATGGTGATGACAAACAGCTGTTTTTATTCAGAAAAGGTGGTGGTGTTACCATGTCCTCATGAAAAACAAAAATTTAATCACCAGATCTTTTTCCAGACACAGTTCTTGTATTCTCAGGTTGTAACAGACACAGAATGTTATCATATATTATCTCTTAACAATATTTATTGGAAAGGCTTAGTAAAAACTCTTACACAAACCCAGAACTGTAAATAAGGCAGGTGAAAACCATTTTTTTAAATTATAGAAATCCTTTAACATGTTTGCTTAAATGAAACCTTACTACATTAAATACATTGGTTTAGGTATTTTCCTTGGTAGGGGAAGGGGGAAATGCCCCAGTCATGGGGTTCAGATCCAGGCAGTAGTTATTAAGTTTAGATACACATTTTAATATGCAAGAAAAAGGCAGTATTTTGACTGCTAAGAAGTACCTTGGTAATAACTAAAAGTGGCCTTCATCTCTTTCTCTTGTAAATTATTCCCTCCAGCTTTAAGTGCTTCTCATAAAGAGCAACATGTAGGATGGCAGCTGTAATTAGATAATATTAAGTCTTATGAGATGCTGGGATCCAGCAATACCAATTGACATAATAAAATTTATATAATTGTTGTTCTGTCACTGCTGTTTCTAAAATGTTGAAATTGTACCAGGAAGATATTATTGACATTCAAAAGAAGAAAAACCCAGTATTTTATGAATTAAAAGATAAACAGTTCAAATATTTGTCTCTTATCGTTGAGAAAAAATATTTAAAAATTCATATTACTCAAACTGGATTTCATTACTTAACTGCTAAGATAAATATGCATGCTTACATGTGTGTTAATTATCTTTCTTTCCTATTTTGCAGAGATGGGAGCACTTGACAAGCTACCTACACCAGAGGAAATGAATCAGTCTTGAAGAATGCATTTTTATTTTGTTGCAATGTAGATTTAGACTGAATTCTAAACAAAACACCAAGATGACCTGAAGTTAAGAAGTATGATTTGCATTTATCTGATAAATAGTAAATAGTTCTGCCCTCTGTTGGTTTGTTGGATTATTTTTTGCCTTTTTTTTTCCTTCCCTCCTTCTCCTGCAATGTTATAGTGTATAATTTTGCTTTGGTAAAATTTTTCTGTAGGTAAATGATAAAATAAAAATAAAGAGCAACTAAGTTGTTTCATTTTAAAATTATGTACATACCATCCACAATGCATCATATACAAAACCTGGGGTACACTGTAAGATTACACTGCATCTATACTCTGCAATATGAGAGCAAAATCAATCATATACACTATATATTGGGTGCTTTAAATTACAGAAAAACGGCAGTGCTTTCAGAGTGCTGCCATGCAGAATCAGTTTAAGTCACAGATCTGTCTGTACTTCTGTGCTTCAAGGAAACATTTCTTCCTGTTCATATTTTCATAGACACAAAATAAACTCCTGTTCATAATAAAATTTTATGGTTTTCACCAGTACTAAAGCAGCCCATTGGCTGGAGCACACCTTTATGCAATGCAAATGTGAGTATTCTGGACAGTTTTACACAATCTTACATGTAGGATTCCCATGTCATTGAGAACACTCCTTAATCAAGAAAACCTCCCAGTGCTGCAAGATTAAAAATATACTTCATGAGATGCTTTATTCTGGGTCTAGCAGAGCACTCAGATCCATGTTTAATCCACACAAAACGGCTTTGATGTACTGGACCAGGCTGCTAGGCCTGCACACAATAAATGTCACATCAAGACTGAGGAAAGGTTTGAGAGGATACAGAACCTTAGAAAGGTTTTTCATATTCAGATGACTTTCAGCCTCTGCACAGTGCAATGAAATATCATCCTTTCAAAATGCTGACGTGCACTGGAGTGCACAGACTGACAGAAATTTTGAAGACCTTTATTTAATCTGTTTTTCACTTTTAGCATAGCAGAATTCTAAAAGCCAAGCCGCTGGTGTGTGCTTTGTACCACACAGCAATCCCACCTTGTCATTCAGGCTGTGCTCTTCCTATGATAATCACTCAGCCTCTGATCCAATGTCTGATGTTTTCACATTCCAAAATGTGAAAATACACTTCACATCAGATCCAGTGAGCTTCTGAGCAAACCCTTCATGCTGTGCTGTACTGGATTTCTTTCTGTTTTTTTAAGAGTAGTGAAAGGAGTATACGCTGCTAATACACATGCTGCTAGTTCAACATTATTTGGCAAATTTATGGGCTTCCCAAAATGTGAAAAAAGAATAGAGAGAAATTTAACCTCTGTACATCAGTATAGCGCAGTAAGTCCAAACTCTCATTTCCACTAATAATGTCCACACTTCTCACATAACCTTGAAGAAGAGCTCACTAAAATCAAGAGGTTTTCTTTTCATTGGCTTCCATGGACTTTGGTTCATTGTCTGTTAAAATCCAGGATCTATTTGAAGAACTCAGTAGCAAACCATCTCTAGCAAAGCAGCTGAATCCATGATCAAATAAACTTCATTTTAACATTGAATTTCTTTCCTTTTCAAAAAGGATGAGAAAATAGAAATAATAGGATAGAATTAGAAAACAGTTATTACTTTGATCAAATTAGCATGCCTTCAGCTCCTTAGAGTTGGAGTCACTCTGTTAGAACGGTTATTCAAAATTCTGAAATTTGAGATTACTTGAAATAGCAGAAAACTCTTAGCATCAGGAAGATTTACAGCACTGTCTAAATAGGGAGGCTCACAAGGCTTTACATTGCACTGTTATATGTATATATTATAGAAACCAGATTAAAAAAACTAATTACCAAAAGCAGTCCACATACTTTCATTCAATAATTTCTGCATTCAAACACATATAGATAATATTCTGAAATAGACACAGGTAAAATTTTCAGCTTGTTCCTTCACCCTTGTAACTCCTCTTATCTTTGCAAATATGAAGGGGAAAGACCACAGTAAGGGGCCTTGATCTTCTGGATCAATTTTGCAATTTCAGTAACATTATTATTTTATTAACACTAACTTTATTTAAAGTATGTCTTAAATCACTTCATCTCAAACGTAAGTTCTGCAAATATTTGAAATAACATCTCCATAATCAACCTCTTGGACAAACACCTGATACAAATGTCCAGTGTCCTTTAATCCACAAATTGAAAACAGTAAGTTTCAATGGGACAAATGGACAATAAAAGAATGGCATACTTCAGTAGAAAATAATAATTTAAAAGTTTCCCTTTTCCATCTCATTGTATCATTTATTGCTTATTTGCATGTTCTATTCCATTGCTGTGTAGGATTAGCTCAAACTTATATTTACACTACAGACAAAAGCCAAATTAAAAAAAAAGCAACAAAAAAAGTAAACATTTCTTGCAATGTTTGCCAGTGATATGAAATTACCCTTCATGCAAATTTGACTCTGACAATGAACAGAAGGCTTGCATGATGCTGAATGACTGGACAATAAAATGGAAGATGAGATTAAATGCTGATGCAAGCAAATTATGTACGCAGAGAAAAACAGCTCTAATTTTACATACGCATACTGATGCTCCGAATTATGTCTGGAAATATAACTCAGACTCATCATACACAGGCCTCTAAAAACGTTTTTTAAACCTCAACAGTACATAGAAAGCCAAAGGGAATCCTAGGAATTACAGTGAAAATATACCATTCCCAATTTTGATACCAACAGCAGTTCTGGGCGCTTCACTGCAGGGAAAAAAAACCACCGTCAGGCCAGAAAAGCCATAGGGAAAAGTGACAAATGTTTTTAGTGTTTTTCATGCACAGAGAAACTAAACAGGTGGGACATGAAAATCTTAAGTGTTGTGCTAAAAGTGCATTTTCTTGTAACCCAAGACATAATGATTTAGTGCCAAATGATGATAAAATTATCAAGTAACACTTTTAAACTCCACACACAGAAAAAGCCAGAAGGCATTTTCCATGCATCTCCTGATGAAATTGTGACACAGGACTTTGTGGAAGCCATAGGTTCTGAAACAGTTATATTCATGGAAGAAAGATCCGTCAAGATCCAAATGTTCAATTAATTTTTTTTCAGATGAAATTAGGGACATGAGAGCAACAGAGCTATAAAACAACCCTTAGAACCTGATCTGGGGATTAATTAAGCAGGACACCTTCAGCTGCACAGCATTTGATGCCAGTTTACAGCAGAAACTTGGAAATTACTTATATTTGGCTAAAAATTCTGGAGAAATACTGAATTCTGAGCACTGCCTATAACAAAAAACCCTGTAATTTTATACTGTGTTTTACCTACCTGCCAGGTAGTCTCATTAAAATATTGTTTAAATGCAAATCAGTTTGGCATAAAAGGGGGAATTTGTGGTGGCACAGCTGGCACAGAAGAGTCTGTTCAGATTAGGAAGTCATTAGGAGCTGACAGGATACACGTATTTTCCCACCTGTCTACTCATGTAAAGGTCAGACTGCATAATTAACATAGAAAAATCAAGTAGGACTCAGAGTACTGAGGATCTTTGAGGGGGTTTGATATTGGGGTTGACAGAATCCTCTTCCAGGTTTATTGTTACCACGGTTCAAACTGCAACTTCTTTCTCATGAGGTCATACAGAAGCTTGGTGTGAGTCTGTGTACAAAAGATTCTGACATATTCTGAAGTGCACTTTGGTATTTCCAAAGATATGAGGAGATATGATATGAGAGAGCACGTGAAGAAACACATTAATGACTCCCAAAAAAAGTGGCAAAAGTGTTTTAGAATTATTTCAGGATATATGACACAAAATGGAAGCAAGTTAGACAAGCTTTTTGCAGTTTGTCCAGAATGCAGCTTACCTCAGGAATTTTCTAAGTTTAAAAGGGTTAGAAGAAAGTTTAGACTCAAGTGTTATTAGCAGAACAATTTTTCACCAATTCACAGCGTACATGAACAGTGCAGTACTTCTGTCACTGTGTTGTGTTCTATCACCTATTTTAAATAAATGCAAATAATAATCCTGATACCTAATTATATGAGGACTATGACCCAGCCATAGAAAACTGCATCTCGCTGATCCCTTTACTATTCAGATTCAGTAGCTGGGTATACAAATATCAAGTTATTAAGATTTTTAGTACCTCAGAGCACCAGACATTTGTCAGTTCATGTGCCGCACTCAGACCCTCCCAGAGATGGCCTGTGAAAAGCCAGAGTTGAAATGAAGATGAAAATTATTTTATCTCCTTGCTTGTAAAGGAGCAAAAACTTTATCAAAAAACTTATTCCCTATAAATTTATCAAAATCCCTTGAGATTCTACTTGTGTATTTCTAATTTAATTGATCTCCACAGATTTTTTTTCAAATTAAGTATATATAAACCATTCAGCCTTTCTGAGTGCTAGGAGACATGAGTCTCATACAGAATGTCAGCCTAAGGAGAGATTCTCAAATTCCCATTACCATTCAGACTGGATTTTTTTAGTTTCTAAAATAAATGTTGCCTATTTATCACTTATCAACACATATATAATTAATTCAGCATGTAATGCTTCTATAATTTCCCCTTCAAAATGTTAATGAGATAATGCATTTCCTTGAAATGATTCTATTCCATTAAAAATCATTCTTTTGGAAAACAATTTATCAGATTTATGAATGTTATAACTATTATTTACATTTATCAATATTAAAGGTAGCATTTCTTGACAAAATCTAAAAGTGATGCTTCAATTATTTACATCAATTATAAGTTCCTCTGTCATATCTTTAGGAGTATTCTTTGCTTAATATTTTTTCAGATAACAGTGTAGGGGAATCACACTCTGCTTCCCTAAGGTCTTTCTGCAATTTGATAATGCTACCTGTTTCTTCTTGAACTTCTGATTAAAAGATAGTAGGAATCATTAGCTTTCTGATAATTTTCATATCTATTGCTCTCTGCAGCGACTAAAATCCTACCTAAAGTATTCTCCAAAGGTTTCTGTGAGACTTTGAGGCATCTTTTCTGCAAATCAGAGTTTGAGGACACTTACATTGAGTAACTGCCTCTAGAGCTCTCTGCAGGCACTCTGGGCTCTGGAACTGAAGAGGGCAGCTCTGAAAAATGAAGATTTGAATCTGCTCCCTGCTAGCAGACTGTGGGTGCTGGCTCTGAATCCAGAGTGACCTTTTAAATGAGCCATTTCGATTTCCTTCTTCAAATCAAGCAGAATGAACCCAGGCCCTAAGGCTTAGAGAACCAGTAAGAGCAGGCAGGAAAAATAACCATGATTTTACAGCTAGATGTTACGTTTTTTGCACCAGTTTTCAAAACATGGTTTTGCAAATTGTGCCTGCTTGGCTTTCCTGCTGATTACCCACTTAGCCACTCTTTAAAAATAAAGCTCATCAAATACAACATATGAAGGCTAAATCCTGACCTATGGAACTAACTGCAGTGGTACTGTTGACCTTGAAAGTACTTTTATTTATATCAGCTAAGGTTTGACTTTATCCAGTGCAGCAATGTTATTAAAAGAAATTAATTATAACAAATCTCAGATCTTACATGAAAAATAAAATTTCAGAAGTCAAACTGTAGTCACCCTTGTTTCGTCAACAATACTCTTCCTTTCCACCCACTGCAAACCATGTTGTTCATTAATTCCTGCTGTCACTTTGTGCCATCAGAACCATCAACTGATTCTATCCATTAAAGAAATTATTCTCTGTCTGTCTATTATTTAGAAGGATCCCAACATCTGTGAAATTTCAATTAATTTTATGCAGTTTGAACTACATAACAGTTTTTTCCCCCAAATATTTACATTTTTCTTTACTGTCTGGTCCATTTTTGTTAGACTTCCTTTTGCAGTGCACATTATAGATGGTATTTTATTGTTCACCAGAGTCCTCAAATGTCTGTTTAATTAGACATAACAATTTTGTAATGTTAATCATTATTTTGACATTCTTCTCCCCATTCTAGCTATGTTTTAGCATAAAACATAGTAATTACAAAAAATTAATATTTGTGACAGTGTTGATAAGCCAGATATTGTTGACTGGATAAAGGGAAGAAGATGCAACTTGTTTTTTCCTTTTATCATCTGTAGTAGTTATTAAGCTATTAGAAAGTAGTTATTATTCTTCACCTCAGCCAGATAGAAAGGAAGCTTTCCTCTGTGGGGAAAAACCCTAATATTTTTTTACCACACTACCTTTTGTGAGTTCATAGTGGAGTCACATCTGTTGACAGACTTGGGATACATTCTTCAGAAGAATTAATGGAATAGAGGATTTTAATCCTTTATTTTCAAGAATGATTTGAGGACTTTTTTTTGTTTGTTTTTGGAGATGTTAAAATGGAGATGTTTTGGAGATGCAGAAACACACTTGATTGGATCTATTGGACTCTGCAAGGAAGTCAAGCCAGGAATTGTCACCAAGATTTGAAATTTTAATTATTTACATACAATACAAACAATTATTAAAGCAAGAAATTATGTGCTCTTATAAATTCAACTCCATGCACATCTTAATCTTAGGATGCCAAAATAAATCCCCTCTATAGGTGAAAGCATGGAGAACACTATTAACTTATGCAATCAAAGTTTTGTCTGTGTTACTATTGACTTACCTATTTCTCAGCAAAAATATGATGATATCCAGCAAATGAAATGAACTCACCAATACCTCAAGGCCAAAAAGCTGCCAGGGAATTGTCAAGGCAAGCCCCTAGCAACCTAAAGGCAGGTTCTGGGTCATGCAGCACAGGACCCCCTGCCCCGGCAGCCACGGCCGGGCAGGTGTGGGTGTGCTGGGCCTGGGCCCCTGACAGCACACTGGGTGATGCAGGCATCAGCTCCATTTCCCCTGAAGTATTATAAGACTTTGGCACCGCAATGTTTAAAACTCTGCTAGAAAATTGTGCTAGGAACTTGCACCACCTTCTGAAAACTTTACCCTTGTACAAGACTGGGAAGAATTTTGCATAACTTTCAGTTCCTTTTAGGATTAATAGTCCTAAAATCACACAAAAACTGAAATTATAGCTTACAGCAGGAAGGGCCTTCCTTTAGAAGAAGGGAGGCATGAATAAAAAGATGAACATTGAATATACATGTGTGTTCTGAAAAGAGCCAGGAAACCATCTATGCATAATCTTTCTTCATTACCTGGTATTATGGCACTTCCCCTCTGAGCTCCCTGGTGCCATTTGCCAGCAAAATCACAACCAGAGAGGACAGGTACACTGTATTCCTGCTCTCATTTTCTGTTCAGTTGTGCCTGTTCTACCAAGGACTTAATTTGTTGACCATGAACATGGGAAAATGTTTTCCCTTTGCTGTTAGTGAACCAGGATGTTTCAGGAGAGTTACTCTGCCCTGTCTCACAACCCGTTTGGGCTTTTTTTCTAAAGGTAAAAAACCACAGCTTGCTAAACTTTGGAGAAAACATGGTAAGGGTTTCCAGAAGAAAAGTTTCAGATATTTGAAGGATCAAGGTTTACAGCTTGTGGGTTTTTTTTTTTTTTTTTTTGTTTTCTTTTTTCTTTTTTTTATGGTTTTTTGTTTTGTTTTGTTTTGTTTTTCTTTGATTTAAAATATTATGTAGAACACATTAGGGCTGTTTGTTCTTAATGCTTTAGTTCTCCAGTTTTTGTGCATGCAGGTGAAAGCAAACATAAAGGAGAGAGGACTGACAACTTAGAAGGCTGCAATATACTCCAGCACTATTCTTCTGAGTGTAATAGATGGCTTAAATAGCCACAAGGTGGTAATAGTGCTCTTCACGGAAAAGCTCAGGCGTGTTTAGCAGAGCAGGGTTAACTCTATAGAGATGTCTGATTTGCTAAGAATGATAATTGCAAAGAAGAGTAGTGCCTTTGGAAATGAGGAAGTGAAAACTTCCAGCAGAACACTGTGTGCTGGCTAAGAGAGAAATGCCCTGGCTCAGTGATACACACGGACAGTAAACTGTGATTTAAAAAATGCTCTTGTAGTAACATGACAAACATTAAGAACATCACGGGAGTAAAGCCAGATGATAAAATCCATGAGAGTCGTGCAGTGGCTGTCTGGGTAAATTGCCAAGGTTTTAGTGAGAAATGATGGGGAAAAAAACACTCATAAGTTTTGCATTAGAAATAAATAAGCTTATAGCTCTTCTGGTTTGAGCTGGGTTACAGTTAGTTGCCTTCCCAGTGGCTAACATGAAGCTGTATTTTGGATTTCTGCTGAACACAGGGTTGATAATGTAGAGCTGTTTTTGTTGCGAATGAGCAGGCCTTACACGTTTCAGTGCTTAAAAGCACAAGAGAAAGGTCCTATATATATAAAACATTTATTTATTTGTTTACATTTGTTTTATGTAAGGCAAACCTATTGATTCAGAGAGTAATACATTTGGATACTTGGGCTTGTAGACAGTGTATCAGTCCCAGGTACAAACCAATTGTTTGATCATTCACATAAATTGACAGAAACATTGCTAACTTAGAACACTGTTCTAAAACATAGCATATGTCTGTGGGCCCCAAGGAACACCCTGGTGTTTAAGCTGCATGAAAAAAAAAATTCCAGATGATGGATGTGTGCTACATTTGTTTAGAATAAAGACTATGACACATGCAAAGTGACTTTTCAACTTCTAATCACACAGCTCAGCAATTATTACGTGGGCAAGCAATTTCATTAGAAGGTTTTACTTACTCTAAGATGATACTTGAAGAACATTATTGCAATGCAATCAGAAATTTATTTCATATCATTCCACAAAGGATTTGTAATTTTTCTTGTGTTCCACTTAAAACCTGCTAGCCATGGCAGATTTTATAGCATAGTGTTCTTCAAAGGCTGGAACAAAAGGAAAATTATTAATTTAAATGTTATCATCACTTATGAGTCCAGACTTTTAAATCATCCCATGTAAAATCAAGGCACTATTTCCACAACTAGATACTACATCCACTCAAAGTTTTAGAATCAAGCCTTTTATCCTTGACAAAATAAAGAAGGATTGCATCAACTGCCTGTGATGTTTAGATCATTGAATCATCTAAGTAATAGTTCACTCATCTTCTGGCTGTCTAATCCATGGTTAGTGAGTGTTCTTCATGCTCCCTTCACCTAAAGGGCTCAACTCATGAATCGCTGCCCATTTGTGAGACAGTTCATTTAGTCTGAAGACACAGACTGCAATGATGTGACCTCTATGCTTGTCATCTCTGCAGAAGGTAGCAAGTCAGTGAAAAAAAGTAAATCACACTATCATGGCCCACAGCAATTTTTTTTTGTCTTGGTACAAAGAGATTCTCACTCAAGCATATAACAGGACAACATTTAGTCTACTTTGTCACAAGACTTTCTTTTTTCTCCTCATCTTAGAAAGACCTCACACATGCTGTTTCTCTTCAATTACAGTTTTTTTTTTTAAGCTGTAATTATCATTTTGTAGCCCTTTTTTTCTCTTGTGACTTCACTGACCCATTTAAAGATCTTGGTTTCAACCACTCAAAGGTTTATAACACCTCTCTCTGTAAAAGAGGTAACAATGCAGTGGTCTCCGAGCCGGTAAACAGGGAGAAACCAGACTACCGTGGGGGGTTCAACACTTGAATTTGAATTCCATGACTACTTCCCAGAACAAGGATTCTCAGGAGTGCCAGTTGCAGCAAGAAAGAACAACTTTTAGATAGCCCAAGGCAGAGTCAGACATTAGTACTGGGCAATGGGTGTGCAGGATTGCACAGCACGGGTTTACTTTCAGGGATGATACAAAACAAAAACTTCTTAGCTCACCAAGCTCAGTCCTTTGTTTTTAGTAACAGCGAGCTTTTACAATCCCTTTGCTTGTTAATAAGACAGAGGTGCCCACACGTTGAGAAATAAGAAAATGTTTAGCATAAGTAAGTTTTAAGTAGAATGAGTGACATAGATTTATAATATTGTGTGATTTAGTACATTCTTTGCTTAATTCTACTTTCTCAGCAGGAGTAGCGGGGCATTCTGAAACCTTAGGCTGCAAACAGTGAGCTCACACCTAGCTATGTTTTCAGCTGGAAAAGAATTAATTTTCTTACTAATTTTCCCACTATCTGGTACTGTGCTGTGTTTTGTCTTTAGTACTAGAAGGAAATTGGCAACACACTTACATTTTGGTTGTTGCTGAGTAATGTTTATTTGAGTCCAGGGCTTTTTTTATTTTCCCATGCTCTACCAGCAAACAGGTGCACCAGAAGCACAAACAAGAAGATAAGGAAGCTGTAACCATCAGCAGGAGCTGCAACTTGACAAGATAAGACCTGCCTGCATGAACACAGAGAAAAAAAATATCCACTGAACACAGAGAAAAAAAATATCCACTAAGGTGTTAAAAGACCCCAGACCAAAAATTACCATTTCACCAAGAGGTACATGCAAAGTGCTGGAAGAGCAGAGGAGGAGTGGGTACAGGAGTTATAAGGGCATAATTGTCTTATTTATTTCTTTGTTCTGGGTCCCTCTGCAGAGACACCCAACCTGAGCTGACCTGCTGCTGAACCACGCTATTGAATTATTTATTTTTGTAAATCCATCGCCTGAGATTCTGCTCCTGGGGACCCAGGGTCAGGTCTGTAGAAGGAGGAAATGCAAAGGGACTCAAGTCACAGCAGGTAAAGTCTGTGGTGGTCTGTGTGCAACTGCCCAGTAGAGGCTTCTCCTTTAACACAAACGCTATTCTTCACTGTGTCTACACTTACTCAAATCAGGCTACCTGGAAAAGGTTAAATCAAACAACAGCTCTGTGGAGCTCATTCAGGATGCAACATTTCTGACAGACATTAAAGGGGGTATGGGTGGCCTCAGCTCTTTCCTTGTAAAAGCATATTCTGCACAGGTAAATGCCACATCTTTCTTCTGCACAGTGAATACATTGGTGTTGTGCCACATTATGTTATTAGAGTTCTTATTGTCCTGAAATGGCCACCCCAATAGAGATGCTGTGAAATAGCTAGTTCACAGAAACCAATTAAAAAAGTTGTGTCTTCCTTTGTCATAACTCATCTGATGTTCTTTCTGTATTAAGCACAGTAACATAATCAACTCCCTTTCAATCCAGCATTAAGAGTATCAAAAGAGAATTAATCTAAAGAAGAATTTATGAGTGGATACTGAGGAAAGTCCTGCCAGTTCTGTGTAATAATTGGGTTATCATTAGTGTGTGGGATGGATTTAAATGAGATTAAATTTTTAATAATTTTTCAAAGCTGTGATTGAAATGACCTATGGGAGCTTGTTTGGACAAGTTGTTACAGATAACTACAGTTTGCTTAAGAAAAGAGGAAAAAAACCCAAAAAAGTTATTTTCTTAATTTTCAGAACTTCAGCTAGACAAAACTTCTGTGGGAAATTTGGGAGGAAGATATTCCTGTATTTCCCTCACCTTTGGTATTTTCTCTGTTGCCAGGCCTGCAAACAGAGAAATAAAAGTGTAAGCTGTGCTGAGTTTCACGTGCTGCAGTTAAGACATAGAAAGTGATCCCATTTTCACTATTTACAAGCGTTCTATCTCTGCACAGAGTGTCACCTTGTACATCAGCACACAACATCCTTAAAACACATGGGGAGTGCCTGACATTTAGTCAACTTCCATGCTGTGTTTTTTTTTCTTTCAGGTACAGATTATTTCCAGGTGTCCTGGGATCAACTATCATTAATTACCCTGATATAATGGAGCCCAGCACATAATCACAAAAGTAAGTTAGTATCTTATGACTATTTTCACAAACTAATCTGCACACAAACACTGTGAGACAAAAATTTGGAAAGGACTGAGGCCAACTGAACTGAGATTTATTTATTTTATGATCTTCAGCTATTTTACAGGTTAAATACTTGGGCAGTATTTGAATGACAGAAGGGAGCACCAGCAGATAAGATAGAATGGTAAGATTACTGCTAGCACACAGCTAAACCCTGCCTTTTATCTTATGTTTCTGCTCGTAGTCAAGCTTTCAAAAACAGACAAACATAATAAATAACCTGTTCTCTTGCCAGGAAACAGAACAATGCACCTTATTGCAGGGTTTAAAACACCAGTTCTGAGGACTTTTAAGGCTACCGAGTAAGTAGGTAGTCTATTTTTTACTGATACTTAAAGGAATCCACATGGTATGCAATCTTCTTATATTAAGAAGATTCTTATTTTATTAAATGAAAAAAAAAAGTGCTTGTGAGTGATGATTGACTGGAATGTGAAGTTTGTTGTCACTTGACAATAGAATGTCACTGAGTAGGCAGCCCTTCTACAAATATCTTTGAAACCAAGACATTTGAATTAATAAGTCACTTAAAGAACAGAGAATGCTACACCTACTTCAGATATTACTCAGGTGACATTTGCTCTAGAGACTGTGGATTATATCTGACCTACTACTGACTTTTAAGCTTTATGTCCAATATCTCAGGAACAATTTCAAGGAGTGAGTGATGATCCAGGAGTCACCCCTGTAATACTATATATCCTCTGGTTTTTCAAAAGTTAGTAAGTCTTGACTAAGAAGTTTTATTCTAGATTGAGACTTTACTGCAATGAACCTGGAGCAGTTCAACTTGAAATAAAAATACTTTGAAGATATGTATACATTAATCCTGAGGTGAATTTAAACAGCCATAGGAATATTCATCAAAGGAGGATAATTTTTGGCTAGAATTGAGATGCTAATAATGCCATATTCCAGTGGCTTCTTTCTCATGGGAACAGTGAATGCCAGGATAAAGAGTAAATGATTCTTCCACAGTTGTCCTAGGTGTCAGAAAAACTTTATGCAATTGCAGAAAGTTATAGTCTTCTCCACACTTCTGAATCATCTATGCTGGCAGAAAACCAGTGCAGGCCAACAGCAGGTAGTCTGATACTTGTTGCCTTGGGCTGGGTGCTGTGCTGATGGAATAGTTTTCCTGAACTGTTTGTTTCTTGCTCTCATTATTACTAGATGGCAGAAGTTGCGCCTCTGATAATGATGGACAATATTACAAGCTTATTCTGGAGGATTTTTGCTTCTCAAAAGCAGTTTTAAAAGAAAAACCCTACATAATTTACCAGTATACAAACTACATATCCATTGCTTTTTATCACATGAAAAGAAAAATACTTTTCTGATGGTGTAAGTAGTTCTAACTACATGGGAATATTCACACTAAGGAGAATCCATGCCTTGGTTTGATATGTCAGCTGAAATCTACAGGATAATAGAGGGAGGTCAGGATTTTTCAAAGTGGTCTGAATTATTGTCTCTGCTGCCAGTGCCAATCTGAATTCTCTAAGAGCATAATTCACAAAGCACACTGTGCTGCTCTCTCTCCCAATCCAGAGGTATTCTAAGAATTCAATTATTTGTTGGAAAAAACCCCACTGAGTTAGAAGTTTTGTGATATTTTGATGTATCTGAAGTAGAGAAAAGGCTGACAACA
This sequence comes from Bombycilla garrulus, assembly GCA_013400315.1. Classification (NCBI taxonomy): domain Eukaryota; kingdom Metazoa; phylum Chordata; class Aves; order Passeriformes; family Bombycillidae; genus Bombycilla; species Bombycilla garrulus. Next base: position 1,626,818 of record VXBU01016690.1, read on the forward strand.
GTTTAATGCATTTCCCACAACCAAAAGAACAGCAGCAGGATGACAGCAGAAACCAGAAACAGCCCTGACAAGATTAGGATGCTGTGAAGCAGTGTAATTATCACAGAATCATAGAATGATTTGGGTTTCATCTCCTGGTGTGGGAATAGATAAATAGATGCTTTCAAGGCTTAGCAAGAACAATATCCCGGGCTTGCAAGATAAACAGCTGTATGTGTGCAGCAGCTGCTGTACAGATTTAGGACCCAAACCCAACACCTGCCAATGTCAGAGAAAACTTCTTGTTCTCAGTGCAACCATAACAGGTTAGGAAAATTAATCATAGACACCAAGCTTTGCTCTCTGCAGAAAGCCCAGAAAATACATGCATTTTTTTGTTGTTTTTCTGATTTGGGCTTTGAAACCAAAAAAAACTGAGTTCAACACCAAGGAAAGTTCTGAACATCAAAAGAAGATTTACAGTACAATATACATACATAAGCTGCTTTTATTAAAACAGTGCTTTCCTGATGTTTGCTGCAAACCTCTCCTAACAACGAAAACCAATAACCAAAAAAGTCAATTAAATGTAACTACTGTGAAGTCACAGTGTAAGTTTCTTTAAAGATCAGAAAGTGTTAAATCAATTTGTTCCAGGATGAAACTTCATCTCATTCAAGTTACATCTGAGAGTTACGAAAGCTAAAGTCTTACTAATATGGCTCATCTTTTCTTCTCCTAACATTTTGTGTGAGACAGAATAAGTAAATGAAAAGCTTACAGTTCCCCATATCATTTCCAAATTTTCTGTGGGAAGCACCAGTATTCAAAATATCAGATAAATATGTCCTTGTTCCTTCCAAAACCAAAAATATTCATTCAACTCCATGATTATATTTAGCTTCTCTCTGTTGCTGGGCCTATCACACTCACATGCTTGGCTGCTAAAGGGAGTGAGGTGTCTCCATGTAAACACTGTCTTTGTGATCACCTGACGTAGCAGGTGAAAAAACCTTCTACAACACAACATGTGGGAGTGATCACATGATCTTTAAAAGTGCAGCTTTGGATGGATTCCTGCTGTAGTTGCTGTCCATTGTCCACAGTGCTGCTAGTATGTAACAGAAAAGTACAGCATTATCCTCCATAATTTCTCTTCCTGTAAAAAACATTTTTGAAGTTGTTACTCTCATCTCATAAGATGTCCCATTTGTAAACCTTTTAAAAGAGCCACTTCTTTCACCATGAATACTCCTAATAGATGTCAGCTATATAGAACAGTTGCTAAGATACTTGCATAAAAGGAATTTAGCTTAACCTGGCACATTCTCATATTCTGTTGGGTCAGTTGAAAAATCCATATTTAGTTTCGAGGATTTACCTTTGTAATCAAAACAATTTTGAGCACCATGTTAATCATATGAGTTTTGTATATGATATATTGCAAGACAAATTCCACAACTGAACATTTCTTCTCTACTCGAGGGCTATCAGCATTTCAACCATGGCCCGCTGATCCTACAGAAAGCAAAATCCGCAAGGAGTAGATGCAGCAGACTCTCATCAGCCCCCAGCCAAACTCAAACTGCCACTCTCACGAACAAGTGGTACCGTCTGCCTATGAATTTTGACACTGCATGATGTCTCTGAAGAGGTTGTTTTTTTCAATATCCCTCCTAGAATATTTAGGTTTTAATTATTTAACTACATTGATGAGGATTGGCCTGTCTGTTCTCACTCAGCTGTTATATTAAACTTCTAATAGTGTATTAAAGAAAAGGTGAAATGTCAAGTTTCCCTCAAAGACATAAAGAAAGGTGGAAATCAAGTTCTGTAGCACACAGTGTAATTGGAGTTTAACCCTAGTATTCAGGTTTGCCAATAAATTAAAAAATTAATACCCATTTATTTTGTATAAAAATATAATCGTATGAGTTTCTCTGGAACAAAGAATATTGCACTTTTGCATAATAAAATCTACTTCAAAGACAGACATCTAATACTTTCAAAGTGCAAAACACAAATATATTTCCTCCATACTTGTTAAGGTATCCAAATGCAAAAGACCTTATTTTTTCCCCTTTCTAGACCAAGATTTTATAGCTTCAAATTCTTATTTTGTTTCCATGCTCCTTTCAAATATGAAAACTTCTCCTACGCTGCATCAATAATGTAATTATACCTTAATGTTTCTCTTGTTACAAAGAATTGAAGCATTACACTGCCTTTTACCAGCTTCCTTGCTAGGACAGAATACAGAGGGATGTGTTTTTAGCTACAGTAATTACCTTAATTTTGTAGGAACATAAGATTGCTGTGTAATCGGCTATTACTAATGCAATTACTCTGAAGAAATGGCTCACAAAGAGATGTGTCAGGGGTGCTTCTACATCAGCACAGATTGAAGTAATTTAATAATGAGTCACATTTGGTCTCTGAAGTGGGTAATACTGAATGGCAAATATCCACTCTGTAATGAAGATTTATGAAAGCATTATTTTGGCATGTAGTTACAGGACAGCTACTGGGTTTTGCAAATTAACTATACACCTCTTCTCTTTCCAAATGTATAATTTGTGCTCTGTCTGAGACCCCAGCTGGGCTCAGGGTGCCTTTCTGTGAAGTACCTGGTCAGGACCTGGTATTCCTTACTCTTTTAAAAGCCCAAGTCACAGCTTGCTGAAGTAAAGGAGGAGACTTTGGGTGAGTTATGGACTCATAAATGACAGACTACGGGAAAATGAGGTGGAGGTAGGGGCCTGTCATCCCACTTCCAAGAGTCCTAACTTAAGAAGGCTCTTGACATCTGACTTTATTACTCAGCATTCACTCCAGTATTTTCCTGAGTCAAAGCCATGGAAACTCAGTGAGTACCTCAAGACCAGCCCAGAAGCATGTGACACAGTGCAAAAGTGAACTCAGATCTCTAAAGTCCCTCTTTAGCTCCTTAGCCACACACCGCATAATTTCTGTCTGTAGTGTGCAAATAATTAGTAAATTTTTAAACTTATTAGCACGTCTCAAAAGTCCTGACATAGCTTAATTAGTTATTGACTATAACTGCAAAAAACCACCATAGTGAATAAACACTATAAAATATGCCACAGCAGGTTGCCACACTGCAACTGCTGGCATGAAAACCTTTTGGGTAAAGATCAGTTGCTCACAAGCAGCTCTACAGAATGAGCTGACTTATCATGGCTTTACTGCAGAAGCAGAAACACAGACACAGCCAGAGGACCAAACATACATAGAACTGTCACTACAACAGGTATAGTAACTCTTTTCCCTGCCCTTTTTTTTCTGCTATTCCTGCAGCTGAAAAACATAAACTAAAATCACCAAAACATGGGGGTTAAATGATGAAAGTAGAGTTTTGTCATTCGGTAAGAAATAGCTGCTCCCCATAACAGTATGATAGAATGACAAGAATATAATAGAATGAGAAGAATATAAGTATTTTAAATCAGTACAAAATTTGTCACATCCAGCAATATTAATTACAAAAGTATGTACGCAGAAGGCCAGACCTGGCCAGAGTTAACACAACAGGTTGTGAGAAAGAATCAGATTCTGCAGATAAAAGAAGCTGGCCAAAGTGGGGCTATATTAATATGACAGTAAAAGGAGAAAATGTCTAGATTAAAAATACTAAAAAGGAGTATCCTGAACTCCCTTTGAGTGAAGCATGAAAAGGTTTACTGGGGTCACTAACAAAAGGCTAAAATGACCAATCCAGGGTGCAATCTCTGGCCCCCCAACTCTTCAAACAACAATAAAAGGGAAAACAAAACCCCAAGCTTAATACAAAGCCTAATAAAACAGGGAGTATTAAAAGTGTAAAATGAGGATGAGCTGTTTATTAGAGAGTGAGAAAAAAGGGGGCCTGCTTCACAGGTTTCTGCCTCATCAGCACAACCTGGAGAGCAGAACAAACCTTTGGTTCTGACTGCACTCTCAGGACTCTAAGGCACCACCAGACCCCACCTAGAGTCCTGTCCCCCTCCTAGGCTTGGCTGCCAGTGCCAGAGGGCAGCTCTGATAGGGCATCCCTGCAGCCTTGGGTCAGCCTTGGATGAGAGAGAGCCTGAGGAAACCTTGCTGGGGACCTCCTCCCTTCACTCCAGAGCTGCCTTTAGCTCAGATCTTGCTCCTTCCCAAAATGCTTCACAGGCAGATCTGTGCCTGGTTACATCCCCTGCTGGTCCTTGCTCACTGCTTGGAACTCCTGGTTTGGCATCAGATTTCCCTCAGCCCTGTGGTCTCATCTGGCAACAAGCAAAGTGTAGACTGATCTTATTACAGTAACCAGAGCTCTTCTGCTCTGCTCGCTCAGGTACCCTGCAGTGCATTGGTGTGGAATTCAGGCACACAGGCTTGCATCTTCAAACCCAGTCCCTTACTGTCCACAAGCAACATCTGTGTCCATGTCGAAACAAACCACAGAACACTGGCTTCACGTTCCCCAGACACTTCCCAGAACTTTTCTATTTCATGTATGAATCAAGACATTAAAAGCAGTACCATGCCACAGAAAGAATCGGAAAGTGAGAGCATTGAGTTAGTCTTTAAATTGGTAGAACATTAACATTGTTCTCAACTCTCTCACAGAGAATCATGAAAAAAAATTCCCCATTTTTGTAGTTGCAAATTCTTTCATGATCCAAAGGAGTGTTTGATCAAGCTTAGCATTTAAACAGGACTATTCAATACCTCCAGGAAGGTGAATACACACTGCCTGGATTTTGCCTCAGCGTCTGTTAGTGTTCAGTACTTAGCGGTTCTAAGAATGACATATCAATGAGGTGAAGTATTCATTTGGGTGCCATGGATGACTAGTAAAATCCTGAAGTATGAGATTCAGGCAAGGAAAAATAGCATAGTCTACTATCTTTCCTTTCAGAATCCCCTGAATATGCCAATATATATGGACACCCAAAACTTTGTACCATGAATTTATTGTCTCCAGGAAAACTGTTTTAATGACACAATTTTGGAAGTCCCATTTTTACATGGTTTAGGTTCCTGGCTCACACTATCCTCTCTGGAAGAACATTTCAGAACCTTATTCTTTGAACAGTCAAGAAAACTTCCTTTCCATTCTAAATTTAAGTGATAAGTATCCTTTAACGACTTCTAGTCCTCTTCAGTATTGATTTCCTGAATTTAGTTATGAAGAGGAAGCATATATCTTCTCAGACTTAATTTGCCTAGACTAAATCAAACTCCTCTGTTCTCTCCATTAAAAACACATATTCCATTCTCTCATTTGTCCCAGGAGACTTTGAGGACTGCATCTGTTCCAAATCAAGTTTCTTTTTCGTGAGCACAGATGACCAGAACAGTACACAGTAAACCAAATGGAGATTTCCCAGCATTTTATAAAATACTGCAAACATCTTCCTTCCTCTACCAAAAATACACTTTCCAGTATTCCTTAGAACAGTACAAAGCTTTTTCATAGCTGTATGATATGGGCAAGCAGTGGTAGCTGATGGTGCCCTTTTGACTCACCATTTAATTCACATCTTTCTTTTTGTTCCCCCTTGCCTCAAACTAATACAAAACTAATACAGAATTAGAAGCTACTTCTTACATCTTGCTACTTTATTCCAGCTGACACTCTTCCTGAGGTGTGTCTCTCCCATTTCCATTTCCTTTCACGTTTCTCTGCATTCTGCTTTTTATTAAAGCTTGGGCCCTTTTGACATTTACCTTTTTCCTTTTGCTGTCCATATATGTCAGCTTTTCAAAGGAGCATGTAGCGTAAAAAGTGAAGGGGTTTACTGTCAGAATGTATTACAATTTTTTGTAATCTCTGCATTGAAAGGGAAATATTTAATCCTTAAGAATATTAAGTATAGTTAATTAAATTTGATGTCACCTGGTCTAATCAAGCAGGGACTAACTTCAAACCTAACTAATAGGAAGGGTAGTAATAGCAGCTTCCAATTTTTATGTAAATATCTCATGGAATAGATTGTGTTTTAATTCTCTGCATTATTTATTTTAAATTTTCCCTCTGATTTCTTTCCTCTTTATTATTTTCCTACCTCTTGACTAGTCAAAATTCTTATTTTTTCCACATCATCATTTGAGCTCATCTGTCTTTTGAACTTAATAACTTGACACTTTATATTATGGCATTGTTCCCTGCTGTGTGCTCTCAAACAAAGATGCATCTGATGATGAAAGTGTATTACACGAAATTAAAATTTTTCAAGAATTCTAAGGTCGTCTCATATTTATATTTTTCTACTCAGTAATTTTCAATTTAATTTTTAATTCATACTCCTCATTTCTACTTTTAATCCATGTTTACGTCATTAGTCCTAACCCTAATTTCTTGTTTACTGGTAATGAGCATAATGAAACTCAATTGGACTGGGAATTTTAGGAAGTGGATATTTCTGTTCTACACTGAGTAGTTTCTGCTTCTAACAGATTGCCTCTGAATTCTTCCTAATTTATCACATGGCAGACTGTGTTCTCACTACATAATTAAACTATATCAATTCTGCTGAATGGGTGCAGACAAGGAAAGGTTAAACAAAAAGTCTCTTACTCCATCTGCATGTAACAGATCCTGCCTCATGTCCTTTGATTATTGTCTGACCCTGGGATACTACATCTTTTCATTCAAGTAAAAAAACTTTCTGAAATTCAATTTGGGGTAGAATGCTTCCTTGAAAGAGTAAAAATTATCATTCAGTTAACATATGACTAATTTTAATCCAACATTCTATAAAGGGAATTAATGACATCCTTACATTTCTTTATGTAAAAATAATACAGAGGCAATGCTCAGCTTTGTTTAGGCTAAAAATAATGTGTTTCAAATACTGTAACTAACGGAAAAAAAAGAAACAAACCTGTATTTTTTATACACGAAGCTGATGATACCAGTGTGTACTGTACATTTTTTCTTTTTTCTTTTTTTCTTTTTTTAACTTACTGGCTTTTAATTACTCAGTTTCATGAACTCAGTTGCTGTATCAATTACTGCAGTTGCAGTTGTTGCAAAAATCACCACTGGGAAAGTGATCACAGTATTTATGATTAACCATGCAAAGTAGCATAGAAGTACTTTAACTGGTTTAAATTTTGAAATTTAAGTTCTACTTTTAGGCAGAACGTTCAGTTTCTACTAAAGAAAAATGTTAGTTTCTGTCTAATTTAATCACATCCAAATCTAGACACAGAGCTTTTCTCTATCAAATTTACATTTTGTGAAATAAACCTAGCCCACCAAAGAATCAAAACTAATTATTGTGTATACATCTCTGGCAATATTATTCATGTATGGAAGCATCAGCAAGGCAGAGAAATTTCATTTTAGTGTACAGCATTTGCATTTTACATAAGGTTTTCCAAACATGCTTCCAGATTCACTTCTCATTTTTCATGCTATGGATTATATGCAGTCATCTTCAGCTTTGACAAAATTCTGAGCTTGTGTGACACAAATCTACATCAATTGTGGCTCTGTCTCAATATCAGGTGAATATTTTTTAACACAAACACAATGTTTTTCTTAAAGCACATGACCTGTATGTTTGTCCTTTTATCTACACACTGCATTAGTCACCCTTAAATGTTGATAAATTTTTATTACAGTTTAAGGCACTGAGATTTTGTGCAGTTATGTGGTTTCTTGCACTTTGTAGCTCCTAAAACAAAAGGTAAGCTACACAGGTCGAAGAAAAAAGAGGAAAAACACATACAAATACCAGGGAATTATTCTATGGTTTTGAAACCCTAAGTACTGTTTTTATCTTTTTTTAAACTGCTATCTAACAAGTCTGCCTCTTATTTAAAAATGATCTGCAATTAAATATTAAAGGAAATAATTGGTGTTAAAAGTACAGGCTAAACATGCTAATTAGATTTAGAAACGCCTCAATTAAGTAAGATAATGAAATGTTTTTGAGACAAATGAACTGCAGCATTGCACAGATACTAAGAAAACTGAATTATAAGAAAAATGTATAAAAAATCATAACAAAAGAAAATGTTCTCTGTTTTTTTGTAAAGTCAATATGCATTTGTTCACCTCAAAGAATCTTAAAAGGGTTCTCAGAAACAACATAATCTATATATTACCAAATTTAATGGTTCACAAGCAAAATAAATGTACCAAACCCTGTATTTTTAATTCTGGTGTTATTTCCAGCAAACGTTGAAACCAGAAACCACTATATGCAGAAAGTATACTGAGTGCCAGCTAAATTACTTAGAAAATACACACAATTATTACTTTCCAATAACACACAAAAAAGGAAAAGGAATGTGTGTTGTACTTAACATTGTAAGATTGCAAGATGAATGTTGAACTTGTATTTAATTCCTTCCCATCTAAGGAAAGAAGAAAAAAAAACAAAACCAGAAACCAACGACAAGTCAAAAGCTGAAGAGGATAATACTGAGAATCTTTCAATTCCTTGTCTTAATTCATGTACTTGCTGTGAAGATGAGTGAACAGAAAAAAAGAAAAAGCTCAAGCAAATAAAAACTAAGGAACATATTCTGGCATACTCCCAGCTCAGGTGTTTCTTCCCTACCATTACAGCAAATAAATTGGAATTTTAAAGAGAAACATGACCTTTAATTTGAATGTCTGTTTTACTCTTCTGATAGCTTCTGACAACTAAAAGTAAACAGACTCAACACCTGGAGCAATAGCTGAGAGATGTCCATGCTCAGCACCTCTTGCTGTTGAGAGCAATATCTGTCTGTGTGTGGTGTGTAATATGAAAAGGTTTTGTGTTTCAACTTTTATAAAAATAAAAGACTACATAAAATTATAATAATAAATAATGAAATAAAGCATGCAAAAATATTTTGAGGAAGCTATGTTTCAGTAAAGAAATATAATGCATAATGTACATAATGTACTTTTGTACATTAAAACTGAAATTCAAATATTTTGTTGCTGCTTAAATGAAAATGTGCTACTCCATCTAAATAGCACTAACTTTAGGACCTCAAAACCCAGTAGTTTTTTAATAACTTGATGGCATTTCAAATTCACAAAATTATCTAAGTATTACTGAGACATTCCCAAGAATAATCCCAAGACTAAAGAAAATCCCGTAGCCCTCAAGGCTTCTCTTCATTTACAGAGAAACAGTGTCCCTTGGTGGCAAACGAGGGTAAATGCAAAAGCATTCAGGGACTTGTGCTAAATGTGACTTATACAGAAAGTAATTTATATTAAAACTTCCAATAACTTTAAAATATCCCTCAGTCTTATGTCCCTGGAGTACCTAGCAATTTTTCAGCTAAAAAAGAAATTAAAATAATAAGTGGTGGTGGTGTCTCCATTACCTTTGGCTCATCTGCCCCATTGTTGCTTAAGAACACAAATACAAGCAGTTGCAAATAAACAATCTATGATATACTACCTGACAGTATATTATCTAGAAAAATATACAAACCTGTATCCATACAATTTCAAATTATTTAGAGAAAATTTTTGTTTTTATTGCATGTGATCGAAGATAATTATTTTGGTTGTGATAGTCAGGAATTAGGTGAATTAATCTTTAGCTTCTGTGTGCCACAACTGTTTATACTAACTGTATTGGAGTACCTGCTTCCAACTGGCAGATAACCGGGAATGAATAATTAATGATTAATTTAAACCTAATAAACTGTAATTCCAAGCATATAAAGGTTTTTCTAAGAGTACCACCTATCCTATAAAGCTTCATAATTGTATGTGTTTCTATAGTGATAATTTTTGTATGTGTTGGGCGATGTATAGTATTTCTGTATGTTTGGAGTTTTTTGTTATATTAAGTATGGTCTCTTTTGTGTCATCTCGCTTTATTATTGCTAAAGTAGAAGTACATTTTTGTGACTGAAGTTGTATAATATTTTTTATATCATGGATGTACATGGTATTAAGTTTGGATTTTTGGTTGTTAGGTTGAAAAGAAAATTTTTGTCATTGCCATTTTTTTAAAGTGTGAGACTGGAATTTCTCAAACAAAAGTATCATTGTGCATTAAGATTTAGGATGTTTGTTTTTTCACCCTTAATTTTTGGAAAAAAAATCTCACCTATTGAGATCTAAAACTATAGCTCCTTAACATGCCATTGCAACAGTTAATTTCATTTATTTAGTTGTGATTTATAAATCAAGAGTTTTCCTTGGAAAAGGAATCTTCACATAGGTTTTGTTTGTTTGTTTATTTCTAGCTGTTAAATAAAAAGCAACATGTATTTTATATATATATATATATATAAAACAGCATAGCTAGAAAAAATTTAGATTGTGAGTTCAAGGAACTACCTTATTATTCTTGATATGGCACTTATTAAGTGTGACTTTCCATGCTAGCATGGTATAAATTAGTCAATTTTCTACAGCATATAATTTTGCTATCAGTTACAACATATAATTACCACAGGGTTGGAATGATGTCTATATGAACATCTGGATTCATCTGCTACACTGTGCAATACTAATAACTTGCAATCAGACTTGTAAACATTTGTACTCTGGAGAATTGCTGTCTCGGTAACAATATTGACTACGTCTCTTACCTCAGCCTGGAATAGGAAGCTTAAAATCTTAACAGATGAGCTTTAAAACTTACTTTAAATCCCAAACAGACACAATAAATTTTATTATTTTTCTGTATAAATTATGTTTCTTAAAGCAAGGGTTGTATTCAAATGTAACACTGTGAATTGTTAATTGTCCATGGCAGAATGATTTTTACCTTGTATTTCAAGTTTCCTTGTATTTCAATATTCCAAAAGAATGACAATGAACAGTAAAATACTTCACAGTAACAATGGCATTCAGTGTTTTCAACACCAGGAAGCATCCTCCCATTTCTAAATGGCCCTGAAGAAGTTAGGCAATAGTCATAACCAACTATGTAAAAAAAGACTTAATCTTGAATTGTATAAATTGAGTGTATTTGGGATTTAGTCTAAGTAAGAAATAGTCATCTGAAACTGGACTACAAATTCAGGTGTACCATAAATCAGATTGTTCTAAAATGAACAACTGTGTGCTCTGGTATTCCACCACAGATGTGGTGCCACTTGCACTTACTGGAAACCAGCCTTTCACCTACCTTGCCTATCCACCAACTCATTAATGCAAATTAAATCTGAGTCAGCAGCCAAGAGGCCAACCCTGTCCTGGGGGGCATCAGGCACAGCATCACCAGCCAGGCAAGGGAGGGGATTGTCCTGCTCTGCTCTGGAACAGCCTCACCTCCAGTGCTGGGGGCAGTTCTGGGTGTTACAGTATAAAAATGACATAAAGCTATTAGAAAGTGTCCAAAGGAGGGCCATGAGGATGGTGAAGGGCCTTGAAGGGAAGCCATGTGAGGAGCAGCTGAGGTAACTCTCTCTGTTCAGACTGGAGGAGACTGAGGGGAGACCTCACTGCAGTTACAACTTCCTCATGAGGGGAAGAGGAGGGGCAGGCACTGATCTCTTCTCTCTGGTGGCAGAATTTGAGGGAACATCCGGAAACTGTCAGGGGAGGTTTAGGCTGGATATCAGGAAAAAATTCTTCCCCCAGAGGGTGGCTGGACACTGGCACAGGCTCCCCAAGGAAGCAGTCACAGCATCAAACTTGACAGAGCTCAAGAAGTGTTTGGACAATTCTCTCAGGTACATAGTGGGATTTCTGGGGTGGCATGTGCAGGGCCAGGAGTTGAACTTGATGATCCTTATGGATCCCTTCCAACTCAGCATGTCCTATGATTCTATGATTACTATGTCATCTCCCAAAGTCACACTTCTAGACTAAACCTTGACGCTCTCAGTACACACATTGACCCCTGAATAGATAACCTTAAAAATCCTGTTTACAAAATTCCAGTACCTTTCAGAAATGTCTTTCATGAAAAGCCCAGATTTCTATGACTTGTCTTGCACATACCTCAGAATTTATATTTGAATAACTCAAGAATTTTAAGAGAATAATTAAGTTGTAAAGAAGACCTCTGCATAGGTAGGGAATGCTGATGTTAGAGGCAGATTTGAACCCTCAGCCCTCTTCCTTTATGTACACTGCGCACGGGAAAAAAGCTCAAATACCAATTAATTGGCTGCCCAGGGTTATTTGATGCAGTCCCACTTGGCAGTTCAGGTTCAGGTGGCCTTAGGAGAAGACCCCTTCCTAACAGTCCTGAACTGGAATCAGAATGTGCAAAGGAAAAACAGGAGCCAATTAGACTCGATTCTTGCAGACCGGAAACAGGCAAAAATTCCAGATGCTGTTTTGCCTTGCTCCACAATGTAGGAAATCTATAGAGCAACATTTTTCTGTGCCTCTCTTTCATGAACAGATGAGATAGGACAAAGTTTGAAAGCACCTCTTACCCTCTGGCACTTGGAATAAAGCCCATTTTAGACAGTCAATGGTTGGACAGATTCTTCAAATTAGAATAAAACCTTGTCTGCATACTTACTGTTTAACCATACACAGAAGCAAAAGTCTGAGGTAAACCCCAGATATCACTGAGGGAATTCTACTACATAAAATAATGCATGTCTTGTTTATAAAAAAATGAGTGTTTTAACTAAGAACTCCCTAGCACAGCATCACATAAATAAAATTTCACTCTAATACCGTCAAGAAAGAGGGCAAAGGAAGGAAACATTCATATATAATGTAATAAACTGTAAGGAGATGAGGAAGTGAGCTGGTCACAAAAATTTTTCTAAATCTCATTGGTAGCTCTTAGTACAGAGACTGACCAACTTTCATTATCTTCAACTTTCAAGAATGCAACTGTTCCACCTGGTCACATCTTTATTATCTGTATGATGTTCCTTCTGGAGAGAGAATGCCTGAAGTTGGAACACTAAAGTTTTTATGTGGCATCACTACAGAAAAAAGAAAGTGGACAAAATTTGATGACAGACAAGGATGAATCCATATGTCCGGCTTCTTTTGGGAGATCTACCTCCTTGTAGTTTTAATTGTACATTAACACATTCCCTATTAACTAGAAGCAATGTTTAAATCACTGCTAAAACAAACTGAATAGTTCACTGCTACTGTTCCTAATTGGATTTAACAGCAATGGTTTCACAAGTCCTGAATTTCAAGAGACTACAGCAAGGGCACTGGGAAGAAGATAAAAAAGATATTAAACATTGTTTAAAGTAGTGGTAATAATGAAATTTTATTTCCTTTTTTGAAGTCACAGAAGAAAGTAGAAAATAGAGACAAAGTATTGGATGCAAATAACCAACAACAGATGTAAAGTAACTAAACAAGATGAAAAAAAATCCACTACCTTAAATTAATACATTTTACATGAGGAAACAGTTGGTACAAAGGCTGAATTAGAACCATAATTTTCAAGGTCAGGCACACACTTCCCCAGTCCCTCAAAAGCCTCAAGCCTTAAAAGAATATTCTGCTGGGATTGGTATTAATCCTGAACAATGGTACCCTATAAACAGACTCCAGGCTTTCCTAACATCTGCCATGAAATAGCTGAAATAATAAATTTGAAAAACGCTCATTCGAGGTATATTCCACCAATTCCACTTCCATTTAATAACTGAAAAAATGATTATCATCTAACCTGACTTTTAGCCACCTCTTCAACACTAAGTCTGATCTCCTAAATCACTAACTGAGAATCAATGATTCAAGGTTTTAGTATCAAACTAGGAGTTTTACTGGAATATGAACATTTAACTTTACAATAAAATACACTGTACTAGAAGGTTCATTCAAATCTAGGCAATTTCAGTTACATTCCTATGGCTTTGAGCAAAAAAACCCCAAGCAGTTTTACTATATGTACACAATATTGAACATCAAGATTTAAATTATTTATTAATAACCTACATTCACCGTGGATTTCTAAGATTTACATCCAAAAAGCATATTTTATTTACATGCTGCTGACATTTTAAAGAAAAAGAAATAAAATATTATCTGTTTAGGAACTATATCTATTTCAAAATTTAAAAAGATACATTTAACACCACAAAACATTTTAAACATTTACAGTAAAAAACAGCTTTCTGTGCCAATCATACTTACTCTCCAAGGATGCAAAATTGCACTGACTACAATTAGACTAGAAACACTTAAGACCTGAGAGTCAAATCTAAACCTTTTCTTTTTTAAGAAAATCCTGCAAACTAATACGCCCTTGTGTTAAAGACAGACTGGTCAGTGGTCAATTAAAAAAAAAAAAGCCAACACCAAAAACAACCCCCAAAACACCCAGTGCATTATTTCTGCAGCTCCAAAAATAGATCACTATAAAATTGTTGCAGTAGTTTGATAAGTGCCAGGCCTGCCAGATGCAGTAAGGCTTATTTCTAAGTGTCCTTTCCCACACACTGTACCCTAATCAAATAATGAGTGTCTTTGATTAGTTCCTGTGAAGATTCCCACATTTGTGTAAGCATGCAGTCACCTAACCATGCATCTTGGATTTTTCAGGGTTCACACCTCAAGCATACATACACAGGTGTTTTAATAGCTAGATCAGAGTGAAAATAAACATGAAGAGGCATAGAAACTTAGAAATACTGGCCAGAAAACATTCAAAGTCTAATGAGAAGTTTTGTATCCACCCCAAGTCTCTTTTAAACTCAGCAGAGCTCAGAAGGATCATTCACTGTATTAGTAACCATCATGTACCTTATATAAAGTAATAATAATTTAAAAAATGGTTGTGCTAACAAGTACACTTTACTGCACTGCAGGATATACAAAAGGTACCACACCTATAAAGCCCAGGGAAGAGAAGCATCATGCAAAAGTTACTCCATTTGGTAGCAGCCATCTTATTTCTGCACTTGGAAACACCACGCTCCTTTCTGAGTAAAAAAAGCTTTCCCCTCCCTCCTGGTATCCTTTAGAAACTGCCTGACCAAGAGCATCACCCAGGAGGGGTTTGAGAAGGCCACAATTTTCCCACTCTGGAGCTATTTGCCACAGCTTTAGCAGTTTGCCCTTCTCATGCAGATGGTTGGCAATGCAGTCATGGTCCTTCCAGGCTGAAAGCAGGCAAACTGCAATCCATCAGCCTCCACAGGCAGCCTTGCTTTGCAGACCTTCCAAGACATTGCATTCAACTCAATTACCATTTCCTGGGATGCAGAAGCCCTAGTGACCACCAGTTCCACTCACCAAAGCAAACACATGAGTATCTGTTCATCCCAAAGTCAGTCCCACCCTTCCTAAGGACTGACCTTTGCTATTTAAGACAGGAGCATTTCATTAGAGCTTTAAACCTAACTGCACCATTTGGCAACATATTCACGTCTGCTTATGCCACCTCATCCTAATTTGTAATTTGAAAACCAGATCTGCATTACTACAACCCTACCTCTTCCACCACTGAAACAACTCCCAGCATATGCCTTTTTCCTGGGCTAAGGATCTTTGTTTTTCTAAGGCACTTGCATGAACAAGCACACAGGTCCATTTATTTATACAGAAATGAAATCAACGTCACAAACAGGCTTGTAAGCAGTAAGAAAAATGTGATACCTGCTAATGAGGGGACACATTGTACTATCCAATGGTTGGGTTTCCTTTTTTTTTTTTTTCTTTTCAGAAACCATAACATTTCTACAACTCAGCGTGTTAAGGTGGGTTACAGCTGGGATTTTTGGTAAGTTTTACAGAATTTACCTCTAAAAAGGAAGGCAAATGGCCACAAGTTTTGTCACTCATTTACATAAAGCAGCAGATACATTGAAGAACATTCTGCTATGAATAAATAGCAAATCTAACTTTTTCTAGTATTTAAGTCGGTGTGTTTTATCCCTTTGATTCTAGAAACAAATAAACTAATTTGAAGTGAAAAAAAAAAAGAGAAAGTGTACACAAATTAAGAGAAAATTGCAGAAGTTAGAATATACATGACTTCAGGCAATGATACTATGCTTCCTGCCTAGAAACATAGAAGATTTAAGAAGTCATCCTTTGTCGAAATAAGCTCTTCCATACTACTGACAAAAAAAAACCCAAAACAAACCACAACAAAAAAGACACATTTAATATACTGCTAAGGTTTTAATGGGTGATCAAGAAGGTGCTGACTCAGTTTCTTCTCCAGCTTCTCTTCAACAAACCTCGCTCTTGTTCACTGTGCAGAAGAGTTCTCATCCTACCAAGAGGAGATTGCTCGGCACCAAGAAAGCAGATCACTTTGTGCAGTTTATACTAAGGTTAAATAAACCCATGATGTCAACCATTGCTTTCTGGATGTTCTTTCCAAAGCGATGAGAATCCTTTAAAAACAAACAAACAAAAATCAAAACCAAATACTTGTACTGTCCATCACTAGTTATTTTTCAGGCAAAAGATGAAGCATTCTAATATTTTGTAGTTTAGGAGCTTATGGAATTCAGGCATGTATTTTACCATACAATGGGGATTTTAATAACAGAAATTTTAACGCGATACAGATTAATCCAGGTTTATGCAATAACTGATGAATGAGTTCTTCATTATGCATTTACTTTCCTACAGTCAGAGAAAAGATCATATCCCTTTGAAATCAGATGCATGCATAGCTTTCTGCTACTTTAAAATTGCTGGGCATTGATATTGCTTTTCCTACAAGATTTTGCAAATGGTAATTTTCAGAAACAAAGGAATGTTCAGTGAGTGTATGACTAATGACCAGGAAGTACTTAAAGAGCAGAATAATTATTTTGAGTTCCTATCAGAAATGCTGAATCATTTGCTGTTGAAAATAACAACTTTCTAAGTGTAAACAAAACAGGAACTTGTTCTGTTTATTCTAAGTGTTAGATGAATGGTACAAGAAAGAAATTAAGATTACAAATGCAGATTGTTAGCTACATTACAGGATCTACTACAATGACCCTACTAATATCAAGGCCAAATACATAAAATTCTGCCTTTTCTGCATGGACCTTTGAGTTGACTAATTAGTAAAAAGAACAGAGTGAAATTTAAAGTAAAAGCTAACAGGCATCTGAAGAACAATTTCAACTATTAAAAAAAATAAATGTTGTATTTCCTAATCTTTAATGATTAACCAGAAGCACCATGATCTCCTGGACTAGTTAAGGTCAAAAGAGGAAAACTAGGGCAGCCATGTATCCCTGAATGAACTCAGCATATTTAGCAAGGTCAAAAAAATATAAAGGGGAGGGATGAATTGAACTCAGAGCAGGCCTCCACAACAGCAGGATATTCAACTTACATTTACTATACTCTAATAATGGGTGCTATTTTAATAAATTTTTGATTAGTTATGTTTCTTAAGCACAGATTATAATTTATGGGTCAGCTTTGTCAAGTATTATTTAAACCAGGAAGGCTTAAATAGAGAAAGTACATTTTATTCTGTCTTTACAGCTGCAGCCTGAGACAAACCAATCAAAACTGTAACAAGAAAAACCAAGATATGCCCATCTTTCTGTTTAGGGGACCCATGTCATCATTTCACATGAGTTGCAGGGAACTACTCATGTGTAAAGATTATCCTGGGCCACATGTTTTCTTTACACTTGAAAGCCTAAGTGAAATAGAATATGGTATCCTTAGTTCGTGAAACTATTAAATTTATACAACTGGAGACAAAGAACTCCAGCAAACACCATATATTGAGAAAGAAAAAACACATTATAATAGTATTTGCAAGTTCTAGTATATATTTTAGACAATGAGTAGAACAGTTCTATAAGCACACAGCAGAACAGATTTATTAAACCATAGGAAAAGACTGACTCTTACCGTCTCAGAACAAGATACTTTGCTGGAGACATGGAAGTGGATGGAATTTTCATCCAAGATAATGTAAGAAACACCATAACCATCATCAGCCACCTAGGGGAAGAAAGAAGAGAAAAATACATTTTATATTTTTTCTTTCTCCGTCATTCTCAATCAATTTATGCACAATTAAGAAGTTGCTACAGTTTTTAAAATCAGTTGCTAGTTTCATCAAGTAAAACTTCAACTTCTACATTCAATGCATAATTTCTGAAGATTGGCTCCACTTAAGGAATAGTTCTAGACTCATCTGAAGTGCAGGAAATAACAATTTTCTGAATATTTGTCTGTAATATTTCCCAGCTCTAATAGTTTGAAATAAAATACTTATTAAAGATCTCTTATCAAGGCCTGGTCCTAAATAGCTACACAGCTTCAGTGCTTAAGCAGCAAGGAATAAAATAATTCAATTGTATACTAAACAATCAGTCTCCTGGGATCATTCTGCAGATGTAAACAAACACAGTGTAAAAGCCTTGTATAACGAACATTTGCCAAATACAAGTTTTCTTCCGACTCTACAGCAAACACAAGATTCTGAACACCTGTATCACGAGCAGAGGTCTGGTCCAATTTCAACATTAGTAGCACTAACCGTCCCACGTTTCAGTCTGACGTTATAATCAAACTATTCCTGGTAAACACAGTTTATCCTCATGTCACCCCTCTTCATGTCTTTCCTAACTCAAAGGATCACAACCTTTCATTTCTTTGCTGCCACTGCTGCTAAGCAGTCTGACAGTCTTCTCACTCTTCTCACTGTTAGTGCTACAGAGATAAACTCTACTGAATGGGTTTTAAAAAGGGTTTAAAAAAACCCTTAAAAACCAACAAAAAATGCACACATGGAAAGCTGATGTACTGAATCTCTGGGCTACTTCAGCAAACCAAAGCACAGGTTTTGTACACAAAAACAAAAGGAAAACAGTGCTAGAAATTCCTGCAGCCAAAGCCCTTTTCTATTGCCTTTTGGGCATTTGGAATACTGACTTCATATCCTCCTTGAGGAAGCCAGTTTCTCAAGAATGAGCACTAAGGCCATAGCTAGGCCTCCTTGATACTGCAAGTCAAATTCATTTCAACTTCAAAAACTACACGATGTTGTATCAGAAACAGGAGTAAAAAAGCAATAACAATTTAGCACACCCCACCTCCCAACCCCATCTTCCAGCTTGACAAACCAGCCAAAATACACACTGGATTTGTCACCCTAATTTCTATGGGGCAAAGAGCAGTCCTGTGACACCTCTCATTGTTTCGTCAATAGAAATGCTTTTTGCAAACAGATTAATCTAGTATAATAACCACATAAAGGCTGCTTAAGAGTCTTGGTGACACCAGTATGTTCATCAATGGCCAAGCTCAAATACCAATAAAATACCACAGCAAATGAGCAGCTTGACAAATCTCTAACAATATACTGGTTTACTGAAAACCTACAGAAGCCACAGGACATGGCTGTATTCTTGACTTGGCCATTATTCACACTTAGGAGGGCAAGCAGAACAATGTGAGCAGCTTAATCTGGAGGAACGTATGAACATATTTATTAATCAAGCAGGAAATATAAAGAACAAGTCAAGTATTAGTACTTTTACAAATCCCAACCTTAAAATCTAGTTCGAGTTATAAAGTATTTGTCACTGTAATAACAGCCTGATGTACAGAAGATCTGGACATAGGCTATGTGATAAGAACCCCAACTTCGTCAGATCTCTTTGCCATGGAGCCCTGTACCACATTTCTTAACCATGTATTTCCTTAAGAATAATCCAATCTTGTAGTGGGATACCAGAAAAAGGTGACACAGACTTTTCTGAGCACAGCCACATCATGAGAAAGTATTAAACACATGCATTTAAAAGCATGAGCTGTACCTTTGATATGCAACAATGAGGGACTGGAGATCTGAAATTTTTTGACTGGCATGTTGAAAATAAAACTTTTTTTCAGTGGGTACTTGTATTTAGGAAACATACCGGTCCAAACCCTCCACCAGAGGATAACATCTCCGGGTTCTTCTTCAGATCAATGTGCTGCTGTGGTGTCTGACTCGTTGACAGCCTCCAAGGTTCTGACAAAACCTTTATTAGATATGAAAGAGATGCAAACAAATAGAAAACACTGTTGAAGAATATGCAACTTTCCCAAAAACTAGTCAAGATAACAAGCGTTACAAGTGTAATATTGCTTTATAAACTGTTAGAAAACACTTTCTAAAGCAATATTAAGGATAACTCCCATTTCAATGGAAATTGAAAAATTAATAAGCTTAAATGAAACAGTTAAACTTGTCCTGATATGGAAACCATTAACATATCAGGAAGTGATATCGATTCCTCAAAGACAATAAAATAGAATTTCAAGAGAAATGCTACTTCAAACAAGATTATCTGGTCTACTGCCTTGTAACTTACACACAAAATGTCTTGTTTTAACAAGATCATTATTAGTCATTCAAATCCCAGGAAGATCCTACATCAAATTAGAAGCTTGTAAAATCTCTAACAACACATCTTGAAAGTTTGTGGAAACTGTAAAAAGTTGTTTTATTCCTGACTTAGCCACATTTAGGAGAGCAAGCAGACAAATGTAAGTAGCTTAATTTTGGGTCAATTAATCAGGAAAAATGAACAAGTGCAGTGTAATTATTTTTATAAAATCCAACCTTAAAATCTAGTTTAATTAATAATTTGTCAAAGTAATAGAAAATGACATTAGTGCCATATACAGCTCCTTTAACTCTTAGTAACTTAAAAGGAATAGAATTCGTCAGTTTCACAAGAAAATTATCAGAGAAAACACACAACCTCTGTTGTACTCCCTTGAAAATACACAAAACCCACAAGCAAAAAATTTTTTTAATACTGACTATATATTTCTTGCAATTCTATGTAACATGTATTATGCGAAAAAGCTCAATGAAAGCTTTCTTCTAGGTCTCTTAATAAATGTATACGTAGAGGAAAACGAAACTAACTTAACAATTTATCAGCAGATGCTGAACAGCACTAGCTGAAATTTTACCTTTCTCTTTAGGAAAACCAGAGTTGTACAAGTACCCTGAGCAGATACCACAAAATACTAACCAACTAAACAACTATTTACAGTAATGAAGAGTTACCAATAAAAGTCACCCACTTCCTTGAGGAAAGGAGAATCTACAGCGAGGTACTTGGACACAACGTAAAGGCAGAAGAGGTGGCGGTCAATGCCAGCCCCAGTCATGGCAAGGCGATACAGGTGCTGGTGCTTTTCAGCGGCCTGCCGGAAGAACTTTAGCGTGTTTTCAGTCTAACAAATGAGAAAAAAGATTAAGAAAACTCAGTTAGGTGAACTGCATTAAGGATGGAAGTGCAGAAGCTAAGTTACAGCAATGACTCTCAAGCTTTGAGCACTTTAAGGTCAAGTACAAGACAGCTGACCTCAAATACCATCCTCTGGCTTTTCAACCTCATGTATTAAATTTCAGGTATTATTAAGTGTCAGCTTTTACCTGCTGTAATCTGCATAATGAAAACTAATTTGTATTTTAAGTGTATCTAACCCTACAATCAAACATGAATGCAACTCACGTTCACTACATAATTTATAGTTTCTATAGATACTGGTTTTAAAGAGTTATAGAGAGCAAATCTCAATGTGATTTAAGAAAAACTCAAGCTGCCAGGGTTATTTCAGAAGTCAAACTGCCAACACTGAAGGTACAGAGGTCCATAAATGCTGGTCATCAAAATCAACACAGAAGAGCAACTACTTCCTTCCTGTGAATTATTCTTGCTTCCCTGTCAGAAATGAAAGCTTAACTGGTATGAGATTAGTTGTTCTAAAAATCTGTTTGTGTTTTACAAGTCACAAATATTTCACTAGTAATCACAGTTTTCTGGAGTTCAGAAACAGGTAAATAAGGGTATATTTCGTTAATTTCTGCCATTCTTTTTTCATATGGCCCAGAATTTCTACTTTATTGACAGAAAACAGGGACAATTACCAGCTCTTCCTTCCTAAAAAAAGGCATTTCTCTAAATGCTTAAAAACTACTTGGGGACTTACATGGGTGACTAGTGGTAACTAATATGCTTTATGAATCAACACAGAATCATAGGTTGGCTGGGATGGAAGGGACCTCTAAGATCATCTCATTCCAACCTCTCCACCGTGGGCAGGGACTTCTACTAGACCAGGTTGCTCAGAGCTCCATCCAGCTTGGCCTTGAGCACTGCCAGGGATGGGGCACCCACAGCTTCTCTGGACAGCCTGTCCCAGTGCCTCACCACCCTCATGGTGAAGAATTTATCCCTGATACCCAATCCAGACCTACTCTCCCAATCCTATCAGGCACCAGCACCATGAACTTACACTTTCGTTTGGGTCTTCCATGGCTCGAACAAAGCGGCAGGACTCAACAGTGCACGAACGAACCGTTTCGGTCCTGCCTTCTCGGAACAGGCGTGTCATGGACGCTTCGTATGTTAAAGAAAACTTTCCCATATCCTTGAAAAAGGCAAAAATAAGAACTTGAAGATTTAGATAGACTTGGCCCCTCTTTCTTAATCAACAGTCCAAGTTAAGCACACAGGCTATGAATCACTCCACAAATTAAACTCAACATTTAAGTTTACAGTAGCCCACTATTAGCCCACTTACCTGAATACAATAAAGGCAAAAATATGATTAGCAGCAGGATTTGATACACACTAACAGAACAACCAGACTAGCAAGGACGACTCTCTGCATTTCATATTCAGCCTTCTTCAGTTTATAAGAGAAGCCGAATGTTGCTACACTGGTCTTTTCTGACAGCACAATACAGGAAAGATGAGCTAATAGAAGAAAATACAGGTAGGCATTTCTGTTAATCCTCTTAGGGAGTGTCCATGACTACTGCATCATGTGTGACTCTAATCTGAAAGGTAAGTTTAACATTGTTTAGATGATAAACACATCTACTAGAAATTTCATATCTTCTTTCTAGTCCAAAATGCCTAGGGATAGATCAACTAAGCAGAAGAGAAAAATTTAGAAATGCATCAATATGTGAACCATTGCAGAATTGTTTCCAGCTAGTAATCTGCTTAGGGTTTGCATCAACTTGCATTGAATGTCTTTAACAACCTTGTACAAGCAGTGCAAGGTTACCCCACACAGTCACGTGTTTTAGTCACAAACACGTTACACCCAACCTAATGAGGTTCTGTAAGCCAGAAACAATCTGTTCTTACCCGATAGTGAGCAAGCTGCAGGGCAAGTTGCACAAAAGCATCAGGGCTGGTTTTCACTTTCTTTATCAGTCCTTTCCCAAAAGTATTAAAATAAAACGAACAGAAGTCCACATCATCTGCTAGAGCTACAGCAGTGCTCAGAGACTTCTCAATCACTTCTTGGCACTTAAGCAAACAAAACAAACAAACACGTGATGTATACAAATATGCATTTCAGAGAACTATTGAAAAAGTGATTTTTAACTAATAAAAGGAAATGCTTGCCTTTATGCATGCCAGGAACAACATTACCTAGATAATTTCCCTTTAGAGAAAGAAGAGAAGCTATCTTTGCAAGAAAGTTAAAATCAAAAAAGCTAATAAAAATGTTTTAAGCCAGTACACATCCAAAAATAACTCTTAAAAACTCACCAGCACTAAAGCTGTTCAGATCAGGAGAATATAAAAGAATGGCCAACAGTTACAGAATGGCAATATTAGTGTGGCTTCCAAGCTCCCATACATGCTTAATTAAATACATCACCAACCATTAGCTTTTTATTACAAATTAAAATCCAAATAGGCGTTGGCAGTTTTTCTAGAAACTCAGGCAAAAAAACCAGCTTAAAATATCAAATCTTATTAGGCATGCATACAGAACTATGAACATAAAAAAAAAGGACAGCTAATCTAAAGGAACTCTTAGACAAGAGTATTTGTTGTGACAACAGTAATGAAACCTCAGCAAGTAAAAGTTTATTTGAATAGAGTCTCTATTTCAAAGAGGTGGCCACTTATTTTTGACATGCTGCCAACCAAGAAAGCTTCTAGTAAAATCCTGGCATTTCCCAGCCACAATTTTTAAAGATTGATATTGAAACCCCCTGACTTTCTAAGTAAACTGAGTAATGGCTACATATGAAGTACACAACCAACAGGACTCAAAGGAATTTAAAGCTGATTTATAGGGTTATCAATAATTACATAAACATTTGACTGCTGGGGAAAAGAGGAGTTTCTTCCTCTTACCACTAAATCTTATGTACTTACTTCTTCTGGAATTTCCCACTGCAGTTTGGTAGGAATAGGAATACTTGGATTGGTATCTCCTTTACAATGTCCATCTACTGAATAGCCCAGCTCAAGATACTCAGTTGCCATCACATTCTGCAAAGAATAATACTTCTTCAGAATTGCAACACATTACTTACTGCCATGGAATTAGGATTTCATTGTGAAAGCAATATAACCTATTTTCACTATACAGCAAAATAGAATACACAATCAAATTCCAAATACTGAAAGCAACTGCCAGTGAAGCCCCCAGTTTTACAAGAACACCAGATGTGCACCAAACACTTATTCAATTACACTGGCGCATTTTGTTAGATGTACTGATTTAATAAAAATCTTTTCAATTCAAAACTCACCTGAAACTAAGTAGAAGTAAAAAACAACTCAGTCTTAGATTTCACAATCTTTGTTCAATTTAGATTCTAGAGAATTTCTTCAGGTTTAATTCAAGGAATAATTTATTTCAGAGTAACTGCAAATCCCTGCAAGAACTCAAATATTTTTAAGATTTGTAGCCCTTTCAAAACTATAGTTTATTTTATATGTGCACTAGAGCTCATGGATGGGAAAGAAGAATGTTTCCAAGATGAACAACACAACTCTAACAGACGTAAAAGGCCCTATCTTACAAGACATCAAGCATCCTCAGTGTTAAAAAAAAAATAAATCTAGAAACAACAAACTCAAGTACAAACACAAAGAATTTCCAAAAGATTTGAATCTGCTCAATATGGAAAGAAAAAGCTTGATGATTTATTTCTAAACTCTTATTTTAATCTAATTTTCACTTCATTTTCTCATTTGACAGAGTGGTCAGAAGATGACAACTAGGAAATAAAGCTTAGTCCATTCTATTCTAAAAACTAGACAACCTGTAAAGAACTAACAACAGATAACTTTCTAGAAAATGAAATCTTGTTTCAGTCATCTTATTTCTTAGCAGAAAATGTACCAGCTAATATTAAGTACAGACATATGAATTAAGCATATAATATCATTCATTAAAAGCAAAAGAAGTATCCCTCTTTCACTGAGACAGTCTACACTGCATTGTCATGTCACTGTCAAATCAGTTTGGCCTTCTCTCTTCCCTGGGTGGAGAATACAATGAGGCTTCTTTTTGTTATTCTTATATACATGGAAACACTTCTATAATAAAACTTAGAAATTACTTGGGGGACCACTTAGACTCAAGACCCATTTGCACAAACACATACAAAACCAAAACTGACTAATGTTTTTGAAATAGTTTCAACTGACTTGAGTCCCGTAACTGTTTGTAGGATTAAGCTTCAAAACAAAAAAAGGAAAAAAATCAAATAGGATTTCAAGAGTTAAACTAAAAATATGATGAACAGACATGGAAAAGTGAAATTATTGCATTCATTGCAAATAAATACAAGAGATAATGTCAACAGCATATCAGTCTGCATCTTAGCAAACAATGCTTAGAAAAAAGTTAAACTGCCTAGAATTTTTTAAATTTTGAAAGTGAGCATGGGAATTTTACAGCACAAGAAAGCTTAAGAGCTTTAGGAGCATGTACACACAAAAAACCAATGCTGTATCAAAGAGGCAAAAATCAGTGGATTTCAAACATTACAGTAAAGTTAAGTATAACTTTTCCATGAAGACATCTAAGCTCACTAAAATACTGTCCTTCAAAAAATAGCAGCTTCTTAAGCAAGGTTTGGGATCTTTTTCAAATTCTACAGTTGCTGCAGATGTAGGCACCTAGTCACCATCAGCAACGTGAATGCAGGGGATTGAAAGTAGCTGCTGACCTTCAAGGCAGCTTTGAACTGTATCACATTATCTTCTGCATAAGCTCTTTGTACCAAACACCTACCTCCCACAGGTGTCCAACAATAGGAGCATCTGCCCAGGAGTGCTCTGCATTCAGACCAATTTTGCCATTTTTGAATACTACAAGAGTGAATGTCTTATCAAACCACCTACAAAAGAAAACAAGATTTCTTTATGATTTCGTACATTTCAAAAGCATTTTTGTATTGTCACTTCCTTTCTCTCTAAAATTCACATTCCAATGCACTAGAATTTATCCTTTTTCTATTTAAGAATTTAAACAAAGAGACAGAAACTTGACCCTCAGAAGTTCAACAAAGCTAACTACAAGGCCCTGCACCTGGGTGAAGACAATGCCCAGTAACAACAGACTGATGGACGAATGGATTTAGCAGCTCTGCAGAGGACTTGGGGATGAAAAATTCATCACGAGCTGGCAAGGTGCACTTGCAGCCCAGAAAGCCAATCATGTCCTGGGCTGCTTAAGAAGCAGTGTGGTCAGAAGGGCGAGGGAGGGGATTCTGCCTCTTTATTCCACTCTGGTAAGATCCCACCTAGAGAGCTGTGTCCAGCTCTGGGGTTCTCAGCACAAGGACATGGAACTGTTAGACTGGGTCACAGGAGAGTCAGGAAAATGGCAAGAGTGCTGGAATACTTCTCCCATGAAGAAAGGATGAGAGTTGGGCTTGTTTTTCAGTCTGGAGAAGGCTCGACGAACAGCTTCCTGCAGCCTTTCAATAGATAAAGAAGGCTTATAAGAAAAGCTGAGAAAGACTTTTTATCATGGCTCATAGTGACAGGACACAGGGCAACAGATATAATCTGAAAGAGGGTAAATGTAGATGTGTTATAATGGAGAAATATTTTTTACAGTGGGCTGGTGAGACACTGGAACAGATTGTCCAGAGAAGCTGTGGATGCCCTGTCATTGCAAATGTTCAAGGTCAGGTTGGACTGGGCTTTGAGCAACCTGATGCAGTGAAAGTTGTCCATTTCTGTTGCAAAGGGGGTTGGAACTAGATGAAGGTCTCTTCTAACCCAAATCCTTCTGTGATTCTATGGAATTTATCAACTTAAAAGTCATCATTAATTCATAAGTATTAGCCAGATTCTAAAAAATATGGAAGGCATTTTCCACAGCGTCAATACCTGTCATAACATCTGCCATGTATCAATGATTTTGCATACGCATCCAGTGACCTCTCTGGGTCTTCTTTCTTGTACCCCTGCTCAACATCATCCAACGTCACAAAAAATGCTGCTTTTTCAACAGCATCTAAGGACTGTTTGTTCTTTCCACGGCTAAAATAAGTCTGACGAGCCTTAGCCCATGGTACTCTGCAAAAAAAAAATAAAAGTTTATAGCCAGACAACAAATTTGACAATGTTTGATTACCTTTAAAATCATTATGAGACATGCCTCCTACTTCTGTGGAATTTGACACAACTACTTTCCTTGCAATTAAAGCTATGAGAGCTGTGAAAAGCTCTGACAATACTTGTACAATGGAATCCTAGGAACCAATTTAGCTCATTATCACACATGTACAAAACTTCACCCTCAGAAATTCAACATTTCTGCACATGCAATACCTACAGCATAGATCATCTACACTTGAAACTAAACAAAAGAAAGTACTTAAAACTAAACAAAAGGAAGTATCTATTATAAGGAAGAAAACAACAGTAAAGTTAATAATCTGCATACAGTATTGCCACTGCAAAATTTTTTTTAACTCCACACTGAAGTGACTGAAGCACTGTTACACATCATCAATATACAAAATCAGTGACCAAGGTATAAACAACAGATTGCAGACTATTTAAAAATTCTAAAGTCATTAGTCAATGATTTCTAAATACTAAGTTTATTTAAAAAGTAATAATCACCATACCTATCTCCTGCAGTAAGAGCTGCAAGTTTCTCTTCACCAGGCTGAGGTTCTGAATCATCTTCAAGAATTCTCTGTATTTGCTGTTCAATTTCTCGGGGTCTCAGCAATCTGCCGTCATGGTACAGCCACACTTTGAAGTAACGGCCCTTGTGATACACAACAATGTGTTTGCTGTCTTTCACATGCTGCAGGGTATCTAGAATTGTAACCATTTATGTGAACACAAAGCAGAAAAACACTAATACACTAAATAACATCAGACACCTATGGCATGCACTACAAGTTATTTCAGCACCCCATCTTATTTAATCACAAAGATTCCTGCATGAAACAGTCAAATACCCAGATATGACAATCATCTGCGTAATTAGCGCCACCAGTTTCCACACTGGAGCCCCCTATTAAGCGACTAAATCTGTATTTCTGTATCTGAAAAATGAGCACTAGTTGTGTAGTCTGGTGAAGCAGTCAGCAAAGAACATACTAGATGAGTATCAGGAAAGGTATGTTTAAATCCTTTGCATTCAGGTGCTAGAAAACTCGTGGAGAGTCTTAAGAAACTCAAAATTTATACCATCAGCTCTTGTTTATATTTGTCCTGGCAGATGCAGTGTGACTATTTCATATATGGATAAAATGTGTAATGTTATGCGAAGCAGAAAACTAGGCCACATTTTTTCCTCATTTTACTATCTATGAGGCTTAACTGGGATAAGCCTAAATTTAGTCATGAAGGCATTGTATCAAACCACAGGTGAAGTCGTTCACTCCATAGCATGTTTTGTCAAAAATCATGACTATTTAATAACTGCTCAAGTGACAGGATACAATGGTCATCAAGATTTTACCATCAATTAATATGAAGACTTTTCCTTTTTTTTCCCTTAAGGAACTGTAGTATACATAAAGTAATTGAAATCAGGGAACAAGGAGTCAAGTTCCTCATGAGAATGTATGAAAAACGTTTTTGGAACTCACTTAGACATATACAGAAGGACATAACTGTTTTTCCTTTAGAAAAGACATATACAGAATGGCACAATTGTTTCTCCTTTAGAAAAATAGAAACAAAGACAAATGGAAAAAGTATAATGGGAAATGTGAAAAGCTTAGGAAGAAAATATTGTAATTATTATATTGACTGTAGTTTAATTTTAAAGACTTTAAACAGGAGGAACGGAGGAGAACCTCTAAGATATACAGGATGTATTTTAATCAGATGCTCGTTAGAATGAGCCACCTCCACACTTCTGTGCAAAACTCATTTTAAACGGAAAGAAAACCAAATCTGAGGCTAAATGCAAACTGTTTATACCTTTTATTTTATTGACAACAGGGAAGGGGCAAGGGTTACACTCTCAGTACTTGAAGTATTGCAGTATTCTAAGTAATAGTAGCTCATAGACTGAAGTTGTCCAATAGAGATTTAAAAACCTGCTCGTCTGTTTAAGCTACTGGTTATGACACGGAGTAATGACACCAGGGATGTCCTTTCCTTCCCTTTGCAGATAAAGCCTTCTGAGCATAGCTGGAAAAAAAATCCTCAACGATCTAGCAAAGGCCAGCAGCAGAACTGAGAGCAAAGACCTTATCTGACACATGCACCTACTGCTTTATCCACTACCCAATGCCCGTTCTCTCCCTTATCCAACTTCTTACAGCACAGCACGGCAGGGAAGAGTGGGCAGATCCCTGTGTCTGTTTAGAAACTCTTTGTTTTGAATTCTGTTGTTGAGTGGGAGTAACAAGTTTGAAGGCAGTTTGAAACATTAGAGGGAGTTACAGGCCTCACAGAAAATAAAAAAATAAATCCTGTTTTTAAGTGGCAGCCCATACATGCATTCCCAATGGAGGTGACTAAACAGTAACTCCTGCTTATATTTCACTGCGATGCTGCACAATGATGCACTGTTAGGTAAACATGTGAAATCAGTTCTAAGAGGCTCTTCAGCATATGACATGATCAGAGAAGCCTAGGTACAGCTTAAGCTTTTGTAGAAAAAACACAACAGCACAAGTCTGCACTAAAATCTGCTGTGAAGTACTCAAAGAGTAAGGAAATAAATAGCAGTGTTTTCTTCCACCTGCTGATTACAAATGGTAAGTTCTTCTAGATGCAATCTGACTCCATTTACAGTGACAAAACTTAGGAAAAACAAAAAAAGGCAACAAAAAATGCCACTTTTAATATTAAGACCTCAAAAATCATCTCGAGCTTGGAAAAATAAAAGTAAGGGTTATTTATAAATTAAAAGGCAGGACAGACAATATTATCTTGAAGTTAGTTTTTTAACTTAAGTAAAGGAGAAGAATCGCTAAAAAAGCTTAAAAATCTCCCTAAAATGAAAAACATCTAGGAACACTACAGCAATCCATTACATCCTGAGTCTTGGAACACAGTATTGATGTACTCTTGTGCCAGTCAGATCTTTATCTAGAAAACCAGATTTTTAGTAGAAAAGACACCAAGCCCTGAAATCCATCAAGGTGCTTATTCTCCTTGGCCGGCCTTGCTTACCTGATTCCTCTCCTGGGATACGGGAAGTATTAAACATCCTTTCCCACTGAGCTGAGCAGAGTGGAACAGTAGATCCCAGCAGAAGAATCTGTGAAACAAATGTACATTGTAATTTTGCATACACAATTAGAAAATTAAAAAGTAAAGAAAAAAACCCAAGATCTGGTTAAACAAATGCTTGAGAATAGTAAAATTTATAAAATTAATGCAGTGTTGAGTTTTTTCCTCCCTGTTCATGGTCTTTCCTTGAACTACATGTGGAATATTCCATGGACATTCCAGAAACATTATTTTTTCCCCTTCTACCAAAAGTTCACCCTTCGGGAGAGAAGGCTGAAGCTAGCTAGCACCTGAAATCCAGAGTTCTCCATGGGTGATCTGGATGCAAGACTTACACATGCAGCATGCATTACACCTCTTAATTCATTCTTTTAAGCTATTTATGGCTGTGTAGGAACAAAAGTTCACATTTCTCACACTTGTAGTTCCATACAATTAATCACATCCCTTTGATGATCTTGAAAAAACCTACTTAATTGTTTCCACAGTATTCGTTTACTACAATACACAGCCATCGGATAGTACAGAAACCCTAATGGGATTTGCCTCTCTTTGCTACCTAGAAATTAGTGCAACACAGGATTTTACCATCATCTTAAGCTCCCACTGGCCCACTCTTGGTGTCAAAAGGCCTGAGACCTTTATCCCAACCATCCTGTATTGTATCCATGCAATTCTGTATTTTTGACAGTTGATAGTTTCTGCCCGTGTGCAATTCAAGTGCCTCTCCTCGCCTCTCAAAATCCATTTAAACTACTACATACTGGCTTGATTTCTTGTCTGTCCAGTTTTTTCCGATACAGCAGGATGGCATGGATAACATTACCAGCTCTAGCTGCCTGAAGGGTTGTAGGACGTAAAGAAAGGAAGTCCTGTAAAGTAGATAAGAATCATAAGTTAATGATTACCAGGCCACATTAAAAAAACTAAGCCTGATAGTACTTCTCATCCACGTCCTTAGAAGCTTATTCTGTATAATGCAGAAAAGGTTTTAAAATTTATGAAGTGCATAAGTGCAGTGAGCTGATGAAACTTTTCTTCAGCAGTCACAATCTCCTTAAACATTATTAATCATTTGAGGAGAAAAGAGAGTGCTACATAAAACTTGATCCAAAACCATCATACTTTTTTTTTCCTTTTTATTTTCAGTCTTACAATTTTACTTCCTGCACATACATTTGCCAGTATGAGCACAATGCCTCCTTCAGCTGTGTTACCCATGAAGTTTTACATGGGGTTTTTGAAGATTGCTTTTTACAGTAAGGACAAAACTGTTTAAGTCATTATTGCGTGAGCTTGCCAAAGTGGCAGGTGGGCTAGGGTTGTTTAGATAGGTGGACTTGAAGTACTTCAAGTATGTGACAAACTTGAAGGTACCTGAAGACACTGGCTGAAGAAGAAAAAGCAAAAGTTACATCTTCAGTGACAATGGATTTCTTAGCAGAAGAACACCATGGAAGTAAGATGCCTGCCAGAAACATAACAGTGCTTGACACATAAGGTGTTCATAGGATTTACCTACCATTGCAAAGTAGTTACTGTTAACCATAATCGGGCCACGTCCTCTAAGGTAGATATATTCTTCCCACCAATCACTAACCTGCAGCAGGAAGGAAAAACAAAAGCAGTAAAATCTCAATTTCCACAGTTTATATCTTCTATGTTGATGGCTGCACAAGACAATATTCCATACAGAAGCAGGAAGGAAACTGCTAGTTTGCTCCCCTATTTAAAAAAGGCAATAACCCCCATCTCGCTAACTTCTATCAGACTTGAGGGAAAACAGGGGGGAAAAAAGGGTGAGAGAAATAAATTAAATTCAGCTATATCTCTCTGAAAAGGTTTCAAAGAAGTCATGATCTCCAGATAATATTTAAAATGTATCAGATCTCCTGAATGCTTTACAGCCTTTGCCAGCACACATGAGGCTACCTGGGTACAGGTACATTAGATAATATATCAAGAAGGAGTTAACAGTACAGTTCTCACCCTGATGTCGAGGGTTGGTTTTTTTTTTTTTTTTTAAGGAAAAAAAATAAAAAAAAAAAAAATAAACCAACAACTCAATTGATACAGTCCTTCATTTTTCTTATATACACCTTAGCTGTGCCAAACTAAAAAAATGTTCTAAACCACTCTTCTAAACTATCTGGGTAGCCAGGCTCATTATTGAGTTATCAAGCTCAACAAGCAAATACACAAACCCCAAAAGCAATCCTGACAGCAAAATTCTCCACAATAACTAAACAAAAAATAAGGATTCTTTTTCTCAAGTTTCATTCAGCTTTGCTCACTACACTGTTTACCACACAAATTATTTACATGCAAAGTCACATACACTTTAAAAAAATATTAAGCAGATAAATTTCCTTCTTTTACATTTAAGAAATAATGGAGTTTAAGCCAAAAAGAGCACCAGGGAACAAATAATGTAATTTTAACAACTGAGCCTCCTATTTATCTACTTACATAATTTGTGGCCCACCAGGATTTTAGCTTCAAATACCACTGAAGCCTTGGTCCCAAATTGAATGCAAAGTCTTTGGCAAGACCCTCCATTCTTTTGAACTTTTCATCATCCATAAGTGGTCGAACTGACTCCAGATACTAGAACACAAGAAAAGAATCAGCATCAGTACAGGAACTAATACTTTCACCACTCCTACATAAAGCACTTTAACAGTAAACAAAGATTATTCAGTCTCAATTCATAAGGCTGCAAATACCATGTTTTTAAAATAAGAGCAGATGGTCTTCTAAACATCTGCTGCAAACATCAAAAAATAAAATATTTTTTTCAGATATTTGTCAGCAAAACACAAGTGGAAGAGGTAACTTTTCTAAAGATTTTCCACTCCAAAGGGTAAGACATGCTGCTTCTTTAGTAGCAGACAGAGAAGTATTTTTTTTTCTCCTCTAAAAATCAGACCTTCAGTTGCTGTGACATACTGCCATATTTACATACTTTGCCTACAAGGTTTTGTGTTACAACACTCATTTAATAACACTGTGCACCCGGGCAGGATAACAAAAGTGGTGTGCTTCAAAAACCCTGGAAATCACACTTTGTGGCACAGCCTTACAACAACAGGCATCATGTCATCCAATGTGAATCATACTGGCTTCAAACTGTCACCAGTTTCACAGGTTTGTCACAGCCTTTATTTTAATTTCCATGCAGAAGTTGGACTCTGTTACACCATATTAATGCCACTATGCAGTTTTTCATGAGGCATGGCAAAAACACCCCAAAAGGCATCTAGTATGGATTCTGTGTTACTGAAGAACATAAATTGGTAAATGTACATACCCTATTAACTGTGTCTTTAACAGCTGGAACCGGCAATCGTGGTAAAGATGTCTGGAAACTATACAACATGGGTTTACGCCCTGAGAAAAGTTTTACAAGGGTCTGAAGAAAAACAAAAACAAAATACACACACCAAATTATTAGGTTCAACAAAAGAAAAGGAACAGAGTAAATGTGTAATGTAACTCAGAGTCCTTTTCACTGGTAAGTTATTCTTTACTAGATTCAGGAAGCTACCATATTTATCATGGTTTCTTTCACAAGTAAAGAAGGCCTAAACAGAAACTAACTTCCTAAAGGTTAAACATGTCAGTGGAAGAGTAAGACAGGCATTGTCATTCCTGACTTCCCAATCATCATCCTGTCAGATAATATTGCTGTTTATGTAGGGCATACCTTGATCTCAATGTAAATATAGTTATTTATCACTTCCTTTCTTCATACATTCCCCTCTGGAAAGATTAAAAAGACCACATCTACCAGTTGACCTTTTACTACATTACATAGTAGATACTAGAAACACATCATGATTGTGCTTCAAAGCACAATCATTATCGAGCCTGTGACTCAACTAAGGTTTCTAGATAACTACAGTAATATTTAAAAATATTAATTATGCTTTTGTATCATGGTTATTGTTTTCCAGAGTTACAGCTCAACATCAATAATAGGACGCATGTTACAGGGAGTTAATTCAAGCATGAATCAATCTCAGATAGTCTATTGCATGATTTGAACATACCAAATTGTGCAAGCATGCCAGTATAACTCAGTGCTTGTGTTACAAAAAAATCCAGCAACGAAACAAAAAAGCCAGAGAGAACTTAGCTTCAGATATTACAGAATCTCCTGTGTTCCCTGGGAGAGTGAAAACAGAAGCAGCTTTTCTGTCCACCCCCACTTTTCAGTTGCAGCACACACTAAGCTGAAATTCTAGACCATGCAACTTCTAGGCTACTCATGAGAGGATTTTGACACTGCCACCCTATTTCAGCATCTAAGTCAAGTGAAGTGACTTGACTTTCCAAAAAGCCAGTGGAACTTTTACTGTTCAAGTGTAATCTCGGTCCAATACACAGGACAGCATATATAAACCAACAGACAAGACAGAATAAAACAAAGGATTTCATTTCACCACTAAATTCTGAAAATTTATCCTAACAAAACTGTTAGAATGTAGAGCTTTTCCTCACTTTCAGTTTCCTCAGTCAGCACAGCTGGAGGAGATAATTTTAGGCAGCACAAAACAATTAAGAATTGCAGAGTATTACCAGCAAGAAAGACCTCCCTGCAAATGGATCTGTATCAGAGCCATCAGATGTACATGGGGTGCACCACAGTGATCTGCCCAATGAAATTCAGCTGTGCTTCATGACAAGATAATTTTGGAAACAGTGGGAAAGAAAAAGCTCAGCTTTTCATCTGGAAATTTAATTTCATACTTGGAAACAATTTTTTTCCAAAACTCTTAAGCCAGAAAAGGCTAAAATTATTTTAAGAGAGTATCTGCTCAACTGACAAAAACCAGCAAACACATTTCACAGCATTTATCTCTTAAGAAACCTTGTAATAGAGAATTTATAATAGCTTGAGACCAATAAAGTGCTCTGACAGACACACATTTCATTACATCTCTGATTTAATATGCAGACAAAACAAATAATGTCATTCTAACATATGTTGCATCTGTTCACATGCGATTGCCACTTTTTAACTGATTTTTCAAAATGGCAACTTATATTTTGATTTTCCCTCTAACACTGGTACAGGAAATTTGACTTTACAAGGTGAAATATGCTGATTAAAAGTGTCGCCAGACTTCCAACCAGTCTGAAAAATCACTCTGTACTGTGACTGAAATTAGAACTCAAGGTTTTGATCTGCATGATCATTTGAAGAGAAAACAGTACTATAAACGTCTAGAAAGCTAAGGCAGTTGGAGCTGTTTCAGTAGTGAAGCCAGTCTTCTCTTTTGCTGGGTCTAGTTAAATAGACCTTCAGTGTAGGTACAGATGAGACACTGTTGGGCATACACCTTCAGTGTTCTGTACTTTTAAACCACATAAAATACACAACAAAATACATATGCAACATATATGATAGACAAAAATTCATAAATACAGTAGGCAACAAAGCATGGTAAGTAGCATTACAGTTCATACTGTTTTAAGGTTGATAAGGCAATATTAAGAGCTTTGAGGTATCTATCTGGTAGAACATGCTGAAAACCAAGGCAGCTACAGCTCCAAGCAATTGACAGAGAGCCTTACCATTCAGAGCCTCTGGACTGTACCAATTTGAGTCATGAGGCTGCTACCGCTTCCAGGAGAAACCATCGATTAGAAATTTCATTTGTAACAGATAAGCATTAAACTCTATTTTAGTGTACACCATTCTGGAAACTCGTCCTTGAATAGCTCCCGCAGTAAATCATGACCTGTGCTTAGTTCAACACGCATCCATTATTTTTTGAGGCTGCAGAGACTAATTTTATCACAGTAAGGAAACCAAGCTATTTCTACCGCAATACAGGCAAAAGTGAGATGAAACAACCAAGTCCAAGTAGCAAAACCCCACTTCATCTCTTGCACCACCAGCATCTACATTTCCTCACTTTATATCTACTATATCTTTTAAGAATCCTCTTCCAAAGCACCACAATATTCCACAGGAGACATACCACCCTCACATTATCCTCATCTGAGAACCGCATAACATACTACCTACATCTTATAATTCTTCCCCAACTGATTTTTGAGGCATATCAATCAGTTGAAAGGACACTCATCAATATTTTCTTCAAGTATAAGAATAGTTTTATAATGGACAACTAGAAATCTTAACATTACAACAAAGAATTAGGGGAGCACTTTCTGTGAGGACAAAATTCTTTGGTGCTGCAGACAAAGCTTGCACACAGAGAAAAAGCAGGTATTGAGTCACACAAGGTCCTGGCAAAATTAGAAGTTATTCTTGAAGTATTTACTCCTCCTTCTAGAAGGCCAAGATGAACAGTTTCATTACAGCATTGGAAGGTGGCAGTAGAAATAGCTACCTAACAGGCTCCCATCCTATGACACAAAAACACAAGAAAGGAATAAAACTACAAAATTTTCTTTTAAGGCTTTGAATACTGATCTGTTAGAAATTAAGATGAAACTAAGCCATTGTATCCTTACCATCCAAAACTTGGTGCCAGCACGAAGCTTGCCATGTTCAGAGAACATCCAACCATGGTAGGAGAGCAGCATTTTCAGGGAGTAGCGCATTGTGACGATAAGGGCAACCCAAAGCCCTGTGCCAAAAAGTACTCCACTCACAATATTCTGTGTTTGGTTTGACATATAGCCACTATTTAAAACAAAAGCCAGCATATGCCAGTTAGTGTCCATTTAAATTCCACAGAGAAATTGGTATTGCAAACAGAAGTCTAATAGTAGTACAGACAGGCCTTACACAAGCTCTATATGCCTGCTTACCCTGCTTTCATAAATCCCTTTCCAAACAGCTTTTCATGCAACATCAAAGGCCACAAAAGTTCCCAAATGTGCTTCCCAAATACTCAGGAAACTATGCAGCAATACTGGTACAACAACCTCCCTATTTCATATCCTCATACATCTGTATGCTTGGCTTACCACGGCACAAACGTCCTGTTCCAAAATGGATACATTCTAACAGGAATACCTTTAAGAGTAGCTGCAAATGAAACTGATTTCCCTTTAGAGGAACAGTAACCTTTCAGCCTACTTACGTTGTATCAAGTGTTCGGTTGATCCTGGCTATTATTCCCAAGGAAGGATCAATTTTGGCGTACATGGTTGACATCACACCCACAACTACAATAAACCAGCTAGATGGGCTAGCAGGATAAACGCCAGTGATAATTCCATTCTGGAAAGAAAAGCCTTCACATAATTTTTCATACCAAAGTGACTGACTTCATATTACCATGGAAAGAAACAAAAATCAACACATTTAAGTCATTTAGTTATAAACGAGTAGTTAAAATTATCCAACATTTTCTTACATGCAATTATCTCAGGAGTAGGGAATGGATTTATTTAAGTTTGATTACTAAGTTCCTTAATGAAAGGAACTTTTACATTCTCTTGTACACATCACTGATCCTGCTGCAACTGTTATTAAAAATACTGAAACTAAATAACAACTCTAAAACAAATGACACTTCAGTAATTTCAATTTACACTGAGTTAGGCCCTTCTACGTGAATACATGGCAAAAATATCCTATTGAACAGGACACTGAGAACCATAATTAACATTTTTTGCATAATTTAAATAGCTCTTCCCGTGGCTTTATAAGCAAACTTTAATAAGATTTCTCTTAATATGTTTATGTTTCTGAAAGAGATGTTGAAGATAGCCTGTAGCCTATGTAGTTTGCTATTAATGAAACAGATATTTACAATTATAATCCCATGAACAAAACAAAAAAACTCATATCAATGTGCATCAAATACCTAATCAGAAACAATACTACTTAGCTATACTAAAGAGTGTAGCCTTGTACCTCTTAGACATATGACACTAAAGATGAAAACTAGTCATATTTTTTACTTCTGCTAAAAGATTACATAATTACACAATGCATTATGAAGAGTATGAAGTCACTTAGTTAATGTCTACATCTGCTTCATCTTCCTTCCACAGAATAAATCAAAAATATGTACCCTTTCAGTCTTTACAGCATCACCCTGTGCCACCTTCCTCAGTACCTCTTGTCTTAAATAAAACCCCCATAAGTCTTTCACAAAGATGAACTTTATTTACCATAAAGGAAAAAAAAAATCAAGAAACTCATAAAACATTAAATAACCCTGAAGTTCAGTGGACTAGTTTAGCATACCTTGAATCTGATGAACTTCTTCTTCCATGAATAGACACCAGATAGGTAAATCTGTTTGAGTGCCTCATGGCTCATACGCAGGTCAATCCCATCTGGAGTTACTGTAAATTGAAAAGCTACTGCCTGATGAGCTTCCGCCATTTTCAGAGAGAGTTCTGTAAAAAAAAAAAAAAAAAAAGAAAAAAAAATTTAAAAGAGTATTTCCTTCTTGTTCAGTGGAACTAGGACCTAGTCCATTTCTAGCAAGATATTTTCTACACCGTGATTTTTACAAAGATTTCCAAGTATGAAAAATTTACATATAGTACTTGCCTTTTTCTTAGAGGCTCTGCTTGCACTTCAGTCTGAGTGTCCTGAAGGTTAATTTAAGGCACCTCTTTTAACCAAAACAGCTGCAAATGGAAACAAACACTGATGTAACTCAGGCATTTTGGCAGCATCACAGATAGTTCATGCAATACATAAAAAAATCAGAGCAGAACAGAAAGTGAAAGCCAAAACATTTAGAAAAAGCATATCACAGGTACAGAGCATCTTGGATTTAAAAAAATATTCAGAAAGTGTTTTATTTGAAACAAAAAGTATCTAAAGTTTTCAGCTCAGCTAGAAAAACAAAGATGCTTCTGGCCATAACTTCTCATTACTTCTTTTTTTTTTTTAAATATCCTAATTTCAAGATTATTCCCCAAAGCAATAAGAGATTATAGTCCCTGTGGCTCCATGTTGTGACTGGCAAATAACTACAAAATACAAAATTATGCAGAGTTGAGGAAACCAAATCAATCACTGTCGGAACTGTCAGAAAAATTACCTTCCCAAAGAAATCAGAAATTAAAATGAAATGTCATGGAATTGCAGGTCAGTTTAACTGCCCAAACAAATACCAATGACCATGCCAATATAGACAGAAGACAATTATACTGGACAGCCATAAAAGACTCAAACAAAAACCACTGGAAATTAAAACAGAAATATAAACCCAATGTAGCCCCAAGAATCCCACCATGTGCTGGAGAGTGTTGTGCAAAAACCTCTTGAACTCTGTCAGGCCTGGGGCTGCAACCACTTCCTTTGGGAACCTCTCCCAGTGCTCAACCATCCTCTGGGTGACAAAGCTATTCCAAATACCTAACCTCAACTTCCCCAGCAGAGCTTCAGGCCATTCCCTTGGGTCCTGTCACTGGTCACCAGAGAGAAGAGATCAGTGTCTGCCCCTCCTCTTTCCCTCACAAGGAAGCTGTAACAGCAATGAGCACTTCCCTCAGCCTCCTCTTCTCCAGGCTGAGCAGAGTGAGTGACCTCAGCTGCTCCTTGTATAGTCTCTCCCCTCTAGACCCCTTCACCATCCTCACAGCTCTCCTCTGGACTTTTTCTAAGAGCTTTATGTATTTNAGCAGAGCTTCAGCCATTCCCTTGGGTCCTGTCACTGGTCACCAGAGAGAAGAGATCAGTGTCTGCCCCTCCTCTTTCCCTCACAAGGAAGCTGTAACAGCAATGAGCACTTCCCTCAGCCTCCTCTTCTCCAGGCTGAGCAGAGTGAGTGACCTCAGCTGCTCCTTGTATAGTCTCTCCCCTCTAGACCCCTTCACCATCCTCACAGCTCTCCTCTGGACTTTTTCTAAGAGCTTTATGTATTTTATCGTATTGTGGCACCCAGAACTGCCCCCAGCACTGGAGGTGAGGCTGCCCCAGAGCAGAGCAGAGCAGGACAATCCCCTCCCTTGCCCGGCTGTGATGCTGTGCCTGATGCCCCCCAGGACAGGGTTGGCCCTCCTGGCTGCCAGGGCACTGCTGGCTTGGAGCCAACTTCCCACAGACCAGGAACCTCAGGTTCTCTTCTGTGGCACTGCTCTACAGCCTCTCATTTCCCAGTACACACATCCAGGGTTGCCCTGACACAAATGCAGAATCTGGCACTTGCCCTTCTTAGACTGTAATTTCATAGTGTTTCTTCATTTCCATAACCAGCATTTATACATAAACACCCTGCAAGTTATTCCTACTAATTACTGATCCAGATTAATGTTTTTTGAGCACTTACAATTAGAAAGTAGATTTTGCAGACAGGCTCTATGTATAACATTAAAATGGTCAAAACTGTGTATTCCTGAGGAGACCATCATGATTCCAAAGTCGGTCTCTTGTCCAACTTTATTTATTAGCTTACCAAAACTTTCATGCATAGCCCTTAAAACAGTATCCTCCTAGAAGTATGACTAAATGGTAGTGGAATTTATTACTCCATATGTAGGTCAAGATCCAAGGGCAAGTTTTAGACTGAGATTTTCACTGATACAGAACATGTTATCAATACCAACTGTTTTCAGGTTGCATTGGCATTTCTATGTAAACAAAATTTTAAAAATGGTACAACTACTTTACCCTTTTTAAATCCTAAAAGCTAAAATTTACTTTTTGTTTGCAAACCTAAATCTAATAATTAACTTCTGGTAGACTGTCATCCCCTGTTGAACATGTGAGGACTAACCAGTGCAATTTAGGTGGGCACTTCAAAAGCAGTTTATTATGACCAGAGTGCTGCTCCTCTAGTCTGTCAATACTCTACTTAATCAAAGTCACCTGAAACACAAAGAATGGGTGCCAAGGTGTATGAGTAGATAACCAGGCACTTGGAATGCATTAATAACAGTAGGCTTAGGAAATAAATACACAATATAGAAAGAGAAAGAATACTCAGCAGAGATGAACAAGGTAAGTGCTCTTGCACATCATCTATTAAGGTTGCTGACCAACAGGCATGGATTCTTTGCAATATTTAATGTGCCTGTTCCTGGACCAGCCTACAATGATCCACCTCTGCAATACAACTATTGCTACAGCGCCTAATGGTAATTCACAGATCTCACAAATGCATCAGCCACTGCTCAGGTTTTAAAGAAGCTGTATTCTGGGTCAATCAAGGCACCTAAAGCTCACAGTATCCTACAGAAAGTATGCAATTGATTTATGTGTGTGTGGAGCCTGCTTAGAATAACAAAAAAGAACAAAGGATAAGAATGCAAACCAGCTTTGAACGCCAGTTTCAAAAGCTTTAACACAAGCCTTGTGTGCCTGAGTAACAACTGCAATTTGTAGTACTTAATGACGCTGTCACTAACAACTACTTATATGGGATCTGCTGTGGGCAAGTATGAGGAAGTCGAAGTCAGCTGTCCATTCATTCATTCATTTAAATTGTTCATCGCCAGCTGACAAGAGAGCAGTAAAACAGGCAGAGGCAGCAGTAACACAGGGTATAATCTGAACTCAACAGAGTCTGCAAAAGCATTCAAAGTTAGGAATTTATCATATGTTTAGTGGCATTATTAAGACTGGGATGAAACCCCAACAAACACATACAAAGAACTCAACCGTATTTGCATACAGAGAATCAGGCACCTGGATCTGTCTCAAGAAGGGCCAACAGGTTCTGCTGAGTTCACTAATGGAATTTTGTATTCTGGAATGTCAGTGTCTTCAGTACAAGATCAGCTAATTTCCATTACCCTTCAACTCCCCTATGATTTCTCAGCCTGGAAATTTGTAATTAACCTCCTCTTTATTTCTGAATGGAAAGAATTTCAAGAACTGTTTTGTTTTTAAGCACATGTGGTTTTTTTTCTTTTTTTTTTTTTTTTTACTGTCCAAGGCAGAAAAATACAATAAATAGCATCAAGCATTAACAGTCAATCTGACATTTTTAAGAATTAAAATTTAGCATTCTCATAGAAATAAATAAGCTTCATTAAGGAAAATATTCCTTATTCCCAAATGAGAAAAAAAAATCTAGCAAGAATTAATCCTGAATCAATCAAATGAGCCCTGAAAACAACTACAGTCCAGTTCTAGGACTGCATCTCTTGACATTAAGACGTGAAACAATCAAACGGCTTGTTTCTTTTCATATTCTTTTCCTTCACTTAAGAAAACCATAAGCCTTTAAAACTGCCCTGAATTATGATGGCAGAATACCAAAGGCTTCCCGAAGTCCGCTTCTT
The DNA here is from genome assembly GCA_013400315.1 of Bombycilla garrulus. Taxonomy (NCBI): domain Eukaryota; kingdom Metazoa; phylum Chordata; class Aves; order Passeriformes; family Bombycillidae; genus Bombycilla; species Bombycilla garrulus. Next base: position 1,669,292 of record VXBU01016690.1, read on the forward strand.
TGAACACTTGTTTTCCTCCTTAAAGGCCAATTTAATCATAAGCCGCGGTACACTTCCCCTCGCTGCATTCCTGCGCTGCCACGTGCTCGCCAGCAAAGTAGGGGAAAGGGCACAGGCGGAGCCTTGGGCTTTAAACTTGACTTGCCACTGTTCCTACGGCTGCGCCCACATCAATCACTTAACCAGCGCTGAAACAATAGCGTCTTCTAACTGCGGGCTTTCGGGTCTGCAGCATATTTCTGCACAGCATATACTAATTAACCTCGTTCCCAACAGAGAGCCATAAACAAGAGCTTTTGACTTTCCCAGCAGCTTGGCAGAGTCTTACTCAAAGAGGAGAAAAACCCCTCAGCACAATAATTTCTACAGCTAATCTGAAATGGCTATTTTCATTCCTTTCAGTGTTCTCTCATAACACTAATGTACCTTAGAAAACACACTTGGTTTATTGATTGTTTGTGAGTTTTTTCCTTTTATTTGAAGAAGAAAGCTGCCCCTTCCTTGCTCTTATCTGGTTTTATTTAAATTCAAACATGCTGTAACAGTTGCAGATGTTTCTCCTCTTCCTTTTTCATACCTCTGCTTGAGCCAAACTAAACTAAGCACAATTTTTTCCTCATTGTTATAAACAAGCACTGCTAGGCTGGATGCCACTTTTAAGTCAAGAAAACACATTGCACACTAGAAAGCCTATGTGCTGATGGTCTGCAAAACTGTACTGCTACATCTACTATGCAAAAAGCATCCTCACACTTATTTTTGCTGTTTCAGGGCATTCACACCACAAAGACTGAGGTTTAACTCACAGACCTTGTGACTTCAGGTTGCAGACACTGAACAGGCAGGGTTAGGGCTTACACATTCCTACAATCCCACAAGGAGATAAGGGCTTCAGCTCTGGAAAATCTGAGGCTAAGAGAGGTCCTATGTGCAGGATGCTTCCATTTAAGTCTGGCACGCACCAAGTTACCAGTGGCTGGCAATGTCTCTCTGAAGCACAGTGAAAGAACAGCCATGTGCATTTTAAAAAGCAGCAAGCCATGATACAAAAGCTAATTGCATTACAGTACACTGCACAAAACAAGGTATTAATTCTTGAAGCAGTTACTCCTGGAAATGTTATTGAGTAAGTATGAATATTTTTATTTTTCTGTAGACTTCATACACTTGACAGGGATAAAGTGATAGTGCTAAAAAGAATCATGCCATCACCTATAAAACACCTCAAAACAAATAAAATCCTAGGCTTTAAGAGGACATCACTTGCTTCCTATACATTGCTTGGCTCATGCAATTCACTTTTCCCCCCATTTCTTCTTGCTCTTGAATAGAAAAAACCCTGCTATTTCTCCTTATCAGGATTCTAAACACCTAAAAAAAAAGAGACACCTAAAAAAGAGACATATTACTTAAATACAGTTTTCACACTGACAGCTCCTTTTCCTGCAAAGGAAGTTAATAACTGAAGAGAAAAACTGAAGAGGTCTCATTCACTTGATCCCAAACAGCTAAAACCTTGATAAAAGACTTAATTCTATCAAAAAACCCATCAAGGTACATTGATAATTTAGTTTGAATTTCTCCTAGCAGGTTTCTGACATCCATTTATAGATTAGCTTTAATATGCAGAGCATATGACTGTCAGTAACCAAACCAAGCTCACAAAACAATTCTCTCCAATTATTCTACTTGGATAATCAAAAATTGTCATTTTTCTACAAAAAGCAATGGCTGATGCATATAATTTTTTGAGAACATGCTATGTACCACCACACACAGGTCTGATACTGCCAGAGCTCTCAAATAGACATCCTTGGCACCCAAGCCACAGAGTGTTCATAGATGGTGGGTAGACTTGCAGCATTACAGCTATGATGGCAGTTCTGAAATCAGAATTACCTGTATCATGGCATTTCTGAATTCAAAATTACCTAGAAGCCCTCATAATTTCAGGCAGATACAAGGCACCACCAATAAAGCAATGAGAAGCATCTTGTGACAAAAGCTTTGTCTTCTGACTCCTGCCAAGTTCCTACTAAGCAAGCTTAGAAGTAAAAAAAGACCAACCCAAAACAAAACAAAACAAAAAACCCAATGAACCACAACAGAAACTTGACCCTGAAGAATTCTTTAAATAAACTTACAATGTCAAATTTTAGCTTGGCACTCTGGTTTCAAATGAAGACTGGTGAGGAGAAAAGTGTGTTACTGAACTATTTAAAATGACATTGTTTAAGGAAGCTTTCAAGATGGGAAGTGGAGAAAAATATCAGAGGAAAGTACATTAACCCTAATTTTAATTAGTAAACATACTTAAAACTATATTAAAATTTCCATTTAAAACTAGACACCTTGGATGAAGAATGGTTTTGGAAAACCAAGCAAGTGCCCCAAAGTCTTGGTCTGATCCCAAATCAGCTTATTTAAAGGAAAAAAGCAAGGGAGAGGGAATCTATTTCTTTTAACATGCAAATTAGTAAGTGTTACTGTTTGAATGCTAAAAGCAGCCACAGAGACCTAGAAAATAATTCTGGAGCTCCCAAAAGTTCTCCTAAAAGACTTTAAGTCTGAAACCTCTTTAAATATTGAAAATATTGAAGAAATTTTATCCAGTATTTTGCTGTCCACACATCAGCTCTCTTCAGAAGGTGAGCTTGCTATAGTTTTAAAAAAAACCAGACACACAAAAGATTTATTTTGTATCCTTAGTGGTAACATTTTTTGGCACTTTAGGGTAGGTCGCTGAATTTTAAGATTATGAGGACAGATTTAATGAAAATAAAGCCAGTATTTAAACACTGGAACAGCAGCACTGTGTTTGTGCTGAGACAGTGACCAAGTATTTTCTCTCAGCTGTGTAAGCCATTACTATGGAAATTTGCATTTCCTATCTCCCAGAAAGCCAAAATTATGAATATACTTTGTTTTATAAAGATCACTAAAGAACTTTGTATGCTCAAATCTGTTGATTTCATACCAGACATTAAATCAAAAGAAAGAGAAATCCAAGATGAGATGTCCGTCCAATCCCTTCAAGCATTATTACACGTTTCACTTGGATTTCTGTAATTGATGGTCCTGTCAGTCCAAGCCTTAAGTTCCGCCTATACAAAGTATTCAGATGAGACTACGGCAGCTGACTTTGCCTAGACAGTGTGCTTGCAATGCAATGATATATAGTGAAGCACAACAAAGACACTGCCAATATCCTCAAACAACTTCCTAGCCTGTTAGTTTATTTACACACTTGGCCACTTGTTACCGTTAAATTGACCTATACAGTTATCCCAGAACTGGATGCAAAAAGAAATAAAATAAAACCAAGGAAAACCCCCACCACCAGAGGAAAAAAAAACCCAAAACCCAGACTGAAATTGACAATGGATTCACAAGTACAGGGACTGAAACTGGGAGCAGTGACTGATAAATCAAAGGTTTTCGCTGCCATCCAGATGGACCTGGAAAGGCTGGAGCAACAGCCTGGCAAGCTGAAACCTTGTGAAGTTCAACAAGGCGAAGTGCAAAGTCCTGCACGTGGGGAGGACTAACCCCAACACCAGCAGGCACCAGGGACTGACTGGCTGGAAAGCAAAGCCCAGCAAGTGGTGCATGGCAAGGAGGTGCCCTTGCAGCCAAGGCTGCAGAGGATCTCACAGAATCCTGGGGGCTTTAGGAGGACTGTTGTCACCAGGTTGAGGGAAGTGACCCTGCCCTTCTACTCAGTGCTGGTGAGGCCCCATCTCAAAAAATCCGTCCAATTCTGGGCTCCCCAATGAGAGAAAGGAAACTTCTGGAGAGAGTCCAGTGAAGAGCCAGTAAGAGGATTAAGGACTTGAACTATCAAACCTGCAAAGATGCTTTAAGAAATTTAATGTAGGAGTTTTCCTAAGAGATCTGCTGCAAAAAAAATAAACTTACAGAGCACTAAGGCCCGAACAAGAACTCTTGTGCTTAATTGCTTTAAATGTACAGCACACCTTGAAATTCAAATGGGTAGTAGCAGCCAAATATTTGAAAAGAGCAAGTTTTCTGCAACTGACAAAAATTTACTAGTAGTTTGGAGGATAAAAGAAGCTGGACTTTGAAGAATGAACTCTTTAGAAAATTATTCATCTCAGTTTTTCAACATTACTCTAGGAACTTTGCCTTTGCTGAAAAGCACCAAATGCCATTATACAAGGTTTTCAAAGGCATATTGGCATTTTAAACACCACTACCTTGCCAAGTGAAAGTCTGCCTGTCTTAAGGTAGCAGGTAGATTTCCAGAGCTGACTTTGAGTGCCCCATATTTTGCACTGATATGGTGGGAAACCATACAAGCTACTAATAAAAAAAAATAAACTTGAAATCCAATGTTACATGTATATACACCTATCTAGAGAAAACATTGACTGCTCCTATCAAATTAAAAATGACTGTATTATCAAGAATAAAATGGATGTGACTTCAATAAAGTATATGGAGGTTTTTCATGGGGTTTGCTATAAATACAATAATTTCAGGCACTGAAGTATACACTCTACAGCAGCATCCAGCACTGGCAGTAACTCAAGGTCCCATCCGCGCTTGAGTCAGATAGTGGTGGGAAGGCAGTCACTCACATATATGCCAAAATTCTGCCCTACTGCAAGAGGATCGATAGGGTAAGGCAGCTAACCAGGGAATGCCAAAAGGATGCCAAAAATGCTTTTACTGGTGCACGTGGTGTGCCTTTGATGCATAGCTGACAAAATTAAAACTAAAGCTATAGAAAAAGCATTCAGTTTAAGAGAAATCTAAACAAACAGCAAATTTGTCTGGAGTTATATGCCTTTCAAAGGAAATTCAGGTATTGTTTTATAGAATCTTCAGTAAACAGTATAAAATACACAGCTGAAACATTTAAACATATGAACAAAAAGACTGCCTGGTCTCTCATATCTGTTTCTTGGATATTCTCTTAGGTAATGGCACCTTCCAGTATACTGCACTTATGCAAAAAGTATCAAGATACCAAATCCTCAAAAAGAGTAGTTTATTGAGTTTATACTTGGCTCATGTGACATTCCACAAGGTGCTGAATTCTAAACTTACTATAAAGATTAACCAGACACAGTTATTTGCTTGAGAATTTCTATTTCTAAATCGCTTCTTTGCCTACTAACCTCTACTAATGTCTAATCATGCTTCAATATACAGGATGACACAGATACTCGCTGCTCTCAAGACTTACTAATAATTCAGCTATCTTACAGTGACTAATCATATTTTACAGACACAAAATCTTTACAAGAAATATGAGAGGAGTGAAGCCAAATCATATCTGTGCAAAAATGAGCCACAAGGATTAAGTTCACTCAAGGCTTCTCAGGTGAACCTAATGAGTACAGCATACAAATAAAACAGAAACCAAAGAGTCACTCTCCTTTAAAAGCTGAATTAACATGGCACTGATGAAAACAAAATTAACCTGACAGGTGTTCTCATGACACTTGAGTTGGGACAAGTTGTTATATTTGGTTATTGCTAATCATTGGCTCCAATCCTTCCCACCCTCACCTACACATGACAGGCGTGGTCTCTTGGAATTGCAAATGTCTTTAAGGATTTCTCACAACTAAGAGATGAACAAATGCTGTGGCTCAAGCCGAGGTGGAGAACAAAATACATGTATCTGCCCAGCTACAGCCACACTGGGACCCACAGCAAACCTCATCCACAGGAGAGAGGTTGAAATCAGAACAACTAAAACCTCTTCAGTGACTTGCTGTCCCACAGCCAGCTTATGTCCTGACCTCAGCAGTTTTGCAAGATCACCTGTGGGTGAATTTATTCATTACCCTCTGCAGATATCTCTTCTGGAACCAGGTCAATTTTCTTATTCCCTTCCTCAGCGGTAAACTGGAGCAACAGGTCTATATGGACGGAAAGAGATAATGACAGAGAGGCCAATGAATGCAACATAAACATACCCGAACAGCTGTCTTCCTTAAAAGCAGGCTTGAGCTTATTTGTCACACACAAACCTTCTATCCCAGAAGCTCACTGCCCCTGGGATCCTGAATAGGTTAGGACACACCACGAGGCAGACTCATTCCAATGCTCCTAGCTCCTAACAGACACTACACTACAGCAATGACAATCACTCAGCTGTAGTTCTTAAACAGAAAGTCAAGAAAAACAGTGTGAGCTTTGATTCACACACAACTTTCAACTGCTCAGAGGGGCTGGATCAGATTGGAACCATTTCAGAAAAACTGATGCCAATGGAGAAAATAGTCACAGACAGCAGTCCTGAAACACTATTTTCCATTACACTGAACGACACTGTTTACACTAAACATGTCCAAGATTGTGAGGAACTGTGGAGTGACAGAAAGCTCATGTGCTCCCCACTCAGTTATTTCTGAGGGCTCTGGTAGCGACTACCAGCTCCTGTGACAAGCAAGTTAATTTCAGGGGCCAGACTCCAATGTTAGGCTCAGTATTCAGTTTACAACACTAACCAAGTGTTTGTCACAGTGCAGGCTTTCAACTCCCATTAGACTCTACACAGATGCCATCATGATTTCTCAGCGAGGTGTTCGGAGAACAGACTGTTTCCATTTCCAGGAGAAAAGCCACAGGTAGTAAATTGTCTTCTCACCTGATCTGGAAACAGGCAAAGCAGAGGAGAGTTGCAAACAATCTGTTAATTAATTACTAGGCTAACCCTAAGGAATATTAATCCCTAAAGTTTCTGGATCATATGATCTCTCTCCTCTCCCCAATAGCCTGCTCCTGTAGGAGATGGTTCCACAATGTACCCTTCAACAAACAAACAAACAATCCCCCCAAAAAACTCCAATGAACACAAACCACCAACATTCTCCAACACCAAAACAGAAACTTTTACAACTGATGGATTATTTCTAGGGATTTTTTTCCTTATACAGGACATACTATATTGTTCCTAGGCCTCTTAGATCATTCTAGCCTCTATTGCAATACATTATATTGTCCACATCCCAGCAAGCTACATCCTCTGACCTTCTAGAAATCCAGAATAATCTGACTAAGAGAGAAGCATACTCTGCTAAAACACTGCACAGTTATCATACCATGCAGAAACTAGGCTCATAAAAACTGGGCTCTAGACCTGGGTATTTCTTTTTAACTGCTATAAAAGACATACTCAGGCATTTAGAATATACAAGTTGAACCCTTTGCTCTCTCTTTGAACTTAATGAGCTTCTGTGCTCTTGCAGTAAATAAGAATTATTATCTTCCCTATGACAACAAATGTATATGGAGTGACAGGACTTTTACGAGACATAAAAGATGTCACATTTTAGGACTTAGGAGATGCTGGAAGATGGACAACAATATGTGGTGATGAAAAAGCCAACTGAGTTAATTGCTGTCACAGCAGTTCAATGACCATTTACTGCACAAGACCTCAATAAGATCTTTCAGCTTTCATGAGGCTCTAAGATTGAAGAACCAGTTCCAAAGATTTGCAAAAATATTTAAATTGACATTCACATTAAAGTTAACCCAGACTTGAAGAAAGAGGGTTCAGTCCTTTGGATCGTGTTTTCCCAAACATGTGGAGTTCAGGACTGTGATACAAGCACACTGCAGGGCAAAGACAATGGGTTTGGAACGTAGAAAAAAAAAAAAACCCAAACAAACAAAACAAAGTTTTGGACTTTTGTTGACTGGCTGGGGTTTTACTCGTGGATTTCTTCGGAGGGTGGGGGCGTTATTGGTTAGTCTTTTCAGCACAAACATTTGCTTAAGTCGCCTTTTGAGAGAAGACTTGGGATTCACCACCGCTGCCTGGGGGTGCACAGCCTCTCCCTCGCTGCCCGGGGGGCACGGCACGGCACGGCGCGGCACCGCTGGGGCTCCGGNGGCGCGGCCCCGCCCCGCGCCGCCCGCGCGTCCCCGGCCGCTCCAGGCCTTTCCACGCGCGCCGGGAAGGCGCTGCCGAACAAAAGTTCCCAGAGAAAAGGACCGCGAGCAACGCAAGGAGCCAAGCGCATCTCGCAGCGAGCAGGGGGAGAAGGGCGTGCTCAGCTCGCGCAGCTGAGCGATTTCTAGCCCGGTTCTCTGCGCCAAAAAAGCCTCAGTTGTTCAAGGTTAGGCTTTTCTTGAACAAGGAATAAGGTTGTAGTGTTCTTCTTCCTGGAAAAGGCTCTTCAATCGGGGCTGAAACACCCCAAAATTCTAAAAAGCACTCCGATCAACTTAATTTTAAACTAAGTGACGGCTGTGACAGCCCGATACCCGTGTAACCACGAGTAGGCTAACAAAGATCCACGCAGCACCACCTGTGCTATTGTAAACTGGCAATCATTAGTTTATATCGATTTGCTTACAAGAGGAAAAGAACTAGCTAGTTACCCCGGAAGCCCACAACACTTGTTTTAAGTAGCATCCAGTCCTGATGGTCAGAAAAAGCATAAAGGAGTTAGCAGATCTGGAAAACGAACACGTCAGACACCCGGGAAAACACAACGAAAGAAGAACGAAGACAGGATAGCTCCATTTTCAGAGCTACTGCCCTACACACACGTGAAAAGGAAATGAGCAGTTTTCTGTACAGTAATTTCCTTTAGACTGCAGATTGTCCTCTAAATGCTGTCAAACTGCCAGGTTAAGAGGAAGAATGAGACGTTTGTCTTGGTCCTACTTTGCACTTTTCTCTTTCCAAAAAAGGTGCTTCCTGTTACAATTTCATCAACACTAGTACACATCTATTATGACTGGATCACAGCGCAAGTAATATTTTAGGTTCAGTTTTCTATTTTAAACCAGAGAACACAGCGCAACGATCAAAGCTGTGAGGATATTAGGCGAGAAAATGTAATTCCGTGATGCTGAATGAAGCTTGATCTACTTTTTTACAAGAAGTCTAATTAGCATTCTTATGCAGTAAACCTGTCACGCCTTGAACAAGATATTACATTTCCTGTGTTTGCAGTTCCAGCAGTTTGTAGTGACTGCGGTTTTTATAGGTTTTACAGGCTGGAATCACACGGACATATAGAGTAGTCTCTCTCTCTCTCACACACACACAATAAATTCGTTTCCGCACTTGGAAACCCACCACCGATGCCATGCCGCGAGCACATTTCCACGGACGTGAAACTCCTGCCGCTTACGAGCCGAACCCACGAAGCTGCGAGTCACCAGTGTCACCTTTGTTCCGGCGGCGGCACAGATGCAGCGAATCTCCCGGGGTACCTGTGTCACACCGCTCCCCTGCCCCCATCCCCGCCCGTATCTGCAGCACTAAGGCACTGTTCCTCAAACCGGGGCAAATCGCGAGCACGATGCCAAGGACACCGCGCCTTTCAGGACTCTCCAGCGCCCGTCAGCACCGCGCCCACCACCCTTCCCTGCGTTTCCACCCTCTTCTCCAGCAGGGACGAGCTCCGCTTAGGAAGCGGCGCCCGGCGCACTCGCACATACACCACGGAACTTCGTGCTCGACCTAGTGGAAACAATAACTAGGCTAAAACCGGACCAAGCGAGTCCGTCCGCCTGTCGCCGATGCTGCCCTTCCTGAGCACCGAGGAAGGCGGACGGCGGCGCGCTGCGGGAGCGTCCCGGCTGGAGGGGGAGGGGAGCGGCAGCCCGCGGTGAATCAGCCGGACACGGCGGGCACACGGCCGCCACCGCCCCCTGCCCGGCCCCGGAGCCCCGGCCGGGTGCCGCTCACCTGCAGAGACCGGCGGCGACGGGCGCTGAGCGGGCCGGGCGCTGCGGCGGCCGCTCGGGAAACAG
>VXBU01016690.1:1682737-1723844 GCA_013400315.1 Bombycilla garrulus
GTGACAAAGTATTATACTGTAAGCCTGGATCTTGTCTGGAAGTGTGACTATCTCCAGTGCAATTTTGTGTTTCTCTGTTTTGGTGTATTTTTGGTGTATTTTTGTATTTTGGTGTATTTTTAAAAAAAGTACTTCAGTTTCTCAAGTTGCTTATGTCAAGCAGTTTAATATTGATAACAGAATTAGTCTGCTCATTGGAACTGAATTATTTAAGACCTTCTGAGCACAAATTTATTGGGTGTGGTCTCAGTTTCTTGAGCAGATATTTTTCCAATTTGCTTGCTAGTGAAACCACCACTGCAGGTTCATTTTTAACAGGGCCAAGACCACTTGGGGTGTTTTTTTTCTCCTTTCACGTTATCTCCCATGGCTTCTAAACATGAAGGTGTCCCTAGTTAGAATGTAAGCACAGGTAAGTCAATGTTCCACAGTCGCTGACAGCTTGAGTGGCAACACAATGTGGTAGAATATGAAATGAAGAACAGCTCAAAAATGTAATTTTGTAACTTTGCATAGAAAGATAAGTGTGTGCCACGAGCCAAGGGTGAGGGCAAAGCAGGCTGGATGGGACCCTCCCTGACAAGGGCATCTTCCCATGGCACCTGAGCAAGATGAGCAGGACAGGTCCTCTGACAGCAAACTGGGTTGCCCAGATCGTTAGATGAATCTTCAGTAATGGGGCAAGTCCAAGGCTCTCAAGGTGGAAAACAGCCAGATGCAAGTCAGCTGCAGGAAGGCACTGGGAATGAGACTGTGCGCTTAAAAGCTACTCCCAAGCTAAGCAGAGTGCCCCACTGGGACTCTGCAGAGCAGATTCTCCCAACAGCTCATTTAAAAACCAGACACCTGCACCCTTTTCTAAGGAGGCCCAGAGGTCTGGCATCCAAAAGCCTGGGAGAGTTGAAGAGAGAATATCCTCAGGATCTTGACAAGGTACACATATACATGAGTGCAGTCTCACTAAATGGCCGCATTTACCTTTCGTGAGATGATGCAGGAAAAGTATAAATTTATTTGTTCTCCAAATAATTGTGCAAATTGGAAGAACTGTCAACTCCCTGGAGGGCAGAGAGGCCCTGCAGAGACCTTGAGAAATTAGAAAGATGGTCAATCAGTCTGTAACTGTATGAAGTTTAACAAGGACAAATGCCAGATACTGCAGCTGGGACAGGGTAACCCTGCTTGTGTGCACAGATTAGGTAATGAGAGGCTGGAGAGCAGTGCCACAGAAGAGAACCTGGGGTTCCTGGTCTATGGGAAGTTTGATCTGAGCCAGCAGTGCCCTGGCAGCCAAGAGGCCAAGACTGTCCTGGGGGGCATCAGGCACAGCATCACAGCTGGGCAAGGGAGGGGATTGTCCTGCTCTGCTCTGGAACAGCCTCACCTCCAGTGCTGGGGGCAGTTCTGGGTGTTACAGTATAAAAATGACATAAAGCTATTAGAAAGTGTCCAAAGGAGGGCCATGAGGATGGTGAAGGGCCTTGAGGGGAAACCGTGTGAGGAGGAACTGAGGTTTCTCCCTCTGTTCAGCCTGGAGGAGACTGAGGGGAGACCTCACTGCAGTTACAACTTCCTCATGAGGGGAAGAGGAGGGGCAGGCACTGATCTCTTCACTCTCATTCCCAGTGACAGGACTTGAGGAAACAGCATGAGGCTAAGTTGGGGGAAGTTTAGGTTAGGTATTTGGAAAAGGTTTTTCACCCAGAAGGTGGCTGGGCACTGGAACAGGCTCCCCAGGGAAGTAGTCACAGCACCAGCCTGACAGAATTCAAGATGTATTTGGACACTGATCTCAGGCACAGGGTGGGATTCTTGGGGTGTCTTGTGCAGGGCCAGGAGTTGGACTCAATGATCCTGATGAGTCTCTTCCAATTCAGCATATACTATCTTTTATGGAAATTATTACAAAATCCAGTATTCAGAAGGGACAAGATGTTTTGTCAGGATCAAAATGTTGCAAAACTGTGTAGTGCACATTACTGACAGTGAAAATCACTTAGTGATTTCATATACCACAAATACTGCCCGTGCCTTGCCACATCCTCCTTCTCTTGCATGTTCCAGACCAATCCTGTCTCCCAAACCCTCATGAGTAGGAATCAACCATCTCATCCACTGTTGTTATACTGAGTAATACCAAGCTCTGCCAGCACAGTAATGTCTCAGACTTTGAGCTGGCTTCATCTTTTTCCATTCTTAAATGCTTTCTTATGAAGATGCAGTAACAATTCAACAGATATTTAAACAAAACAGAGTGTATTGTCGTGTCTTGCACTACTTTTTTTAGCCAGAACTAACCTCACTCAACTGAGTTGTCAACAGGGTTATCAGACTACCCTGTGATAGTCAGATCTGACATAGAACATACGGTGTGCATCTGTGATTGCAACAACAGAAAGATGTTTTAGGAAAATTAATGTGCACCTCTTCTCCTAACCAGGATCCTTTTTAGACCACTTTTACTTTACTCATTTTCTCGAGTGAGACAGGCGTTTTGTTTTTAAGGAATGGCAAAATGATCACTCAAAACATGTCACAACTTTTGACGGGAATTTAAATCCAAATATAAAACAAGTGTACAGTGCTCTGTCAAATTAAATAGACTTTGCAGTCTGTCTGCAAAGTGCAGCTGCCATTTAACCACTAAGCAACACATTATTGCTTTAGAAATTAAATCATCTCTAGTGATTCTCCATGGCCACGGTTATGTCCCCAGTCTCTGGTATCACTGTGTTGAACAGCTGAGACAGTCTCACCTATTGTAACAAACAACACGTCCAAAGAAAACAGCAGCACTAATCAATATCCACTGGGAAGTGGGCAAGTATAGGTCTAAGACACTGTTGACCAAAATGTCCATAAACTGAGCAGGTACCTAAGTTTTTTAAGGAAAGTTTAAATTATTAGTTCAATAACCACGAGTAGACCCCATTGGGATTTCCTCAAAGTACCTGAGCATCTTTGGCAGAAGAGTACCAAAGAAATTAAGTGACATTTGCACACTCAATGTTCCAAGCAATTCATGGTCTCTCCATGTTGTTTTTAATACATATTGACCAGTAAGACCAGAATGAAAGCACTGCTGGGCAAGTTCATGGGGGATCCTCCACTCAGAAAAGTGGGTCAAGAGGCCATTTGGGGGGAACACCCACAGCAAGTGACAGATCTGTGTCACACGCACAGATTTTTAGATCCCATGGCTTTAATGTCTCTCCTTCTGATGTTGCACTTTCTATCTGTTGCTTTGCATATTTATGGCTCCTGACTTTGTCCTTCGCAGTCACATTAAGTGAGGAATACAGATCTTCTGACACCATCCTGCATGTGAGAAGATGGATGACATTCCAGGTCTAAAGGGTATTACATACAAGCCTCACAGCATGTGCCTAAGGTGATGTTAACAGTAGCAAAATGGAGCCTGGCCAAGCTTTGAAAAGAAAGTATGCAGTTTGAAGTTTTCTAAGGTAAGGGAACAAGTCAAAAATACAAAAGACTAAAGACTAAAGGTTACTGTGTATTAGATAAAGCCACAGTGAATGTTGCAACCTAATGGTGGTTGTATTTGTGACACTCCCTGAACTCTGCAAAACTTTGAGAAAGAAAACTCTGTGGCCTGAATATACACATCAACATTTCTAGCAAAGACTAGAGGTGTACTTAGAGATTATTTTGAAAGTTATTTAGAGGTTTGGTTTTCAGATCGGTGGATCTGGCAGATACTTTTGGAAAGACACTGTTATGTCCACTCATAAAATATTTAAAATAATCTACTGTCAATAGAAAATCTGTAATGCAGACTAACAGCCACTCTGAAACTGATAGCATGTTTTTCCTTAACAGTTTCAAATGCCAGCCAAAACTGAAGGGGCTTGCATTGCAGAATTTTTTTGCTCATTGGGCCACAGATACCGTATGTACTATTTTCTACTACAGTCTCCTGGATGGAAGCAGAACTGTTTGTTACCCACCTAGGTCTGCAAGGACAACAATATTACTTATTTCTAACTATTTGCTTGATTTCTGGTATACCAGTTATGTGCCTTTCAGTAGTTCTCAGACTGGTTTCAGACGTTGAAGTAGATTGAACTGCTGTTTGGAGACGAAACTCTAAATGAAGGAAGTGAGTTCAATTCCTTGGTACTCTAATTTACAGTCAAAGAGTATCAACTGACTTCCTATTTTAGTTAAGTTAAGCAGAGGACATGGGAAGACTGTGCAAAACCTCATCTGTGCAGGTGGGGCATAAGGAGGAGAAAAGTCCTTTTTTTCTCCACCTGGTTTTGTCATTTTAGACAGAATGATAAATGCACAGGATAATACTACATGCTGAGTAGATTAAAAGATTCTAAGTGGATTAAAAGATTCTTTCTCTTTCCTCATAGTTGTTGATGAAATAAAGCCTCCAAACCTTGCAACACTCACTAGGACTATTGTTGGTTACCGGGCATTGCTGTGTCACTGTAGCCCAGTGTTTCCCTTCAAACCCCAGCATTCATCTGTCTGCCTCACTGAAGCACATCCCCACATCTTCCTTACTAAATTTTCTTCTCACTAAGATATGCCTTCTTTAGTGTGGAGTACAGCAGTGTGAGGACTCCTCCCTCCTGCCTAGAGCTTTTCTGAATTTTTTGCTCTGCATTTCAGAATACCTTCCAGAAAACACAGGAAATTTGAATCACACCAACTCTGCCCCCATCCAGCTTCTCGTGGGATCTAGTATCCGTGCCAGAGCTATTTCCAAACGAAGCCAGATAAAATATCCGGTATTGAACACCATGATCACAGCAACCAAACTAACATCAACAGTGCTACTGTTTATAAAGACTGTTCTTCAACTACTCTTTCAGAGAAGGTACAAGTATTCTAATTTTAGTCCTGAAAGAGGGCTCATTTTCATTAGAATGCTCGTCCTAATGGAAAAACTTTCTTGTGCTGTAGTTTCTCTCTGATCACACCAGTAATTTCCATAAATAAGCTACAATATGAGCTCAATTCCTTAGACTTTGTTTCAGATATATAATACATAAACAAAAGATCTTAATGCCTTGTAGATTTGCAGTGTATGCAAGTCTCATCTTCAGTCAAAGCCGAATGTACACATATGATTAAAATCCACCTTTGTACCTCCTCTGTTGAGTTTTCTTATCTTTTTATATTTGCAGCCATAATAAACCACAATTTATTTGTGATGTGTTTCCTTTAGCTTCTGTAGTACTACCAGCTCCAGCAAAGAGTACTGAATGGGTAAGAAGAGGGAAAAATCCTTCAGAAATTGGGACGGGACATTAGGAAGCATTCCTTCCTTTCTGTTGTGTTCTGTTGCCTTTGATGTCCCTGATGACATGTTGAAACTTCTTACATCCTTACCGGGAAGAAATGTGTGGCTTCCAAACCAGGATCTTGGTTACTGCTAGTGAATGTTTAACTTAGAAGCCCAAATCTTCCTTACATCTGCTGTGGAATATCTGCCATCAAGCAAGATGGATTTTTTTGCAATTTTGCTCTCATCAGAAACTGACACTAACACTAACAAAGTCAATGGCTAGTTTTACCACCAAGGCCTCCTCATTACAGAGCGAAATTGTTAAAATGAAAGAATTGGTTCAAGACTTCATTTGGGTATTGGGTTTTTTTGCTCTATAGTTGTCTGTTTTGCTGTTTTTATTTATTAGCCCCACTTGAGCAGTTCCCAGAGCAAACAATTTACCATATTGGTTTTCCTTCCTCTCTTAATAGGCAAAATGTATTGCCTTTATATTTTTGTAATTTAATATTTCTGCAGAACATTGATGGATCTACATATATGAAAAGCAAAGCAAGTCTGGGAAAGGTGTTTTGTATTGGGTGCAGAAGTGATGAATTTTGTGGTACACTTCACCTAACGTGCAGGTGAAAGATTGGCTCTGTGGGTAAACGGCTGAGAAGTGTACCATAATATTTTTCAGTTTCTGGAGAAATTGAATTATTTAGTCAGTTTAATGACCCTGTGTTTATCAAACCATGCCAGTGAGTAATAAAAATTGTTACAGAAAGCAAAATGTTTGAATAATCTATCTACCAAAATTAACTTCAGGTCGTAGCAAGATGGGCAGCAGAAAGAAACCAAGTGCTCAAGTCCTTTACTCCTGTTTGGCTGGTCTGTGGAGTGACCCTAAGCATCCAGTGGACTTTGTTCATATCTGTGACTGAGCAGTTCTAGTCCGTGCAATTCTGCTCGGTTTTGTGGTCGTACACAAAGCACAAATTCTCCCTACACGCATCTAAAACGAGTTGTAACCACATAAAGAGCTGAGAACAGATAAGTAAATGTGACTAGAAGCACAGATCGTCAACATGTTTCACAAACAAGTTTCTTAGCACCTAAACAATTACAATATACCCGACTGTGGGCTATTCACAAACCTTAAGGTAGGTCAGCTTCCTGGGTAATCCTGTCTGCCAGGCTACTGGTCAAAATAATGTCAGCCAGGGAGTGACTATTGCAAATCCCCGTGTTCTGCCTGCTGGAGTTTCACACTCTTTTTGTGTGCGAGAACAAGCCTAGTTTGCATTTGTGCCTGGAAAGCTAATGAATTTTACGATTACACAGATGAACTGCTGGATGACTAGAATGACATCTGCAGTTTAGGGTCAAGGGGAAAACGGCTAAGATAAAAAAAGGCATGGGCATGTGGAATTATTAAAAGCAAGGGCTGAGAAATTTGTTGTCTTCTGTGTAGAAGACAATATAAAAGAAAAGCAGGTGGTCAGAAAAGGGACAGCAGTTGCATATCTCCTTCAAAGACTGTACTTTTAAAATGGTTTAAAATGAAGAATAGTGGAGAAAATAAATATTGTGAAACATCACAGAATGCAAGGGAAGAGTGCTTTCTACCAAAACTCATGAAAATAGTAGATTGCTATTCCTTAGGATATCTTATGTAGGCCTTGTAGTCATAACAAAGTGAGAATGACTCTGCCAGTGACTGATTTTATGTGGCTTCTAGGAAGAAAATATTATTTGAATTATGAATTTGATGCAGGCAGATTTTGGTTTTAGAAATAATTGTATGAAAATTACTTTGGCAATGATGCATGGGGAAAAGTTATATGCTCTAAAGGCATTTAAAAAAGGCCATAATACCATGTCTCTATATGTGCTTATCTTCATGAATCCTGAATTTAATTCAGGATTTCAAAGTGATCCTCACTTTGAAAACTTGGCAATGTATTGCACGGTGTCACATCAGATCTTTAGAGTGTGAGAATCAATGTACATGTTATTGAATGAGCACTTTGTGCAACATGTTCAGTAGAAAATAGGTCATACTGCCGTCATGTGGCTGTTTCTAAAAGAAATGATAAAAAAAGGATTTGGAAAGTGTATGCTTCAGGGTTTAATGCAGCATAACTATCAAGAAGAGGCACTCACAAAATGTAGACTGTATATTTTTCTCATTGTGAAACTTTTCTTCTTGCCTTTTTAGCAGGTGCTTTCAAGCAGGACTTGACTAGATGACCCATTTACCTTACATTGACCTTTACCTTTTGCTGGACTCTTCTATATTTGAGGAGGTATTTCAGCTCAACTGTTTGGGGACAAGAAGGAAATGATGGATTCATTTTTTCATCCTATCATTTTTGTGACTGATCTTTTGTTATTTCATCATTTTCTCAGTAGCATAGGACTACCTGCATGGAGCTCAATGTTCTTCTTAAAACCCAGCATGAGATGTGTTTAAACAGTTTTGGATTACTGCGCTTATGAAATTAGCTAAGCTTAGAGTTACTCTGCTTTCATACTTTTTCTTCTAGCAGAAGAGTGTACTTCTACAAAGCCCCTTGAAAGCTAAAGAGGTTTGCTTGCTTGTTCATTTTTATCTTGGTAAAAAGTCCCCCACAATGCTGGCTTCTCACAGATATCTCCACTTCTCACCCCTCTCATGGGATTTGAGTTGGATATGACTTCCAGAGATAGAAGTGTTGCAGTTTTGCTGGACGTCTTGTGATAGTGTACAAACAGCACGAATATTGATGCAAAAATGATTGGAGTTTCTGGAGACAGCAGCTAACTTCCCTCACCCCCTTTCATCACTAGCTTTGTGTGGAGGGGATTCTGGCGATATGCATCACTACTTTTCAGAAGCAATAACAGTAACAACAATAACAATAACAATATCAAAATAACAAAAACAATAGCAACAATAACAATGCTGCAAGAGAGATGAGGTTGCTAAATCTCAATTTTTTTTTTTCCACAAGGTGCACACCTTCATAATCTTCCTCTAATACCTGGTGATTACATTCATAACAGTGTTAGCCCTGTGAGCTCATGATCAACCTTCCACATCGTACCTGCAGCCTTCCAAGTGAAGATGTGACCCATCAGTATCATGGGATTCCAGCATCGCACAAAGGGCCATTACCCACCAAAGATGTCCTTGCCTGGAGTCTCGTGTGTAGGATGCTGTCACTGGCCATCCTCCTTACCAGGCATGTTAAGTGATGGATATTACAGCACGTGTGCTGTGTATGTCACTGTGCCTAACAGTAAATATATATCAGATATAAGACCTGACTTTACTGGGAAAATTTAAACATGTTCTCTTTCCTGCCCCTCCCTCACACAGATTCTTGCAGCTGTCAAGAGACAGTAGGGACCTTTGAATCATCCTTTAAAAACAAGTGGTGAGGACAAATAGAGGGAGTCTTTCTCAAACAGCTTGTCATTTCAAAAGAAGGCCACAGGCATGAAAACACTTGGCAGCCTTGCCCAAAATGGACTCTTGAACTGGACAAGATACATGGTTTGAAGTTTAGCAATTTATTTATTTCTCTCTCTGTAAATACTGGTGCTAGGACACTATCACCTACACTGGTGTTTACATTTCAGCCTGCTGACAGAAAAGGTGGACAAGTGTGGCTCAGTCACATCTTGTTCAGCAAAATATCACCAAATACCAACCAGTCATGATGGAAGTGGCTTAACAACTGATCAAGTTGTTCACACAAATTAAAAGAAAAATAAAATGAAGCGACTTTTTTTGGCTGGGAAAATCACTGGAGAATGCATCACTGCTGGTGCCACTACTCTCAGGGGCAGTCCAGGGTGGCACAGGTTTTTCTCATGGCCCCAGACTCTTAGCTGTAGTGGTTAATCAGGCCACTGGTGTTTTCATATATATGGGGAGTTTATGATTTATACCTCAGAAGGAGAAAGCACAGTTTATTCAGAGGGCTAAAGTGGGAAACCTCCCACTTTAGAAAGGGAGGGTACGTAAAGACAAGGTGCTGTTTAGTTTACTGAAAATTCGCCAACATCCAGGCATTTGCCCCAATCTGCCATCATGACAGAGTTTTTCTTACCTCGTGGTGGCTCTCTGATTTTTAACCCATTAAATCTGATCCCAGGTCCTTCTGTGAGCAGTGGCAAAACATCCTCTTCCAGGCAGCTGGAACATGCCCCACAGGCATTGCAATGACTCTCCAGGGTTAGAAGAAGAGCCCACAACACTTATCTTGTACTTAAAAATTAATTCTTAGACACCTAAAATGAAGTGAGATTGATTCCTTCTCAAATAAGTTGGTTCAGTAATGTTTATTTATGGCCAGATACTGCCTGCCTGCTCCTGCTGATGACCGCAGTGCAGTTAACTCAATTTCTTCCAGTATGAGTGAAGTGTTTTGCTATGGGGGTTAGAGCTACAGATTTGGTCTTCTGGCTATAATCTGTGTTGTGTCAATATAGCAACTGAAATAGTGAAACATTTAATTAGAAAAGGAAGTGATTCATAGCATCACCTTTAAAGCAAAATATTTTACCATAATGAAGCAAGAAAGTTGCAGTGACTCATTTTATCTTCATCTGAATGACATATCTGCATTCAATATCTGCAAAGAAATATCTGCAATTTGAGGGAGTCTCCTTTGAAATCCAGCCCAGTATACTTATTTCACTTAGCTAGAGATATAGTATGGAATGCTTGGGAGCCTAGGGTGAACTTCCCATGTGACACTGTGAAAGACACTGACTTGCTGAGTGAGGAAACTCTGCTGTAGAAAGATTTACACCCACACTGCTGATTGTCTTGACTATGTCAAGGAGCACATTCAAGCATATCCATGCTCTTCTAGGCTACAGATCATGGTGCACACCCGGCCTAAATAATCACAGCATTTTATCAAAACTGTTAATTATACTTACTGCACGTGCGTCCTGGTGACATTCAAATAAGCATAGTCCTGTCTAACTCTTGGGACAGGCCCTTTCCACTTGTAGTGGTGGGATCTTATCAAAGACAGAACAAAAATCCTCCATCTTCCCAAGATGTGTCCATACTGTGAGGTATTGAGTCCCTGGCTCCAATCCAGCAAAGCATTCAAATAATTTACATGTGCATTTTGTTTCAGTGTTCATGTGCTTGGAGATGAACCTGCATTTTGATGGCTGCTACGGAGGAGAACAAGTCCTTAACATGCTGGGTGATGTGTAACAAGAAGACCAGCATTAAACCAAAACATGGCATCTGAACTTTTACAAATTTCAGGCCTTCCATCTCTTTTTCAGGCCATCCATGCTCAAACAATTACTTTCAGCAGGGATTTTTTATACTAAAGCCTCCTTTTAGGCTCTGCAACATTAGAGAGATGAACCTGGCCTTCAACTTACAAGACCACCGATCCCACGAAGAGGAGGAACAAATAAGACAGAACTCAGAGAATGTATATTTTTGGTGCATGTCTGGTATTTGAAACACCAGATTTGAAATACCACTACCAGTTAACTTTCAGATGTGATTTCCACCAATATACAGGGATAAGAAATAAAAGTGTGAAGTACAGGAAAAGTTGCTGTAAGACACGCAGACTCAGCTCAAAGGCAAAAAATTGTGCAACAATTCCTTGTAACTGATGACTTATTAAACTAAGGTGTGTTTATGAATACAGGAACTGGGTAGTTACCTACTTCCTGGAAGTACTTAAGTGTTGCCAGGAACATTTAGTTCGCTTTAACTGAACAAAGTCAACTATAACACAGAAAAATCCCATAGGTTGCAAACAAAGCCTGGCAAGCTTTGAAAGAAGGAAGAGCAAGACTGGCATGTGCCACAAACCACTAGAGCCAGTCTCAAGCTGTTGTAATTTACTTACTGCATGTCTGGTGTGTCTTCCCAAGCAGCCCTAGCTCCTGGTGCTTTCTACTCAACAACCTTGTCCTAGGAAATGCTGAGTATTGCTCATCTTCTTTTTAGCCTTGCGGCCTATTAACTGGCACTGTGGCTAAGCACTCTTGTTCCAAAGGAAATAAGCCATCACATTATTTTACACTCCAAAGAACTCATCTCCAAAATCAAAAACTTTCAAGCACTGCTTTCATACAAAAAGTCCCAGGAGAGAAAGCTGCTGCTGGCTTCTACCTTGCCCCCATTGCCCTTCCACAAATCCACTAGATGGGGATAAGCAGCTGCCTAACAAACTAAGCGCTCCATGGCACAATTAAACCTACCACAATTGCAGTTCCAAAACTGATTATGTCTGGTGACTGTTCATGCACAAAAGGTATTGGGAAAGAAAGCAGTTGCAGGCCTTCAATTTTGCATTGCAGCCCACAAACTAGACACCCGATGCTGTGTGCTTTCTTTTCCACCTCAATATACCGTGCTATTGTTTACTTCCAGCAGACTACAACACAAAACCTGAAAACATCCAGCATCTGCTACTGAAAAATTCCCCAACAAATGCCAGGAGAGAAAGTTATTGCTAGCTTTCCTTTCTCTGTAAAGCCTATAAACCTCACTTCAGACGCTGGGGCTATATGTACTTTCCATGCCTTGTACAGCTACCTGTGATGTCCTTGCTGAACATAATAGCTGCTTGTGCATGAATGGAAATCCTGGGTTTGGCAGGTGTTTGCAGCATCACTGGTGGCTCTGTTGTGATTGTGTGGAAGCAGGAAGCAGGATTCTGCAACTTTTGATGATGGCATTGGTGGCTGAGTAGATGACAGGGGAGAAGTGGGGCACTGGTGTGAATTGGGAGGAGTTATGCTGATGCCAGGTACTGATGAGAAGGAATAAAAACAGCAAGTGTGTTGTGATGTGTTGCAGAGGGGATGAGCCAGAAGATCGAAAATGGTAGTTCCCTCCTTTTCACCCTATATGACATTGGGGCAGGGATAGATAAAGAGGATGTGATTTATTATGCACGTTAAATGCTCACATAGCTGGGAAATTTTGCATAGTTGCAGATCCCACAGGAAAAGGCATGGAAGGCTCGATCCTGTTAACAAATGAACCAGACCTTAGAGGAACATGAGAATGACATCCTGGATGTGGTATTGAATGCTGCTTAGAGAATGTCAATCTGAATTTAATACTTCTATATTCTAGCAATGAAGGCCTGTTCTGAAGAGCATAGGCTGGTGCAGGATCTAAGAGCAATAATCCAAATGAAAACCAAAACAATAATGGGCAAGTACTTATTTGACTGTTTTTGATTTAGAAGATGCTTTCTTTTGCATTCTGGTGGATGAGAAGAAATCCAGCAATGGGAAAAAAAGATGCAGCTATGGTGGACAGAGAGATCAAGACCACAGAGATCAAGAAACAGCTCTACTCTGTTTGGTAATGTATGTGCAAAAGAACTGGAAAAATGGTTAGATATTGATAACAACATAATTCCATGCCAATATGTGAATGAAAGAAGGTCTATTGGCAGAAATACTGAGACATTCAAAAAAGAAAAAAAAAATCTGCAGTTTGGTGGATAACTCTGTGTTGGGAGGAATGGGTAAAAGGTGAGGAATATTGTCAATAGCTCAAGTAACTGTGCAGCTAGGAATAATCCTTGATGAAGCAGAGTGAACAGCAGGCCAGTGAGACTCTTGTCCAGCATGGACAAATTCTTGAATGTGCCTCTGCCTGGATGTCGCTTTGGGGATAACCCAGTTAGGAAGATGACAGAAACAGATTTACTCTTTTTGAGTGTTTTAACTGTGGGTTTGTGGTGTTATGGTTGGCTTCCTGTGAACTTTGAATCACGCATTTTGAATCAACAAATTCTCAAGCCACTAGAAAATCAATCTGCCATGCAAATAATTCTAAAACCCCTGTAGAAGTGCTAAAAGGGGGAATAGCTCCAGGGGAATACTGCCAAACAGATTTCTCTGAGTTATCTAGATGTAGATGTTATAAGGATCTCCTAGTTATGGTTGATACTTTCTCAGGATGTGCAGAAGCTTTCCACTGCAGCACCAGCTGAGCCAGGGAAGTTGTTAAAAATTTTAATCAAAGAAATAATTCTTACGTTTGGAATTCCAGAGGGTTTATCTTCTGATAATGGACCACATCTCATTGAAGAGGTTGTTCAGGGATTGTCTAATTTCCTTCGGCTTAAGGGACATTTGCACACCTCTTGGAGAAAACAAGCTAATGAAAAAGCAGAAAGGTTGAATCATACTATCAAAACAAATTGTCAAATTTGATGTATAATAGTGTATAATTTGATGTATAATTTGTTGATATACTGAGAATCCAGATTACTCCATGTGCTAGAGAGGGAGTAGACTCCTTTGAAATTTTGTACGGCAGATTGCATCCAATTAATATTGTGGTGATGAAAGGTGATCAAACGCACGTGAAAGATCATGATATGTTGAGAAACTATCTATTACATCTCTCTCTTTCTCTCTCATGGGTTTTGTCCCCTTTGCATGGTTTCTCAACCGATGGATTCTCCCTTCCTTTGGATGTGGCTGTCCACAGCTTTCAATCAGGAGACACTGTTTATATCCAAACCTGGAAGGATGAACTGCTGGTGGGAAAGAAAATGTTTAGCTCCAATGTTGGTGATGCAGCTTATGGGCTGCAATGGGAAAATGAAGACCACCAACATCTTTCCATCCTGGCTCCTTTTGTGTGGGAACATTTGGCTGACTTTTTCAGTTTTGGAGCTGCACCTGTGCTCGGAGAAAAAGCATCAGGTTACGTTTCGATTGTTAGGTGGATGCATACCACCATCTAGCGGTGTTTTGGAATGGCATCGGGGGAAGGTAAAGAGCCAGCTCTTGCTCATCTGCACTTTTCCGTTGCACCCTCTAAACTCTACCACCAAATCTGAGGCTATGCACTCTCCTTCCCAAAAAATGTGCCATCTCATACTTCCAGGAAAAAGCCCATCTCACAACTGAAGAAGTCCAGCAACTACTCCGACACAAAAAAGTGCCAGGACAGAAAGCTGATGCTTGCCTTATTTCTCCATGCAGTCTATTAGCTGCACTAGCAACTCTGGGGATACGTGCTTTCCTTCCCACCTAAATATACCATCACTTTATTTACTCACAGCAGACTCCAGCTCAAACATTGAAAACACCCAGAGTCTGCTTGTATACAGAAGTTTGTAGGACAGAAAGGTGTTGCTGGCACCTTTTCCTTGTAGACTGTCATCTGCACCTCCAATACTGAGGGCCATGCACTTTCCTTGCCAAATCATTACACGATCACTCTGGAGAGAGACCTTCTCCAAACCAGAAAACATCCAGCAATAGCTCCCGCACAAAAGGCTGAAGGACTGAAGGCTGTTTCTGGACTTCACTCTGCCCTGCAGCCCATAAATTGCACCACAAACACTCTGGTTATGTGCTCTCCTTCCCACCCAAATCTACTGTTAGGAAATCTTCCTGTCTGTCCCCCAGCAGCCACTCCAGCAGTCACACTCCCAGCTCCAGATACTTTAACTGCTGGGACTGAGGCCCCTTCACAAAGGGTGGCTCCAGTGATCCCATGGGTGCCCCTCCTGACTCTCCACGCTCACGCAGTCAGACAAGGTTTCCTTACTGGATCAAACTCCAGTTTCCCATAGCAGAGCCCCAGATAGCTGGGTCAAGTGTTTGCCCTGGGCAGGGTGGAGGCACACGGACTGTGGCCTGGTGTTGGGGGAA
Source organism: Bombycilla garrulus (assembly GCA_013400315.1). Taxonomy (NCBI): domain Eukaryota; kingdom Metazoa; phylum Chordata; class Aves; order Passeriformes; family Bombycillidae; genus Bombycilla; species Bombycilla garrulus. Next base: position 1,697,655 of record VXBU01016690.1, read on the forward strand.
GGGCTGTTTGGAGTATTGAAAGTGGAAGTGGAAGACCAGCAACAGCTTTCTGTCCTGTCACTTTTACTGTAGGAGCAGCCACTGAACATTTACAATTCTAGAGCTGGGCTCCAGAATGAGAGTATGAGGATGGGAAGGAAGGCATATATCCCAGTGTTGGTGGGACACTTCAGAAAATAACTCCAGAAAAAGTGGACTTGCCCAGCCAACTAAATGTACAACAAGACTCTCTAAAACACCACAAGCATAGCTCCAAACTTGCAAACCTCCAGTGAATGCTCCTGTACAAAATTTGCCGAGACAGAAAGCTGTTACTTTGCCTTCACCTTCCCTTGCAGCCTATAACCTGCATGGCCAACACTGGGACTGTGTGCTTTCCTTCCTACCTAATCTAATATCACAGTATTTACCCTTGTCAGAGCCCAGCTCCAAAATTGATAGCGCCCAGGTACTGCTACCACACAAATTTCTCAGGAGAGACAGATCTTGCCGGCCTTTACACTCCTGCTGTTCCTCTTCCACAGCACCACTAGATGGGGCGATGCACTTGCTTAGCAAACGAAATGTACCCTGGCACCGAACCAAAGCAAACATAGCTCCAAAATGGAAAACGTCCAGCGACTGCTCCCCACAAAGAAGGTTCCAGGACAGAGTGCTGCTGCTGGCTCTACGACTGTGCAGAAAGTGATCTGAGGGATGAAAAGTGAACAAAAGTGTACATGGGGGTCCCTGGGTTGTGAAGAAGGGGACTCAGAGGACCATGGGGTACACAGGATGGCACTTGGTTCTCGAATCCACACAGAAAGGGACATGAAAGGTAAGGGATGAGCACATTTTTGTGTCATTCCCTTCTGCCCACCCATTTTCTCTCCCTCTTGCCCCCCCACATCCCCCTTCTCGGTGCTTTGTAACCTGTGGTCGCTAGAGATGAAGCCAGGATGTGATGCACTTGTACAATCAGTTAAGAGCCACGCTGGCCATCGCCCACTCACCCTGTGTGATATGGTACCAACATAAAATGCTTTTGCAGCAGCACTTAATTTGATAATTCCAGTTTTAAACCAAATGCTTTCTGTAAAACACAACTGCTCTTGCAGGCATGGCTATAGTCTTTTGATTTTCCAAAATGAGACTTTTAAGGTTAAACAGCAAAGGAACTCAACAATGAACTGAAGTTAAGCAGAATAACATGCTACAAAGAAGTCCACTAAAAAGCAAGATCAGAGCCCTGAAAGCCACCTGTGGTTAGCCTAAAATTGTTGATGGATTTACAGCTTTTGCTTTAATTTGTAGTGTGTAAAAACCAGTGTCCATAAAAACTACCAAACAGCTGTGTTGCTTTCAAAAATGTAATTGAATTTTCATGTATCATGTTTCATTCTAAACAATTTACTTATTGTGAAGTTTAGGTAGGGAACAGCTGAGAGAACTTACTGCACATTAATTGTTACTGGTATATGTAAAACTGTATGTCATAGACTGCTTTGAAGAATTGAAACTATGGTTGCATAGATGTGGGCAAAAGTTCTAGAGAAACTTTGCCACAAATAATAATTTGCATTTCAAAACTAATCTACTTCAGCAAATGCTTATACCCTTTCCAGAACCGCTTCTTCCAAATGCAGAAGTTACTTGAATCCACCTTCAAAAGGGTTAGTAGAAGAAAATTCAAACTTACATGCATGAGAAATGGTAGAAAGTGAGCTTGGATTTCAGTGAAGTGAATATTTTCCCTGAAAATTCTTTGTAATAAAAATTATACTCATTCTGCCATGTAACAAAATTGATATTATGTGAGCAATTGCAACTCCCCAGTACAGCACAAAGAAAAGTGACAAATAATTGCAGTGAGCACTTTTTTGTCTCAAAAAGCTAAATATACCACATATATATGGATTGATAAATTTACATAGATGAGATTAATAGGCAAGGAAGGTAACTGCTTGATAAATAATTCAGAATAGAGTCTTTTTTATTTGTTAACTTAGTTGACTGGACAGATTCATTCCAGACAAATAGAGAGGATTGAATTGTTAATTTTGGATGACATACGGAATTCTAGCATATCTGAGAAATGCAATGGTTTAGGGTACAATGGATCAAAAAATCTTTTTCTTAGGAAATGAAGGAAAATTTTCTGTGTTACTCCAAAGTATAGGAACCTAACTGGGAAATGTACCTAAACAATTTCTTTTGAAGAGCAGTGAAATGGGGCAGAATTTAACGCTTCCCAGTGTAGAACCTCATGACCTATAGAAAAAACATGAAGAAAATAACCACCCACCCAATTGTTCCCCCCAACTCCCAGGTTTTCAGCATAGTTACAAAAGTTATGTCAGTGTTCTATATTTTTTTTTAAACTTTGGGGCTATTTTTCTCACCCTTGGCATTGTGTCTGTATGTCTCTGTTCTCACAATTCATGTGTTTTGTTTCTTTGCCCTGTGGTCCCTCGGCACTTCATTTTTGCTGTCATTTATATCACAGTTTCTCTCCCTTTTTTTACAGTTGGATTAGTTCTTTATCATTCAGCTCCTCGTGCCTTGAAAGCTACTCCTGCAGTCTCCACTACCTCCTTTCCCTAAGTAAAGGCATCTCTAATGCTGGAAATCAGACCTTCACAGGGCTGGAACTTGTCTACATTATTAGGACAGTATCACCTTTTAAAGGAGTAATTAAATTCACAAAACATAAGTAAATGCCTGCATATACAAATGTGCATTCAAGAAACTTAACTCATGTTGTGAGTGTGGCATACAAAACTGGGAAAAACTAGAATTAAGCCTGCTTGTGCAGCCATGATTTGGCTTATGTTGCAGTAAGATCTGGCATTGCTGGACCATTGTCTTTCCTTACAGGCCTTATGTTATTCATGAGGTGGATATTCATGAGCTGTTGTAGTTTGCTTCCTGACAAGTGTCCAATCTTTCTACACACTATAAAAATTTAATTTTCTTAATGAGATTTTTCTTCACAGCTCTGTATTCTTTAATTTCCTTAATAACTTCCTTATCGCCTACATTTAATAATTGCCTTCGGAATGGCCTCTCTGACATGATATATGATCATGGTGTGGAGGAAAGTGATGACGGTCAGTCCCACAGCAGAGCAGTGCCAACCTCAACACAGGGTTGTTTTGTTCTTGTGACAGTCTCTAGTCTTGCTCACCTCTCCCAGCCTTACCTGTCCCAATGACAACAGTCTCAGTTGCCGCACAACCCTGCTGCAGTTTGATAAACGTTATCCACATATTTTCTTACTGCTTTTCCTCTGGTCTTCCCAGTCTGTCAATGAGCCTGTGTCAGCTTCAGCCTGACCCTCCCTGTTCAGTGTGCACCCAGGTCACTGTGTACCCTCTACTGCTCATTCTGCCTTGCCAGCTTCCACTCCCCACTGGGCAGTTCAAAGGTGGGTAGTGGACTCGTGAGGGATGGATAAATTCCAGCACATTGTGACTAAGCAGGTGCTCACCACTGGGAGCTTCTGGCAGTGTCAGCTCCCACGAGATCCTCCAGGACTTGCATGCCTAAGCCTTTAATCCTTTTCCAGCAGTCATAAAACTCCAGTTTGGTCAAATACTCCCCTAAGCCAGAGAAGGCATGAGCCGCTGAGGGATTTGAGCAGCTAAAATGCTCCTCAGATTCTCATTGCTAGGGCACAGGGAAATGACCTTCTGAAATTCCCTGCTTAGTGGAAACTCTTTTGTTTGTATTACCACAATGGAGCTGGGTAGAATTGCCAAAGCTTGGCACGCACACTAATTGATCTCTGGCAGGAGCGAATAGCAAGAAAGGGTATCTGCAGCAGCACTTGCACTTCTATTTCACTTACACTGAACTATCAATTGCTTAGCTTTTGAGTCTCAGCTCATTTAAGCAGAAATAAAACTTCCAAGATAAGACTGAAAATAGTAAACTAAAAGCATTTTCATTCAAGCACATCATTAAGCATACTACTAATGAGTGGATTATCAGTGCAGTGTGCACAATAAAACCATCAAACAAAACTTGTCCATTACTCTTTAAGAAGCAGACCAATCTTCACTACTTCAAGTTACTGGAATAACAATGTGTTGTGTCTTTGTATATCCTGTCAGAATTCAAACCTCCCTTGGAGAACTCAGGTTGACCACTTCGAGCAGAAAACCAAAGGAGAGAGCAGAGGCTGTGCTCCTCTGGAGATCTGACTGGCTTGCAATGATGAGCCTGGACTGAGTGTGGTTGTGAGGCCAAAGCTTGCAGTGAGATTGTTGTCTGCCTGCCCTATTTCTTCATTACTCCTCATGTAGGATCTAAGTGGCCTATGTATTACCTTTTTTCAGAGCTCAGGAATTTGGGTTCCACATTTTTTTGTTAAATGCACACAAAAATGCAATGCTTTATGTTTCGAGTTAGATTTCTGGAACAGTAACCTTGCTTCCTGCTATTCTGTAAAATGAAATACAAGTATTTTCCACAAAGGCCTGTAGCTTCCACAAACTATTCCTGGGGCATGTTGCATAATTGCAAGCCATTGATATTAAAGTGGGGAAAAAGGAAATGCATTTGGCGTCTAGTTTGTACTGGTCACAGCAAAACTGCAACTACTCACAGGTGTTGTGTTCCTTCCAGCATTCTGAGAGGATGGATGTCTGAAAAGAATTAGAATCTGTAACATATTTGACAAGAAAGAAAAACTGCAATAAAAATTCACATAAACATATTTTAAGCAAAACCATTCCCTTTGCTTTCTCCTGACTGCAGTCTTCTTTCTTTATTCCTCCAGAGCACATCAAGTGCTGTGTTTGGCCTTTTTCTGCTTTCTGTTGTACAGCCTTTTGTACTTCATTTTGTGTGAGATATTTTAAGAGAAAGTGTTTCACCTGGAAATGAAAACTTCCTCTTAAAACTGCAATAAAAAAATTTAAAAGCCCAAAGAAGAGAATTCGTGAGAATTTAGAACTCGGTAATAAAAGCAGTGTTCCTAGACTAAAAAATAATTGACTCTTAGATGGGAAAATACTCAGTCAAAGCCGCCTAGCTACACTTTGAGGCAGATTGATGACTTACATTATTTTATAAAATTTTTCTTACAATTCCAGCAAATTCTTTCACACATTTAATCTAAGATAATGTTAATGTCATCATAGGGAATATTTTTTTTGTTAGATTAGAAAATGAAAAATGTATTACTCTCAACACACATCACTGGACAAAGAGCTTCCAAGTAACTCTGCCAGACAATTTTAGCCTAAAAGTACTTAGCCAATTAAATTCCAAATTTTTAACAGGCTTCTCTCCTCAGCAATACAGTTACCAGGAATGTGAAATATGTACATATTTGCAATAAACTTGAAAAACATATTTTAACTGTTACTGGTATAACATCTAGACCTGGTATGATATATATACTGCATCTAACAAACATAATTTGTGACACAGGCACATTTTTTCCCCCTAGAATCAAAACACAGGCTTTGCTATTGTATTTTTAACTTTTTAAGAATGACTAGTAATTTCTCTCAGTTTTGATTCCTAAGCAGTTATCGGAAGGAACTTGAGGAATTATTGCTTTAGGACCTTTAAGGATTCTAAATTAATTTTGAATATATTATCTGTAATATTTATATTACAGATAATATATATTATATACATTATATATACATCTGATATACTTATTATATCACTTCATTGGGGCAGTTGCAGAACAGTAAATAGCAAAAGAAAGGATGTGATCAAGGATGTGAATGAAAGTAGTCTAAAGAAATCTGAAAATGTTTAGTTATTTTCACACCTCACAGCATCTTACACTCGACCTGTATTTCAGTTTCTTAGTCCAGTCATCCATTATTTACTATAATCCATTTATTACTATATGTTTCAAATGAATCTGGAACATTTGATTTTAGGCATTGCTTATATGAAGTTGTTATTCAAAATGGCTTATGATAGCACTGCAATTCAAGTGAAGAGTGTCTGTCTAGACAGCGTGTTCAGAGTGCAAAATGATGCAAATGGGCTGGAGGAGTTTCCAGAATAAAATTAATTCAAAGGACTTGAAATTGTGACAGAATAACTGTAATATGGATCTTGCATTCTACATGGCTTCTGTAAAGTAATTAATACTTCTAATTACTTTAATTACAACTCCTAAATGTTTACATTGGAATTTGTGGTTGCTTTCATGAATCATTCCCATGCTATAAATATCTTCATATGTATGCACATACAGAATTAATGTAATATGCTGCATGCTGTGTTTGAAACCCTGAGGTACTACTGTGACATTGTAGCAAAGCCAAGAGGTGTGCAGAAGCTCTGGGTCTGACTTTTGCGACCTATACCTTGCGGATATTTGAATCTCAGATTTCATTCACCTCCTTATTTAAAAGGAAAATCAGATGAGCTTGATGTTGGATCAGCTTTATAAGCCCTGCAGACTGAACACACCTGGCTGTGTCAGGGTCTGAAGGCTTCTGTGGGGGAGAATGGGAGTGCTGGGAGTGCAGGCTCACAGGCCTTCTGCCAGAGGAAAAAAATAAAAGCTTTACAATTAAGCTTTAGCTCTACAGGAACCCCACCTTTAGAGGCTGCTCAAGAACAGCAGAAGGCTGAATCAATACCTTTCTGAATCAGGCATACTTTTTTCTTTTTTTCTAATCCCCTGCCAACAGCCTCCAGCCTCCCTTAGGAAAACTAGAATATCATAACACCCTCAACTAGACAGATTTAGAGGAGATGAGCATCCCTATGGGGCTGGGCATGAATCCAGCCCTGTTTTTCAGGGGCTGCCCTGTGAGCTACTGCCACAAGCCAGTCTAGACCCTTTCCCTGATCTGTGTTTCCATATGCAGCCAAGTGAAAAGTTCATGACATTGCATTTCTATCTACAAGAGAGATGGATTGCGCTTTGTTCTTCTATCTAAAGGTAATATGAAAGAAAAGCAGAAGTATTTATTCTGCCAATCCACAGCTACAGTGAATAACCTTGAAATACTCTGTCCATTGGGCTTGAAACTTTGATCTGCTTTTGATAAATATCTTCTCTGACAATATTTATAATGTCACATAAATGAGATGACGTTTCATTCATGGAACAGCACTTATCTGGTCCAGTTGCTGCTTTTGCTTTTGTTTTGGAAGGACTCAGATCATGCTTTTCAAATATTTACACAGCCCCTTGTAGTACTGTTGTGTTTGATGAGCATTTTAAAGGTACTGACACTGAGACCTCACTTTCACATGTGCTCATATTTTTTATGTCTCATATCAGAGTAAGGAATTCAGGGAGATTTGCTGTCTTATAAATGATGAACTTGATCAAGGTTTTATGCCACTGAGGAATGAAAGATCATCCAAAGCCAAAGGATCTATGAAAGACTTCTGGGGTTTTTTTGGAGAAAAAGAAAGGGCAGGTAGAATTTCATGCCACCATACAAGAACGTACAAGCCAGTACATCCCCTTGTGACAGGAACATGCCAGAATTTTCTTAAAAGTACAGCTTGATGTGTGTGGGGGAAGATACCTGGCAGGAGGATGGTAAATAGCTGAGGATGGAGGGAAAACCGTAGAATTCAGACCTTTCCTGTTCCAGCCTTTTAAGGTGATTTTCCTCTTTTCACCAAGTGCTGGAAAACAAAAAGAAGTTAAAAACTACACAATATTTTTGGTGTCACAAATTTTAATGCACTCCACTTTGTATTAGAAAAACATGCCCCCAAATATAAATGCTGATATAGTCTCATTGCCAGAAAATTAAAGCATTAAAATTACCAATGTGGAAATGGAAAGGCAAACTTACCCTGTATTTCATCTCATGGGAACATGGGGGGGGCTTCCGTGTCCCAGATGACAGTCCTTCTAAAGCCAGGGTCCTGTCTCTAATGAGGTGCGCGAGAACTGTTTCACATTTTTGCAGAAAATATTTTAGAAACTGGCTTTGGGCTTATATATTAGAATAGCAGTGTGCTTTCTAGAAGAGAAGCTGAGTCCAGCTGCAGCCTGTAAATCAGTGATTTTCATCTGTTTCTTTCTAGGCAGTCTTGGTACCACAGTTTCATCTCTTTTAATTGAGCTTCTACTTTGTTTCTACCAAGCACAAAACAGGTTTTCAAAAGGCATCAGGATCACAATCCTTAAGCCTATTACTGTCACCAGAGGAAAGTGTGGGTCGAATGTTATTATGCTGACCTACATTCTTCTCTGGCTTCACAGCAAAGTACTTTTCTGTTCAAGGGTTGCCAGTGCAATGCTGGGGACACCGCTGTAGTGGCTTTACCTGTGCATGCTCAACGTGTCATATGTACTTCTAGGCTACTGTGGAAGGAATGACGAGGGAATTCCCAGGTTGGTTTAAATTTGATTCTGGAGAGAAATTACTGTAACAGCGAAGGACTCCTAGAAAGCCTAAAAGCATCAGGAACTGAGCAATACAAAACATGTTGAGGAAGAAGCATTCCTTGGTCACAGAAGGCTCATTATTTCCTCAGCTCATCTTTGCTTAGCAAGAGGCATCTGACCTGATTGTTGAGTAAAGCTGAGTCTCTTAAGAGCTGAGGGAGCTTACGCTCAGCTACACATGGGATTCAATTTAGCATATTTTCTGGGGTGTAGATGTTGCACCGCTGTTCACCCGGATGAAGTCAGAGTTGTGCAGCTGTTGCATCACAGACCTTACACTGATAACAAGTAATAGTCTGCAGGAAAGTTAGAAATTGCCCAAATGCCTCAGCTGGGCTGTTTTGCCTTTGGCAACTGCTGATCTGCTGATATCACAATTTCCCTAGGGATTATTTTGATTTCAGCGTTGTGGGGCTTGTATTTGGAGTTTTTCGTATGTTTGTCTAAAAAAGTGGAAGAAGAGAAAATAAAAGGCAAATCTTTAATAAAAATGAAAGCAATTAATCTGAGTGATCCAAAATTAACATCAAGTGAATAACATCAGGTATTTAAAATGCATGTTTAAATTTCAGAACAGAATATTTTCTGTGATTTCTGTAATTGCAAATGAAATTTAGAATTGTATTCTAGGACGCAATGAAAACTAATATTAATACAATATGATTTAGAAAAACTCAATTTCTGCAGGGCTTTAAATACAACCATTTGCTTGAAACAAGAATATTTACATTCTACCTCATATGTCAAACTTAGTGATATAGAAACAAAACACAACATGATTAGTGGTCTTGGATTAGCACCACCAGAAGCCATTTGGAAATTATTGTCATTACTCAAATTGTGTCTTGGCAGGCAAGGTCTTCTCCATAAAACCAGCAGTGTTGTCATGTAAAAGAACAAAAGTAGCTTTGGAAAAGAAAAATGTTGCATGCACCCATAATTTTTTCCCGGTTCTGACCAAAAGTTTGGTTCATTAACATGAGTGGGTTGTACTACCTCCCTTTTCAGAGTCTCTTGAATGATTAAGCCTGAGTGCAGAGAAGAGTATCAGGACCACTTAGGAATTGGAACCAACTGTTTAGAAGGGAGACGATTTCTAACAAGCAGTGCTTACTTTAGCTTCTGAATATAGATTTTTACCTGACACCAGAATATTTGGCTTAAATACACTTAGGAGACACAGAAAGTGGAACAGTCAGGCATATTTTTTCAAAAAGAAGAGCTTTACAGCTCTCCTTTTACTCCATCTGGTGCTGTGTTCACAAAATCTATAAATTAGTTTCACATTACAAACAATCTCTTCTTATTTAGTGATACAGGCTGAGATTGTTAATTTATTAAAAGGTGTTGAGGCTCGTGTTTGTCTCCACAATTAATTCATTGAAGCAAAGTCAGTTGTTTATCATTGAGAAAACTGGTGATGCAGAAATGAGAATGGCAGGGACTACATCAGTTGAGTGCCTGATAAAATCATTTCAGCAAAACCATTTTGGAAGCCTACAGCTCTTTTATAAACAATGGCTTCAGTAAATAAATGGAGCTTACTTTTAGGTGGTGATTACTCCTGATGCAGCACTTACGTCCAGAAGTAGGCCTTGGGAGCAAGGGGGAGCAGGAGGCTTCAACAGCAGCATAGACCAGCACTTTAGGAATAAAGCCACCTGCAGGACTGTGATATGTGGAGCACCTTAGAGACAGGCTGGTTTGGTTTTTCCAGTTCTTATACACACCCATTTTGATGACAGTGATAATATATAATATAGCATAGCCCAGAGACAGGGGGAGAAACATTCTCAAGTACAGAAAGTTTATCCTTATCCTGTATTGTTTTTTTTCCTGTTTGTGTAAATCCCCTTTGCTGATTTATGCAAGTGTGGCCTATGTACCACCTAAGCAAACTGCTGTTTAAGCACTTAACCGAAGAGACTCGCTCCTTCTTTTGTGACCTTAACATGTAAGAAGGGCTATCAAATCTTCTTCAGAGCTTTCAAAGCCCAGGAAATGGTGTTCCCACTATTTGCATCTGGCAAAGACCAGGATGCAGAAAAGTAACTGGATTAAAGTCACACAGCAAACCACTGTGCGTGTTAGAAAATCAACAGTGCTCACCTGAGGTCAGGTGACATCTCTACCTCAGCACCATGCCTCTTAGACCCACAAAAGCCTGGTGGGTTCTAGCACAGATGCAGCTGCTTTTAGATCTGAAATGATCATTAAGAGATTTAAATGGGATTCATGGATAGGATGCTTGGCATGATTATAAGCAACAGATCAAAGGCCCTAGAGGTAGTGAGAATGAATTAGTGAATGAGAACCATACATCTAACATAATATGATATTAAAAAAATATATAAAATATGAATAGTTTTGATTTTTGTGCTCCAAAGCTCTATCTTAATCAGCAGTCTCTTGAGGATGCCTGCATAAACATCAAGAGCAAAAATTGTAGGCATGTATCACTACAAGTGGAGGCATTTCTTTGCTCCATTATGTGCTGACAGATGCCTCATGAGCCTCAACCATGCTACTGTCACGGGCATCTCGTGCCAGTGGTGTGACATGGCACTGGGAGAAGCAGCTCTGACGCAAGGTGGTGTTGCATGGTGTGAATACAAGGAGAGGTGATTCAGAGGGAGTGCCACATTTTACCTCCCCAGCACAACAGGGGCCCTGCCAAGAAACTGCTAATGGAGCTCGTCGAGGGCTACCCGGGTGCAGTGTCCCAGGCAGCCATTTCAGAACAGCACACTGTCCCAGGATTATTACCTCCTGTTACACAAGGTGATGGCTGACAAACCTGACTAAAGCCTTCGGGCTCCTTTTTGGCAAGCTTTAGCCCTAGAAGACCCTCCTACCTTCTCCCACTGCACTTGCTCTCCTTCAACTGACTAATCTCCCTACTCTGTGCTTCTTTTTTGATTTCCTTCTCTGCTTACCTTTCTTCTGTCTTTCTCTCTTCATATTTCTTTTGAAACAGTAAGATGATGGGATTTGCTTCTACCGGTAGGGAAAATGCATATATACTGTGGCAGTTCCATTGCAGAAAGATCTTTCCAGAAACTCAGTTTGCAGTCTGTGAGACCAAACACATAAGGTTGTGCAACAACTTATCACCTCATCCAAAGCAACCGTCTGATTTCTTGCAATGTGGCTTTTGCATTGATAAAGCAGCACATAAACTGTGGGATAATCCAGACAGGAAATTGTTCATAACCTTGCAAACATCAGTAACTGTATAAATAAGGAGTTTCTGCACAGTACAGAAGGGATCTCAAAGGCTATATGAACAAAATGTATAGGTATAGGTATAACCCTAAGGAATTAGCCCAATCTCATAAAAAAGAGATTTCTTCTCCTTTCTCTGCTACTCCATGCAGATATTTAAATAAAATTCTCATTTCTTAAGGACACGGGAAAGGACTTCTCTTTCGATACAGTCTTAATAGACATGCTTCTGCACTTGTGATTTCTCAAGTCAGCCCCAGTCCATGCTGTGTACTTGGTTTTGCACAGAAGTACCTGAGCCTTAGTGCTCAGCTTATGAACAAAGGCCCGCAGGTTTAAATAAGTTTTACTAAACTCTTGAGATTAGCAGGAAGAAGTTATCATTGGATTAGTCCACGATACAATCTTTCACAGTTTTTAGTAAAATTGTCAATCACAGAGCTTCTCAGACCACTTGGAGAAGTGTTGCTGGGGTGTGCAAAAGGACACTGAAGAATTCAACAGTGAGATGTCTCTGATTCAGATACATCTCTGATTTTGATTTGCAAAAGTGGACTTTGTTCACAGTCCATTAAACTGGCTTTATCTGATATTTCCTAGTTTATAACCTGTTGTTATTTTTTATCACTTACCATCATAAGAGTGACCTGAGACTTTGACTTACACGATGTAGAAAGTTTGGGAGGATAATACCATAAATACTAATCTAGTTTCCTTTCTTTCAGCTACAGAAGCAGAGAAGCCTGATTAATACTGTTGCCTCAATCCAGAACTCACCAACACCAAACAATTCAAGGTCAGTCATAGCAGAGGATGTCATAAACACACTGCATCATATCTTTACCCCTACACATTTAAATCCTCTAAATAAGGATCATGCCACACTCAGCATTATCCAGGCTTTTGCTGACTTTTGTAACAGCTACTCTCACAAGTTTTCTGTCCCCTGAAAAGGTACAAATTTTCCACTTTTTTTTCTTTTTTTTTTTCTTTGTAATCCAACACAGAAACAGTGCTACTGACTTGAGACAGGAGAGTCCATGAGTGAAAAGAAACCAGGAACATGTATTAACAAGGCTGCATCATAGAACAAGTTCCCAGGTCTCCTCTGAGATGCCATTCCCTTGCATCCCAAAGACTGTCTACACCGGACAGGGTGGGGCTGGAGAATGATGGAACCGCTGGCATTCTCCTTGGCTTTATGTGGAATGATCACTGTATGTTAAAGATTCATATGCTGCATATTTTCTGCTTTCAGAAATTCTTGTGAGAAGACAGTGTTGAATGTTTTTAGTATTAAAATTAAAACTGGTGACAGAATGAAACATTGAGAAAAAAAAAAAAGCCTGACTATAGCCTTGGTGGTGAAGAATAGGCAGCACTTGAGCTTTTTGAGTTTGTTTGGAAACAGCTGCTTACATTTGTAGCTGGAGATGGATCGGAAAGGAATCTTTGATTCTCCAGCCAGCCCAACAGCAAGGTTTTGACTTTTCTACAGAAAAGGATGCTTTGCTGGATTCACTTTGATGCCAAAAAGACTTTGTGCACTTTTTAACTCAATAAATTAGTTGTACTACATTACGGCAGAACTTGTTTTCTCCCTTGCCTTCTACTTGACAGAAAGGAAGCAGGGCAATAGACTTCCCACTGACACTGGTCTCTTAACCCAAAATCCAGCTCACTGGGATGTGAAATGGTTCTACTTTTAGATTGCACTCTTCTACATTAGCATTACTCTACATTAGCCACCTCCCAGTTTTAGATGCTTTGAGTGGGCAGCTGCTCCAACAAACAAAAGTATGTAGATATATCCCTGTTAAGGAGTATCAGGTGGAGTGAAAGCCATTTTTCTCATGTCACCAGAAATGAGGGTCAAAGTGCTTTGCACAACCTTCTTTTATTTTTTAAAGGGTGTGTCTTAGACCTTTGAAATATGATGGGAATTCCCCTACAGAATAAGGTCAGAGGAGTTAGGAAACAATAGGGTTGATCAGTCTGAAACAGCTCAAGGACTGGAAAACAGTAGGGGTGATCAACTTAGCGCTGTAAAAATTATCACCATCTAAAAATACCTTTCATCTCTTAATTTACAAGGCCCATAAAAAAGGCAAAATAAAAGTGCCTATTTCTCTCAGAAGTCTAGCTATGATCAATATTCAAGAAGATGTCTATCTATACAGGAGATCACAGAATTATTTAGGCTGGAAAAGACCTCTAAGATCATCAAGTCCAACTGTTAACCCAGCACTGCCTTGTCCAGCATTAAACCGTGTCCCTAAACACCACATCTACAGCTCTTATAAATATCTCCAGGGATGGTGATGCAATCACATACTTGGGCAGCCTGTTCCAATTCTTGACAGCCAGTGAAGAAAATCTCAGTAAGAAATTTTTCCTAATATGCAATCTAAACTTCCCTTGGTGCAACTTGAGGTCATTTCCTCTCATCCTGTCACTTGTTTCTCAGGAGAAGAGACTGACACCCATCTCACTACAACCTCTACATGAAAGTAAGGATCTTGGGTAAAAATGAGTAAAGCAAGGATCCAAAGGTAAAGAATCTCATGTATATTCTGACCTCATATCATCTGTATGCATTGGGTGCTACTCATCATTTGATGCTCCCTGAAAATGTTTTCACTTTTCTGCTTAAAAAGTGTGGGACAATATGAGAGGCTTATTTAGAGATGTGTACACACAATAGGTTTATTGTTTTAACAAATCTGTGTTAAAATCTGTGTCTTAGAAAAATACATTTAATCATTTGTTGCAGTGCACCCCCAATGATGGGGTGGCCAGATTGGGAAGGGATTTGAGTTTCTCTTTGTCTTCCTTAAAAAGTGAAAAGCCATAACTTTCTTTCCCAGTTTGGATGTATGCTAATACAGGACACCTCATAGGACCTCCTGGACTTCACCTTAGACCTGAAGCTATCTGCTTGGACCAATGCCAAAAGTCAATCTGAGCAATTGCTACTAAAAGCATTGAACAAATAAACCTCGTGGCATTTTTGGGGTGTTTTAGCAGAGACAAGGATCTCCTTGCCTCTGGCACAGCTTTTAGTTTGTTATTTTTGTCATTAATAAACATTTTTCTGTTTCCAACACCACCTTAGATGCTGTTCCTGCCTATTTTATGTCACTGGGAATTGCAGGACAAAACCCAAAAGTGATAAACTCTCTGAGAGCTCATAACGCCTGACTCGAAGAGTATTTTATCAATCATTCTTAAGTTGAGGCCAAAATTTTTGTCCCTAGGGCCTAGAAGGACATAATGCGAGAAAATGGGGCTTTAGGTAAGTCTCAACAAAGCTATACCTTTCTTTACACCTTGCAGATTCTGTAGCTTTGTAAGCTTGAGTCCTGCTTGTTATAAAGTCCATGCTCCTGTCTTTGGAAGCATTCAAGGCTAGGTTGGATGGGGCCCTGAGCAACCTGTTCTGAGGATCAGTTTGCCCTGTTGCAGGTTTGACTGAAGCCCTCTGTGCTAGGCAAGTTTTGGAGACACTGTTGCGTTTGCATGCCTCCAGAATGGTCCATGAGAAAGCATGATAGGGTCCTAGTGAGGATAGACAGAATGCTTGGAAATATTTTGGTGGCTAGAAAATAAAACCAGCAGAAATTGTGGTGCTTATCCCTACTGATCCCAGTTTTATCCCCTCCCCTCTTCAAATCTGGGTTACCCGTTAACTCCTGAGCAAACATCTTTTTTTTCCATCTCCCAGAAAGCTCGGTGTCATATAAACTGACTTGTGATCAAAAATTCTGCTGGTAACAGCAGGTTCAGAGCCAGGTGAGGCTGTAGTATCTGTGTGATTTTCCTGTTTCTACCCCCATTATTCCCTGCAACTGGAAGGATAGAGAACAGCATTTGCACTCCAGATCCTTCAACTAGGCCATGAGGTCTCTCTTGATTGACCTCAGACTTCTTGTTGGGATTTCACTGCCCACCAGAAAACACAGTAGTGGTGTTATCCAGAGGGCTGTACCAGGCTGAAGAGTTTCTTGGTACTGCTTGGCATTTATGCCCAGTGACAAAACATGCAAAGCTAAAAGGAGCTACCATGAATGTGATCAGCCTCATGCAGAGTTCATGCGCATCCTCCCTGAACACGCACCCCCTCACACACGCCCACACACCCTAAATCGTGAGAAGCTGCTGGAAAATCTGTAACAAAACTTCCAGATGCACCATCACTGACAGCCTCAGGTTTAAACAATATAGCTCTCAAGCGAGAAACTTGAGATTAAAATATAAACATGAGTGAGAAATGGTGCCAAGCTTGGGGGGATTAAGGGAGTCAATGAAAGATGAAACTTCAGAAAGTGTTTGGACCTGTTTCAAAATACTTGAAACTCAAAGGCACAGAAAAGTAACCTCTTAGTTGCTACAGAAACCTGTATATGCCTTTGCCAATGCCTGCAAAGGCAGCTCATGTGTTTTAGTGACCAGAAAAGCAAATATGTCTCAACACAGACCTGTGAACTGTTCCAGTTAAATAAACTCTTCCCTCTCTGTCCACAGATGAGAAACACAAGGTCTCTCTTATAAGCACAAAATCTTTCTTAGGCTTTTCTCTTGGTACTAATGAACCTCATGAAATGTTCATGACTTGGGGCACAAGAAACAGAGTGAAAATACTTATGACAGCTTCAGTTGGAAAACTCAGTTATGAGAATTACTAAATCCTGCAAGACTCCATGATCACCAAGGGACTTGCAAATGAATGGAACTAACCAAGTAACCTGTCGGATTTCTACAAGTTTTTGTCACCTTCCTTGGTACAAGATAGAAAGGCAAAATATTCACTGATGATGACTGAAATTCAGCTGGAGGACACAACAGGAAAGGAGCAACGGTTCTGCCCAAATTAGGTTGTCTAGATGGTGGGTCACATAAGTAGGCCTCTTTCCATTAGAAGACTTTCTTCTTCCTAAAGCCATTAACCATTAACATCATTAACACTGAACACTAATTCCTTGGAAGAAAGTGTTGCTTCAAAAGCCTTTTCAAATTATGTTCAGGAAGTTCAGAGGGATTCATGTTTCATTAGGAACACAGAGAAGGACAACTTGAAGTACAGTCTGGGGACCACTGAGAGCAGCCAGCAACCAGGACACCGGTGCCTGACTTCTTGTCTTGCCATGCATTTCATTGTAGAAATGCACAGATTCTGCTTTTTGCTTTGGTTTAATCCTGAAAATTGGGGTAGCAGTAATTTGTTCTGTAGAGAAGCATAGTGGGAGTCTGTGACTATTTGGAAAGGTCACTGAAGGCTGTATTTCTGTTTCATTTTGTTGAATTTCTCTATGAAATGACCTTGAAAGCTACCGTTGCAGCAGTCAGCTGAAACTAACCCACACCTAGACAGCTTCCAGAAAGAAATGAAGATTTCTGTTCCTCAGGAATGTTGGGCAGTATAGAAATCTTAATGCTGCTGATGTTGGCTCAAACAATGCTTTTGACATTTCAGGAATAGAGCATAAAGGATTAACATATAAATGCACATTGCTATGCACGAAGAACAATTCTTAACCCTTCACACATCCCAAAAGAACATTTGCATGGTCTGGGTGGGCAGGGAAGAGGCACTAGGGAAGGGGCATTTGGCTTTCCTTTTGCAGTCACAAAGGATTCACATCTGAACTTCCTCAGTCACCTCACATTCTGAAAGGATCAGAATGCAAGAGTATGTGACAAGAGCTTTGCAAAAACTTGACAGAAGATAGAATGACAGCTAGGGTAGGATAAAATATGCTTGTTAAAAGAGAGCTACATATCATTTGACTCTTGAGGATTGGGCTATAGTGATTTAAGGCCACTTGAGAGCACTGAATTGGAGGTTTAACTTCTTTTAGGATATACATAGCAACTTCACACACTTAAGTAATTCATGTCCACTTTCTTGAATAGACAGATGACAGTCAGAGGTCAGCCAGAAAGGCAGCCAGTGGAACTGGGAGCTAGCAAGTACGATGTTAGTTTCTGCAACAATTGCAATGTTTTTCTTTTTTTATGAACTCAGCGAGGATTACACATGCTATACTCCTCCTATTACCATGCATTAATTTTATGTTATGCTGGCTTGCAGATCTCTCCCAAACCAACTCTTAGTGAAGTTTAGGAGGCATGTCCTCACTGCACATTGAATTCCTCTTACAACACTGAAATATTGTCAGGTCTTAACACGCTCAAGCTGTACCAAGGCCAAGGCAGATAATAATCAGTTGTCATGCTTGGAGAACATTTGCTCTAATATGTGTCTGTACATTTCTGTAAGAGAAGAGCTGCCAGGGAGGTGCCCTGGAAGGGCAGAGGCAGGGAGCAATGGGGATCTGCCATCCTGCATGCGTGCCAAACCCCTAGAAAATGAGGAAAGTGTGTTTGTACATTTTTACTGTTGGGGTCTGCAGTGGTGTTTTCAAACCTTCAGTCTTCCCTTTGGGATAACCAAGAGTCTGCATTACAACAGTATCAGCTGTCACATAGACTAGACAGCATGTGAGAATGGGATACAGTCGTTATCAGAGAGTGTTTCTCCGACGTTCAACAGTGTAAGCTTTACAGCTACAAAGACCACTCGTCCTTCTTGCTTCAGTTCTTAGTCCCCAGTTAATATTATTCTTCATGGGATTTTTTTTCTCCCTGTAAAACTGTGAACATTACATTTTGGGACAAATCTCTAGCATTTAATGGACTTTTAATGGCAATTTCGGTTTTCAAATAAGAACAACTCCTTTATTTGTAAATTGTGCCTAGAAAAAGTCCTCCGTACCTAGTGTGGCTGCAGTCCTCCGTCATTTAGACACATGATGAGGTACATTTTAGAGTGTCATTGCCATTAAGATAAATCAACTCCTTTAAGACATATTCATTATTAAGTAAAGAAAGATATGTATGATCAAAGTGGTTAATTGTCATTACAGTATTTTTCTTGAAATAAATACAGCAACCATCCATGACCTATAATTTTCAGAGGAGAATATGTTTGTAAACCTCAACAGAAAGCAGGTTTGGATACCTCAATTTCCTTAAAAGTCCTGTTTATAATTGCGTACAGAACAAGGCTAAAATATGGGAAATTATCAATGGCAAAGGCTCCTTTCTGCTCATTCAGAATGTTGTTAAGTGTTCTAGAGCTCCAAGGGTTTGAATAGCCTTCCATTAAAATTGTGTAATCTATCTATCTGCCAATGCCTGTAGCTACTTCACAATATGGAACTCTGGTCTGAAACTCATAATGCATCTTAATCAATTAGCTACAAAAGGCTTCAACTGACTGCCTGCAGTAGTTTTACATGAAACCTCTAGACTAATTTTGCAACCATCTCTCTTATTAGCTCATTAAGGAAAAAAAATCCCAAAAAACAAACAGAATACGAATGTAGTCAAGGAAAGAATTATGTATCTTGTGGCAATGAGAAACCTCAAACTCCATTTGGATAGAGAATTTTCAATAAAGAACACAATAAACAAGCAGTCTGTGTTCATTGAAATAACATAATTACATACAAATCTTGAAGCCTGAAGTTTTAAACCAAAATGTACTTAGACTTATGAAGCCTTCATGTTGAACTGCAGAGTGGGAAAAGGTAGCTCCTTGTTTAAATTCTATTTCCGTTTAAAAATTAAAAAGAATAAAAGAAGAGAATGTCTCTGGGAGGACACATATGTCTTGAGCCCACAATTATCTGCAAAAAATCAAGGTGACTTAATTAAACGTACCCAGACAGGCATGGGTCTCAGGCCTGAAACAGGGAGCAGGCTGGACTAATCGCATACTTTTAGCAAGTGAATCAAATTCTTATTTCTCTTAGCACTGGCTCCAGGTCTGAGTACACTATTACCTCTGGAAATTTCTCCTTGGAATATGCAGTTGATACTTGGCAGATGCAGTGTAAGCTACATGGGCAAGTTCAGGGCCCTGTATCCTGCCCTCCCAAGCAGGTCAGCACTGTCAGTGAGGAATGTAGCTCATGGGTCAACCACTCTCTTTATGACTCCTTGTTGAGACAAAAGCTCCAAGTTCCTGGGAAGAGGTTAGGAATCTTTTTGAGATACTCATTGCATTTTTTTGTAAGTACTTGAATGCAGTGCTGCTGAGGAATCTACCAGGGCAGCATTTTTTCCAACAGAAAATTCCCTTTTGTCAAAATTTGTAATATTTTGTGAAAACTTATCAACTTCAAAAGAATATTACATGAAATTACATTCTTGGTCAAAACAGACAGTGACAAATTCCACCTGGTTCAAATATGTGAAGCTAGGTGGTAATAGCAGGATGGGCAAACAGCTTCTTAGAACAGAAGATGTCCAAGATCATAATCCAGGTAAAAGAATACTTCATCCATTGAACTGTGATTTGCCAGTTAAAAAACAACAACAACAACAACAACAACAAAAAGAGGAGGATTTTAGTGAAGGAATATACAAGTGCAACAGAAACAACCCTAAACCAAATTAGAGGGTGGATTTTAAAGGACTGCATATGTCTGTTGTTAGAACTGTGAAAACACAGAAGGGCTTTCCTTGTGCAATTGTCACTATTGTGTAAGTGGTTTCCCAGCATGGTAAACAGCAAAGGTAAGATGGTGAGATAGATAGCTTGGAGAAACATGTATTTATTTGTCAATACCCTTTTGGTTAGTGCAACTACAAACAGATCTGATGCCGTATGTGCAGTGTTTGATATCATTAATATTTATGAGCAAACCCAAGAATGTGTAGCACCATTAGTCCTTTTATCAAGGACAGCCTTCATAACTCTGTATTTGACTAAATATTGTCTGTAATATTCTCCTCTACATGAAAGAGCATTGTGCTGGTATTGGCTGGGATAGAGTTAACGTTTTTCATAGTAGCTGGCATGGGACTAAGTTTGGATTTGTGCTGGAAACAGTTGTGACAACACAGGGATGTTTTCCTTAGTGCTGAGCAGTGCTTACACAGGGCCAGGAGCTTTTCTGCTCCTCACCCCTGCCCACCCCACACACGAGTGGAGACAAGGAGCTGGGAGAGGATGCAGCCAGGATAGCTGACCCCACCTTTGGTCAGGTTCCATATCTCGCATCATGCTCACACATAAGTCCACAAAAAGATGAAGGATGGGGGGCATGTACAGAGTTACAGTGTTTGTCTTCCCAAGTGGCTGTTAGACAGCCCCGCTTTCTTGGGAATGGCCAAGCACGTGCCTGCGGATGGGAAGTGTTGAATGAATTTCTTGCTTTATTTTATTTGCATGTTTTATTTTGCTTTTGCTTTACCTATTAAACTGCATTTATTGCAGTCAATGAGTTTTCTCACTTTTCCCACCAAGGGGGAGTAAGCAAGTGGCTGGACAGAGTACAAGACAGCTAAATGCTGTTAAAATCAAAGTGAGGAAAAGAAACTGACCCAAATTGAGGAGGCATTTTAAGAAACTTGGTGTAGCCTGCTTCTAATGTAATTTGCAAAGCTGGTGATTCTGAAGTTTCTTTTCAGAAAGAATCATCACTATTGGATCATCACTATTGTAGAAACTTTAAATGGTGTTTTCTCACTATTAAACTCTGAAACTACTGCTAGTTGTTTTCTCTTATCCAAATTACAGAATCAGTGGAATTGACCTGACTTCTAACTCATTCCCTTAATTCTAATGAATGTTGCCCTTAGTTCTTCTGAATTGTATACCAAATAGCTCTTGATATCCTTTTGCTGCTGTGTTGAATACTCTTGCAGAAATATTCTGCAATCACTAGTCTGAGATCCATTAATTGCAAAATAAGCAGATAAGCTAATGGTTCACATTTGGCTTATTCTCTGTGCACTCTTGTTTCCTAAGAAAGTGTGTGTGTGTCTAAGTTCATGTGCTTCTTTTCTGTTTGCCTCCTTGGACCTTTTTTTACCTATTGACTAGTTTTAACTATATTTGACACGAGTAGGAGTCCCAAGAACACTGCAGGTTCAATGGAAATGGTCAAGTGAGAAAAGAGACTTTTTAAAAAACAAACAAATCATACCTGGATCTGATTCTGCTTAAGAATTCAGATCAAAACCATCCTAAAACTTCCAGCTTCCCCAGATTCACAGACTGGTTTTTATGTCATGTGATGAGGTGCACAGATTACATACATTTCTGTGAAGAATAAATCAGGGGTTCCCAGAGTTGTACAAAGTGAGTTAGAGGAGAGAGTAATACCTTTGTTCTTTACCAGGTGATGATAAAGAAAAGATCAGGAGAATCGCTGCTTTTAATTTTGACCTCTTTTCCACCAGATGGTGCTCCTTCCCTTGTCCTGAGACTGTTCTTTCTATCGAGTAATACCTGTTCATAGCAGACCCTCTGCATCTGTTTCTACCCACCCTGGACGCATTGCTTGGGGTGTCTCCTCTGGCCAGCACTGCTTTCCCAGCTCTGACCTGCAGCTGTGCTTCACAGGCTGTTTGGGGTCTGTTTGGTTCTTCAAAGCCTTCTGCATTATGAAACTGTGATACTGCAGCTGAGTCCGATCATGCTGTGTCAGTACAGCCCAATGCTTTGTTACCACCATTCACATTCAGCTTTGTGGCACTGTCTGAGACAAGCAAACCCAGAAATGGGTGCAATTCCACACACCGGCATGACTGTCCTAGGCCATGATGTGTCAATCAAGCGTGGGATTATGACCCACGAAGGAACGTGTTAGCTGTTTGGAAATCAGGGATTGGTTTCTCCAGACTAGGTCCGTATCAGTGTAAACAAGTGGATGACAATACCAAATTAAAAACAAAGGCTGAGTCAAGAAGGAAACAGCACTGATTCTACAGTGTCTGCATGCTGTGTTTTCCAGTGCACTTGCTGCTCTTACCTTGACACTGCTCCCTGCAGAGGGTTTGACCTTGCACCAGCCAGAGCCGAGGCACATTTTCTCACCCCGAGCAATCACCAAAGTACTCTTGTAACTTCCACTTTTATCTAGGACCAGGAAGACAGCCAGAAAAGGATGTTGTAAAAGCTTCTTTATCTCTACTAAAATTATAAAAAGTTTAGGCAATGTTCCATTACTTTTTCTCTGCCATTTTAGATGTATGGAGTGACACTGCATAGAATAGTAAAGGCACTGACCCACAAGTAATGCTCCTGGGACCCAGTGAGCCTCCAGCCACTGGATGCTTAGTGGACACAGCAGAACCAGCTGCAACCTCATTCTTCAGCTGTCAGTATCCTCAACCTGCTCACAGCCCTCCATAGCCCTCCCCTCTGCCTTTTTCACGGACCTGCTATTAAGAAAACTCCTAAAACAACTGAACATACACTTTGCTGTCAGGCTTTCCCTTAATTTCTTTCTCCCTCTCAGTATATTTATCCTGCTGTCAGTCCCCACCCTACCTCCCACTCCCCCACGATGGTGCATTTGGTCTTGTGGAGGAGACACACTTACCAGATGTGACAGGAAGGGATGGTTGGGGGTTCCAACGTCTGATATAAATATATGCTGAGCAGGAGGAGTTTGTTTTCTGCAGGGCTTTTGTCCTTTGCTCTTCCTGTGTTACCAGGCTAGGAAGGAGGCAGGTAAGAGATTGTACTGACTGACAGAGCTACACCTTTTCACAGGAAGTTCTTGAGGTGTTTTATGAGACTGACAACTATCACTGCCCCATTCACCTCTTCCTGAACTGAGACAGACACCTGCCCAGGCTGCACAGTGAGTCACTGTTGAATGGGTTGAATGGGTATGCCTTGGCTTTAGCTTGCAATTCCATAATGCATTTTAGGGAGTCTGTAACAACAGATGATTTAAAAGAGAATTAAAATGAGTGAAAAAAAACCAAACCCAATGAAACCAGATGACTATAACAAACCTAAGCATTGTAACTGTTGTGTCCTATTCTCTCCTGCTGGATGTTGTTACTTCACCTAAGTCCTTACATCCCTAGATCAACAGCCAGCTTAAAAACAGTTAGGACTTCTGCTAAAAGCTGAACTAAGATTCCATTCTACTTTCTTTTTTTCCCCAACTGTTTAGTTGGGAAAAAAGTTTTCAACTGTGAAAATTTTTCTTTCTTTTTTTTTTTTTAATTAAGATTATATGTTTTTTCATTACCTGTTTGTCTTATTTATGTGCAATTGTAGATATTTAATTTTAATAGCAAAAAGCATTATACTTTACTCACTGTCAAGCAGCAGAGTCCTAGAAACAGCTTCTTCACAGTCTGCCCGTGTGCAGGAATGGTGACTGATTGCACAGACCTTGAGACTCATCCTAAGCTTAATTTTCCTTGATGTTTTGGTGATGCATCAGATCATGTCATCTGTAGTGAGGCTTTTATGCCCTACATTTTCAAATGCCTGGATGTTCTAACCTTCATGGTCAGACCCACTTTAATCTAAAAGGAGCAAAGATATACTCCCACAGTTATGATTAGTGATATAGCTATTGCATGTCTTTGTGACAAATATTTCAAAGATTAATGACAGTAAATGTTATGACTCAAGATCAGTGTGTTAGTATGGATTGGAAAGGCTATTTCACTTCGGTCTTTTTCTACCTAGAAGTTTGCTTCATTTCGGAAACAATTCATAGGAGTGTTCTCCTCTTCACTCTTCAGCTGCCTTAATAGTATGATGCATCTATAGGAGAAGGAGATTTATCAGAAGAATTTGTTTTCACATCTGAATCACTAACCAAGAGAAAAAAAAAAGCAAACAAAAAAACTCTCGAGAGTACTTTTGGCTAAAGGTATTCCTTCTTTCCCATTCAGAATGGCTTGATTCACATGTCTCTGGGAATGATTTTTGCCAGAGGACAAACTGAGTATTGAGTGGTTGGTGTGAAAACTGATTTAGAAACAGACACAATTCTGATGAGGATGGAACAATAGGACTGCAGGAAATACTTGTTTGTGATGCAAGAATGCAAATTGTGCAGTGTGTGTGCAGAAGAGTTAATCCAACAAAAAGTGGTTTTATCTCAAGACTCAGTTGAAGACTGCACTGCCCTTCCTTGGACATTTTAATTGCAGGTGGAGAGAGATAAGCTAGCACTCAAAGTGACAGCAAGCTAATACAATGCTTTGTATTGAGAGCAAAGGAAGCTTTCTCATTACCAATTTCAGGCATGGGCAGACAGAAGAAAAGACCATGTTAAGATCTGGAACAGGTCTAGAGATCCTGCTTCCTCCTTGCACCAGCTGAATGGAGGCAGTGAAAACATAACTCCACTGCTGAGCTGGAGCAATTTGGACTCTTGAAGCTTAGTGATTATTAACGGGCTAAAAGTTACAGAGAGACGCAGTTTTTGATGTTTCATATACTCACATAATATAATGAAGATAGTCTTGCACTGACAGAGTGGCAGGTTAACCTAACATTGTAGCTCTATCTCAACACCAAAATTAGCAGGCTACAGAAGCTAGTGCTGGAGTGGGGTGAAGCAGGACCCTCTGAGGAAGGAGAGGAGTCTGCCTCCAAAAGGTTACCAAGCAACAGCTGTGATTCAGAGCTGAAGTGACAAAAGAAGAATGTGTTTTCCAGAAAGCCTACAGCTATGCAGCTCAGATGGGCAGTGCTCTTGCCATGGAGCCACAGTATCGATTGCTGGTGTCCTTGAAGCTGATGGCACACATCTTCTGACTTTGCCTCCTGCATTTAGATTTGGGTGTTAGTCGTTAGGAGGCTCTTTTCTTGCTCTTTTCTTTCTTCTTCTTCTTCTTTTTATTTTTTTTTTGTTTTTATAGACAGTACAGTAAACATTGTTTTTTAGCAAAAAGAGCTGAATGTCTAGACCAAGTTCTCATTCATCACTAAAATCCACACAAAAGACTTCCAAAGTCAGTGTAGAAGGCACTCTGCAGCATTGGCAGTGACAATGCCCCTTAGCACCCACTGGGACATTAAAGTTCCTATGGCTGATGCATCTTTTAGAGGCTGTGAGCATTTCCTGGGGAACTACATCTAGCTGAAGGTCTCTCAACCACATCCCTTTTTCTCCTGAGGACAAGAAGAGCACACCAAAACTGTACTGTACAGGTCCTGCACATTAGTGAAGCAATGATGAGTTTCTCCATGTCTTTCTCAAGGGAACTTTGAAGTCATTCAAAGAGCTTTGGGAATGTGTATTTTAATAACAACCCAGGAACGTACTTGCTGGGCTTTGCATTTAAGCTTTGCCATTTTGTTTACTATAGTGTTTGTGAAATAGGGATAAGCCATAAACATCCACCTAGCTGCACTTCTGCAGTGACATGCTCTGACATGCACGAGTATTTTTGGTGGAAGTGTTCCTGCAGCCTTCTTTGTGGGTTTTCAAGTCATCCAGTTAGGGAGAAAAACAACCATAACATGTTACTGAGGTCACAGATGAATAAGACATTATGAATAGTCATGCTGGAAACAAAAGCTTTGGTGAATACCTGGTGAGAACTGTGGGGGTTGACAAAAGTTTGCAGAGCAATTCAAATTAATGAAGCACATGGAAAAATGTTACCTTGTGGATAACTTCCAGGCTTAGAGAGTTTTGGAATAAACTGTTCGATGCTGGGATTTCACTCGCCCTTTACTTCATCTGAGTTGTGAATCATCCGATCACTGGCTTGAAGGTAAATCATTAAGTAAAAAAATAAAGGGGGTG
>VXBU01016690.1:1723868-1836605 GCA_013400315.1 Bombycilla garrulus
TATATATATATATATATATATATCACTTTTGCATCAGAAACTTTGCCAACAGATAAAATACCTTTCTTTCTTATGCCATTTTAAAAGAGAGCATATACGAACATGCCCACATAATAATAACTTACCCATTTGTGACAAAGTTTTCTCCATATCACATCTTACTGCCAACAGTAACAGTCAACAACTTCCTTCATGAACTGCTGTGATTTTNCCTACTCTGGATTGAACAGGTTTAGGCAGTGAATGGCAGCCCCTCATTCCTTCCTGTTTCCTCTCTCTACCAATGACTTCCTTGCTCGTGCCACTCGGATCCGTTTTTTTTTTCCTCTTGATTTCATTCATTCTATTGTAGCCTTGCAGGATTGTTCTCAGGGTACAACAGCTTGTTGAAGGCTGTTTATAATAACGATTACACCTACTCCAGTTACTAAAGTGTAATCTTTATCTTAATCATAAAAGAAAAAAAAAAAAAAAAAAAAGGAGGGGGGGGGGGGGGGGAGAGGAGGGGGTGGCAATCAATGTGTCAGGTTTACCCTATGTCCCAGAGCAGTGAATAATTGCTGTTACTGTAGCAACTGATGGCTTAATGCCTAAGCTTAAACTTCTCCCCAGCAGTGTCAAATCTTCTGAGTGGGTCATAAATAAATGTGAATATATATGTGTATATATATATATATATATATATCACTTTTGCATCAGAAACTTTGCCAACAGATAAAATACCTTTCTTTCTTATGCCATTTTAAAAGAGAGCATATACGAACATGCCCACATAATAATAACTTACCCATTTGTGACAAAGTTTTCTCCATATCACATCTTACTGCCAACAGTAACAGTCAACAACTTCCTTCATGAACTGCTGTGATTTTATCTGGAAGTTTCAATCAGATGCATGCTTGTAAACTTTTCTCAACTATAGATTGTGAACATTTATACATTTCTCCCAGCAGCTGTGTAAAATGACACAGTGCTTTACAATTCTGGACCTGAAAGATAAATATCATATAACCTGCCTTCAACGTTGCAGAAAGTCTACAGTAGAAAGAGAAAATCCAGATTTCCTAAGATAAAATCCAGAGCCTTACGTGCATAATTTCCCAAGCTAAACATCAACTCTGCGGTCATGGGTCCACACATATCTGTCCCTAATATGTTAAATGGCAGAAACATGCTGGCACAAAAATTCAAGGTGAAGTTGAGTGTTAGAATATTTACTTTTCACAATCTTATGTAATCTTAGAATGTTAATCTGGTTTTCCTGCCTCTGAGGTAGATTTTATAGATTTTTCTAGAGTGATGCAACATACTTCAAGTTCACTATGGTCATTCAGTCACTTTTTTCCCCTTTCTTCCACAAAATAAGAGAAGGTCTGCCACCTGTCAGGAAATTTCCAGTGAAAGGACAATACTGGTAGCAGCAATCAGCTGAAAGTAAGAATGTGCTTATTACATGAAAGTGCATGCTTAGCAATTAAAATTTTCTAAAACAACATTGTAGTTGTTTTTGTGCTTTATATACAGTATTAAAAATAAAATAGTCTACCACATGTAATTTATGAAAGCAGCTAATAATGAGTTCATTATTGCATAGCAAGACAATGTTGCAGTCGTGGTTACAGGCCTAGCCAAAGTCTTTGATCTTCTGGTTCATTAATGTATAAATGAAAAGACCTTTGCTAATTATCTCAGTAACTGGTCTCACTCAGGTCTCAGTCAGTTCTTATTCAAGGACTTACTCTTTCATTTTCCATCCTCTATGCAGGGAGTGAGTCACCTGAGTCATGATTTATTGTCCTTTCGTATAGGGAGATTTGTTATTTTCATACCTGTGTTCAAGGACTCATCTGTCTATAAAATTTGCAGTTGAAACAATTTGAAAAATGCCAGGTGGTGTAGTTATTTGCAGTGACACCCCTGGGTATTAGTAAAGAGGAGCTGATTTTAAATAGACAAATGCAGCACCCAAGAGTTGAGCCAGCCCCAAGGCTGAACTGAGTGTCATCAGAGCATCTCTGCACTCTTTGGGCTCCTTCCTCTGCTCCCAGGCAGGCAGGCTGTGAAACCCATGACTGGGAATGACAGTCCATGTTAACAGGGCATTTAAAAAATCCAGTGAAGGTCAACTTCTGAATCTGCTAGCCTGGCTACTAACAGTGTACTCTGTCAGAAGTGAAAGCAAATAATTCTTTCTATCAGCTCTCAGCTCTCTACACAAAAACATGGTATAGTTTAAAGGCTTTCGTTCATTTTCAAATATTGCAAATAGTCACTTCTATTCAGATAAATTTCATTTAAAAATTATGTGTATTTATAAAATGAAAATTCATTCTGAATTTTAAATTACTGAAATCTGATCTTGATGGTGATCCTAAAAGGATGGTGATCCTTCATTTTATATATAGATTGTGGTTTTCAACTTGCATCTCGAAGAATAGTAATAGTTACCAAATGGTGCTTCATAGATCATTGCCAGTCTCTCTCCCCTTCTTCCCCCATCTTTTTCATTATTTTAATAATGACAGTTCAGTGACAGCAAATAGGAACATTATGTTCCTGCCTTAGAAGTTGCATACCAAATTGTTTTATGCCAAGATTCTATGACACATCCTATATTTCTTCTTATTATAAACAAATCACATTCCATGAAGAATTATGTCATTAGAAACTCACATCAAATTCATATGTTACAGTATTTATATGACAAATGTTTGGAAGAGCAAGATGCCTTTGCATTCTAGTACAATTTCCTTTTTGTTGTATCTTTCAATGAATCCATGCATGAACATATCATGGCTTACCTGCCTCCACTGCCATTGATTTTCCAGAGATGAGACCTGGTGCTGGGAATGGAATCTGTTTTATGCAACTATGCTATGTGGAGAAAAATGCTGAAGCTAATATTTAACAATGGTTGGACTCACATATAATTAACCATTATTTTCTGGGGAATTTGCTTCTGTTATTTTTTTACTGCACACAATTGCACATGAACAGGTGG
Source organism: Bombycilla garrulus (assembly GCA_013400315.1). NCBI lineage: Eukaryota > Metazoa > Chordata > Aves > Passeriformes > Bombycillidae > Bombycilla > Bombycilla garrulus. The sequence continues at coordinate 1,726,870 of VXBU01016690.1, forward strand.
CTGCTTTCTTTTAACTCGTATCCTTATGGACAATGGATTTTATGGTGCTTTGGTGCTTCTACCTACAGTATTATTGGACATGTGAAAAGAGATATGAGGTACAGTTTAGGAGATGAAGTGACATGGTGAGAGGACTATGACAGTGGATTATAACTGGAGTATATTTTTCAACATGATTGGGGCGAAACTGAGCCAGATAAACTTCTGGCCAGAATGTGGTAAATCTCTGAAGAGGTATGAGCATCATTCTGAGGAACATTTAAAACTAGTCTAGATGATAGACTGGTTACAATGACAGTTATAACAGTAATTTCAATTTATGAAATACACTTGATTGACCAAAAAACTGCTTTAAAGGGACAAAAAGAAGCCCTAAAGCCTATAGCAACCTGGTTTGATCATTACCAAACAGGAGGCTAAACTAGTCGTATTCTGGGATCCCTGAGAGCCTGAAGTGTCCTATGAAATCACAGAATTGTTAACATCAGAAAGGACCACTGTAGGCCATCTATAAATATAAAAAGCAAATAAATACAATCAAATGAATGGTGGAGAAAAAAATATGGAAAGTGACTGTATCATTTCCTATGAAGTTGAAACTTCTTGGTTTTCCCCCATTTTTCCTCCTCTTTCCTTCTCCACTCCATTTCTTCTTTTGTAATTTTTGGGCATACTAACATATTTTCCTGTGTTTCCTGTATTGCGATTCAAGAACATGCTTTTTGTGCTCTTTCTGTCCATATGCAAGCATGCTCAGATCCACAAATCTTGTGCATATCCCCCATTGAGATTAGACCATCAAGACCATTGACTAAATTATGTACTCGGCAGAAATAACAGAATATCCGATCCACTTTAGTAGCAATGGTGCAATCTCCTAGCACAGAAATTGACTGAAAGTCTGCGTGTATTCTTTCCTCCAGATTTTTCAGCCCCAGTAGGTGTTTCCCTTAGGAGAATGCTCTGGAGAGGCATTTCTGCAATGTGTATGTGTGTGGGGGTACATGATAAAGCCACCTGTCTCCTTAATCATTGGGGGACTGATTCCCACCACTGTGGTGATTGCAAGAGGCATTGCTGTCTGTTAATATGTCTACATGTAAGTAGAAGGACCTCCTGCAGGGCATGAGACTAGTGATGGAGTTTCCTGGAGATCAGAACTCCAGCTCCAAGGCTTTCACTGTCTTAGGGAGCGGTTCAAGGAGAGACTCACTCCTTTGAAATTCAGGGCTGTTTTGCTGTGGGTCACTGAGCCCAGTTTGCAAGCCACAGAATAAATCCTACTAAAGTCACTACAATTCTTCTCATTCTTTCCTCCCACAGATGCAGAATGCCAGCTGCTAAAAGCCATTTCAGAAAGGGCATGGGAGAAACCTGGGAGAAGGTTTTTCTTTCTAAATAAATCAAGTCATTAATTCTGACTAATGCAATGTTGTGTAGTAACCCTATACTGGGGTGATGAGGTGCCAGCTTCATGCCTGTGCCTCACTGAAGTGCCTGTGATATTGTTCACATGGTCACCTTCCAGATTGAGTAGTCTGGTTTGTAAGAGGCAGATGAAGCTCCTCAGTGCAAACACGCGCAGAACTGAATTACATAGGCCCCTGGAAAAAGTTATGTACATGTGCTTTAATCAGGAACAACGTGCCAAATGTGAAATGTGAAATCTTTGCAGAGTAAAAGGCATCTGGAAAATATTAGGAGTATAAGGCATGAACAGCCCACTTTAAATACTAATGCAGAAGAACTCCAAGGATAAAGGCTGAATTTCTTTGCCCCTCAAATTTAATTAGCATGATAAGTGCTAGTACAATAGTCTGGTACATAGTATGGTATATCCAAGATCTCCCTTTATGGCATCATGAATAAACTCTGCAGAGTCTTCATCTCTAGACATAACCACTGAAACTTGGAATGCCTCATGAACGGGAAGGTATTCATCTTTATAGTGTTACATTATTTCAGGAAGGGTAGTCTCTTTAGCATCATGACTGAGAGACCTCGGGAGGCAAGTTGCTGAAAGATTCTTACAGAACGCAGAGGAATAATCCAGGCGACTGAAGTCCTCTCTCTTTCCTGCTTAGAAAAAGTCTCTCTCCACAATGCAAGTGTTGTAGTGGGAACCAGGTGACTTCCAATGAGGTCAGTGGTAAATATTTGCTTATTCTATTCCCCATCTTCCTCAGAACACTATTTCCCCTGGTCACACACGCATCAGACGTGCATATTCCCTGGCAGACAATGTGCTACCTAACTCTCCTTCCAACTAAAGGATGTGAAGAAAACTCTTCGGACATATAAGGGTATAGTACATGCATCCAGTGAAAGATTGTCTTTTAAATGTTATTAAAGTGAAAGCATAGTAAGGAAAGGGTGCATTGTCTCAATTTCATTATACAAACAAATAAAAGTACTCACAGTTCCATGGAATTTTAACGCAGTTAATCATAAACTTGATATTTGCATCTCACAGGCACTGAACATTGTGTAGTTACTGGAACTGGGATAAACTGGTTTCAAAAGATTTGCCTGCTATAGCTGTGTTCAAGGGTTAACCCTCACTCCCCTGCTCAGATGTTGGCAAAGGAAATCCTCTCTTAATCACAAAGATTGGAAGTTAGCCTATGAATTGTTCACATCTCTGTCTTGCAGGTAGCTGCTTGCTTTGAGATGCCCTCAAAAGATCTGTTGTGGTATGACTCCTAAGGCTAACTCGAACCATGAAGGGTTGGGTTTTTATTGTCCTTTGTACCTATATAGTTCTTAGACCCCCCTTCATTCATTTCTGTGAAGCTATTCCAACTTCACCTAACGGCAGATATATCCATTGCCTGACTTTAAATGCTGAAATCTTGGAGTCTTCTTTAATACCCTTTCCCAAATGCATGAATGCACTCTTTTAAATTCATTCAGCTCCCATTTATACACCAAGACAGAAATGTGCAAAAGAAGTTTCTCAGTTTATCCCCTCCACAGTCATTCAGTCATGCAATGCTCACTCACATGCATGCAGACATGCACAAAAATGCACTCATCCAGAATCCTGCTCTTCAATGTCACGAAGAGTGAGAAGCTCACATTGAAGATCTGGGGCACCCAGCATGTCCATGCTGTGACGGGTCTTTGCTGGGCATATTCCTATTTGAGCAATCCAGGGGAGTAGCAGTGCTACCATAGATTCCTCATAACTAATCAAATCTGTAATCTCTCAGTCAGTTGCTCTGCACCTCAATTTGTCTGTCTCTGTATTCTCAGTTAGGACATGTGTCGTGCCATCTTGACCTTAAACTGCTTTTGAGCTAAATCTGGACATGGGTAATTGTTTCCAGGGCTGTCCTTGACTCCTCATCTCTGTTTCATTTTCCCATGCTGTATGGATTACAAGGGTGACTGCCTCGCAAGTAGCTGATTACAGTGTGAACAATTCCCATTTTTTCATGTAACTGGCCCTGCTATTCCTTTCCAATCCAATTTTATTGGCTCCTAATGTGTTCTTGTAGCATCTTGTTGTCCTTAATTTTTAATTTTCTACTTTCCCAGCACATAACAGAAATTATGCATTCTCCTTGCAGTTCTCATCTAGAGATTAGAGACCTACAACCCAAACTAACTAATATAGAGATTAGCTCAACCTAAATTCTCTTCTCTGAACAGTTTTTAAGTTTGGGAATGTTCCAACCATTTAGATTTTAAATGACTCCATAGGGCTTTTTAGGAATCCAACACCCATAAACCAGGAAAAGTTTAATTTGGTAAGACACACTGCATCATGAGAATCAGCACTCTGGGTCTGGGAGCCATTTACCCACTTGCAGGTTTCCTAAAATACAGTCACTACTTACTTTCCTTACAATTGTACTACAATGTCAAGCTATCCACATGACACAAGACCTCTTCTAAGTTCTATAGCTGAGCTCCAGTTCCTATCTCCGTGGTCCAAGAGAACACAAATTTATAATTTCTATATTCCCCAAATTTTGGGAGTGAGAGATGCAACACCCAGGAATGGTTATGGCTCTCCTGATTCCTTGTGCTTTTATCATGTCCTGGTTTATTAATGTAACAGCAAAAGTATTTGAGGCCTACTAAAAGTGTATCTCACTATATCTGTGCTCCTTTCTTTTTTAATCTTTGTGCATTACTCTGTGTTTGCCTTCCTTATGCTCTCATAATTTTGCTTTGGTTCTGGGAGCTTCAAAGTGTTTGCTAAGAGATTCAAACCACAACAGATAGAAAAGACCCATTAGGTCATTTTGCCCTGCTTGTTGTTTAACACTCTCTATTGCATAGTTATGAAGTTTTCCTCTGAGACATCATTGCACAGTCAGTATTGCCTCATAATAAATTAAATCTTTTGGAGTCCTGAAAAGGCACTATACACAGCTATATAAAAATACTACTAGATACATATTGTCAAAATCTCACAGAAATCCAGGGGACTGTGTCAGCTCATATGGGCAGAAGATGGTCTTTCAAATAGTTTCTTATCAATTTATAGTGTTGACTCCTTACAAATTTTTAACATTTTTCCTTCCAATCGTCATAACTGATGCTGTCCTGCATTTAATGGCCTCCTCATTGCTATATATCTTTTTATTTGTCACAGACATTATTAATTAATATTAATCTTTGTCTCCCTATTTCTCATACAAGTTTATTCCCAATGGTTTGTGCAACAATGATGCATTGAGTTGGTTTGACCTGCAAACTGAGAAGACTATAATAAGTAAATAATAAATTATAAGCCTATATTATCTCTAGGATTTGCATTTCTTTCTTTCAGTGTTTGTATAAGCGATTTGTGTTTGCCCTGACAGTTCTTTCTGGCTATTTATTACCCTTATCTTTTCCATGGAAAATGTAATATGTTATTAATATTGTTTTTTATTTCTACCCTATCTCTATTCTATTTCTCAGTGCAGATGTCTGTTTTATTTCTTATGAATCTCTCTCTCAGAGCATAGACAGTTTTGCAGTGATCCTTGCAATGCTCCTTACATAACATTTTTCTGCAAGTCCTTCAATTAATGGATGCACACTTGATTTTGCCTTTTCTGTACCTTTAGACTGACATGATGAGAGAAACCACTGCAATGTTTTCAAGAAAAAAAATCCAACTCTTTATCTGAGATGTGTGGCAAGGAGACCAAAGGGTCAAGGTGGCGGAGGTCCCCTCCAGGAACAGGAGAATTGGTGCTTAAATGTTTTTTTCTGGTTGGCAGACGGATTTCTGGGAAAGGAATTTGAGGGTGTTTGCTTTTATCCCTTTGTCCATCAGGTTATCCAGTAGTCCTTTTGAAGCATATCTGGATTTTCAGGATACATCCTTCTCCTGGGGAGAACATAGAGAACCAAGGAACTTTGTTACTCAATGATTTTCTGTTTATCAGGTTAACTAACAGAAAGTTGGCATCTGTTTGATGACTATTATGTGTGTGAAGAAGCTGTAGAAATACTAAAATATGTAGCTGTATTGGTTAACAATTGAATCTTCCCAGAATTGTCTGCAAAGCTCATATTGTGCTGTGACCATTGCCAACCTCCTTATCTTTACTTTCTTCACTTACAATTTATCTAGACAGTGACTGGCAGAACTGTAACGGATTTTTCTTGAGATTGATCACATTTGGAAAAATGCAGACAAAATGCTTAGACTGTTTTTTAGACCCAGGCCAATATTTGGTAATATCTTTTTAAAAATCCATTTTTTTCCTTATTTTCTCGGTGAAAAGGAGTCTGATTTACAGAACTGCTAAGTGCTAAGATCTGAAATGAGAATGAATGGTAGCTGTGCTTTCAATACTATTCATAACTATAGAATACTAAATGTTTTAAATATATGGTGCTCAGGAAGCTCAAAATAGATACCTTGAATTAATAAATATCTTTGTCTTGATCTTTTTAGAATTCTCCATTAAAATAGGGACAATAAATTATTACTTTCTCACCCCACTAGGGATTAATAAAGATCAATAAATGTTTTTGTGCTACTGTAATGTTAGTGCTAATGCACTAGTACGATGTAATACACTAATCTACATATATTAAATGTTTATTTACATTATAAGTACATGTGTAACTATAATACCTAAAATACCATGAGGATGAACAGCAAAAGAAAACTCATGAGGAAATGAACAGAAGTTTTTAGCAGAAGTTTGATTCATGTGCAGCAAATACAGCTCAGGGCCACTCCCTGTATGCGTAGTATTGGGTAGCTTCCCTTTGAATGATACCCCCTAGTCTGTGCCCTAAGTACTGCGCCTCCCAACCTGTCACAATGTTAATAATGTTCTCTTAGTCCTTTTCCCCGTGTACAGCTTCTAGGTTTTGAATAAGTGGTGTGCAGAGATGGCTGTTTCAGCATTGAGTAGCCTGTGGGTTAATCCCATGAACAAAGCTCCCCCCTACATACCTCTGCCAGTTGTACTGAGAGTAGCTCACAGACCAAAGGGAGGACTCATTGGAAAATTTGCTTTTTCGAGTTGGTGAATGTACAGGAATAGCCTTTTTTATCTGCTAGGAAAGCCTTGTGAAGCCAGGAAGTGAACACTTGCTGCAAAAGAAAGCTGAAGGAACGAGGCAATGGCTCATGAATCCATCATGTGGATTACGATTTGAGGGGAGAGCAGTGGATGTTGTCTCCTTGGACTTCAGCAAGGCTTTCAACTCTGTCTCCCACAACATCCTCATAGGCAAATTCAGGAAGTGTGAGCTGGATTAATGGACAGTGAGGTGGGTTGAGAACTGGCTGAGTGGCAGATCCCAGAGTGTCGTGGTCAGCAGCACAGGGTCTGGTTGGAGCCCTGTCACTGGTGCTGTCCCTTGGGGTTCAATACTGGGCCCAGTCTTGTTTACCTGATTCATCAGTGACTTGGAGGAAGGGGCAGAGGCCTCCTCAGCAAGTTCCCTGCAGACAGAAAGCTGGGAGGAGCAGCCCATGCCCCAGAGGGTTCTGCAGCCCTTGAGAAGGGCCTTGATAGGTTGGAGAGATGGGCAGAGAGACCTTCTGAAATTCAGCAAAGGCAAGTGCAGGGTCCTGCTCCTGGTCAGGAATAACCCCCTGCACCAGCACAGGCTGGGGGCTGAGCTCTTGGAAAGCAGCTCTGTGGAGAAGGACCTGGGGATCCTGGTGGACAACAAGCTGTCCATGACCAGCAGTGCCCTTGTGGCCAAGAAGGCCACTGGGATCCTGGGGTGCTGTAGAAGAGCATTGCCAGCAGGTCGAGGGAGGTGAGCCTGCCCCTCTACTCAGCCCTGGTGAGGCCCATCTGGAGGACTGTGTCCAGTTCTGGGCTCCTCAGGACAAGAGAAATTTGGAGCTCCTGGGGCAGGTCCAGCAGAGGCCTACAGAGATTATTAAGGAACTGGAGCATCTCACTTATGGGGAAAGGCTGAGGCAGTCTGGCCTGTTCAGACTCAAGAAGAGATGAATGAGAGGGAGCCTTATCACTGTCTGTAAGTATGTGACAGGAGGTGTCAGAGGATGGAGCCAGGCCTTTCTCAGTGGTGCCAAGCAATAGGACAAGAGGCAATGGACAGAAACTGATGCACAGAAGTTCCACCTGAATATGAGGAAGAACATCTTTAGTGTGTGGGTGAAGGAGGCCTGGAACAGATTGCCCACACAGGGTGTGGAGTGTCCCTCACTGGAGATACTCAAGGTGTCTCTGGACACAATCCTGTGTCGTGGGCTCTGGGATGGCCCAGAAAGTTGAACCAGAAGACTCATTGTGACCCCTTCCAAGCTTGCCCATTTTGTGATTCTGTGATTTGTCAATAAGCTTTAAACTGGCTAACTCTGGTTGGATTTTATTTGGAATGGTAAATAATACACTCTTAATTTGACAGTCTGTTGTAATCAATCCGTGCTTCAAACATAAATGTTACTGAGCTTTCCAAAGAAAAGGCAGCAATATTTCTCACTATAAAGTACAGCACTTTCCTCAGCCTTTTCGAATTTTTCAGAAAAACATATACTAGTATGGATGACAATTACTCAAAATTTTGTTGCAAAGCAAATATCCATGATGGAAAAATTCAATTTAGCCAAAGAGCTAAAGGCTAAAATTTAGCAAACTGAAGAAAAAATTACAAGGTCTTGCAAGTCTAAATAATGGGCAACCTTACTAATAGGTGGCATTTGCCTATAATACAGAACACAGCTTGGAAATATTATCTGTCCTATTTTTTCTGGTTTCTCTAGTGATGTTTTTACACAAAGTGTATTATTTTCCATGAAAGTTTATGAATCACTTCTGATTTCCTTGCAGCAGAATGAAGGCAGGAATTTCATACTCTGTATTCTCAAATTGCTTGGCATGTCTAACCTACATATCAGCTTTATACCCACCTTTTGACATTCCACTGGAATTTAACAAATGAAGCACAGATTAATATTAATGAAAAAATAGAAATTACCATACATTTGTTCTCTGTTTTCATCAGGTGTCAGACATTACAGTAAGAGACGCCAATTTAAGAATCTAGACAAGATTTAGGTAATTTCCTTGATGCTTGATGGCTATAATTAAATTAATTCTGGGAATCTGCACTGGTACTTCTGCCATACTGTGATTGTCGCCTTCAAGTTCCTAGTTATAAAGTTTTTAATGTTTTCTCTGCCACCTAGAACTGTGTGGGGACCAAATTCATGTTAATTTTGTGGCTTCAGTGCTAAAGAAGGATATGCAGAGGCAGAGGCCTGACTGTCTCCGAAAGCCACCCGTAATCCTCTCTGTGCTGAACCACATGTAAGTGTCAATAAGCATACTTGGGAGCATGGGGGCAGCATAGTTGGCCAGGTAGGGCAGTAAATTTAGGGAGCCACCACCCTGTGTGGCACCCTGCCTTTGAAAATAGCACAGTAATAAATAATGCATGCTGGTGTGGCGACCAAGCTAGCTTCACCCTGTCCAGACCTGTTGGTACAATGTGCTTTTTTGTCTGTCTGGAAGTATTCCGCGTCTTAGCAACCAAAGCTGTCTCTGCCCTTAGGAGCTGAAACAGAAAAGGCCAACAGTCACACAAACAAAGTGACATTCCAGTCTCAGGACCACATTGGAACTATTTTTCTTCTGCTTTTGCTGATGTCCTTTCTAGCAATAGGAAAATTCTGCTTTCCCTGTCTGTTTTGAGATCCAGTGGTCACATCCTCCTGTGGTGCTTCTGCAGCATACAGGTGAGATGTATTTCAATGATTCTTTAATCTCCCATATTTTTCTCAGTGGCACAATGTAAGACTTGGGTTTCTTCCTAAAGGTATTCTTTCTGGGAAGGAAAGTGCTCTTTAGTGCTTGCTACCTCTTTACTTAGCTTTTCCTGCTCTGGACTCATCATTCATGCTGATACTATGCTAAGGCATTATTTTGATGATGAAAGCTATAAATACTCACCAAGACATGACCTGGTATGCAAATACTTACACTCAGTGACATGAATAATTAGAGAAATCTTGTAAGTGCTAGGCCTATCAAAATAGTTGCCTAGCTGTCTGCAGGGACAAGCTCGACCCTTGGTGTTGTAACTGCAAGACAATGAAGCTCTCCAAGATGGGTACTTACAGTCTTCCTTCTTCCTCAAGGACAACTTTCTTTGATAGGTGAGAATCAATGGAAGCCATGGAACTTGACCTAACCTGGGTGAGAAATAATTGAATCTTCCCAAGCAACACTTGTACACAGGTGCGCCTTATCTATGCGAGCAAAAGGAACTTAGTTTTTAATTGGTGTTAGCGTGGATGATAGGAACAAAGGTGACATTCCTTGAGTCTGAGACCCACTATTTATCTTGAAATCAGGTTCAGCATAAATAATATTAGTGAAATATTTCCCCTACATTGACAATGAGCCTTGATTAATAATTAATAGTATCTCTGGATGTTGAAGGACAATTCATTTCCTGTGCTTGGTAAATCTAGCACTGAGAATTCTTGTCATCATCTGTCAGGGGAAGATTTATGATGAGACTTGGGACCAAAAATGAGCAAAGACTAGAAAATTCACTTCACACAGACCAGTGAACAGCCACTGAATAATAATATTTAGCATTTCTTGTTTTATGCATACAAATTAATGAAACCTCAGAACCTTCCCACATTTTAGGGCATTTTTAACTGTTTCTGTGTTGGTGCCTTTTTTGACTAGAGAAATGAGAAACAGATGAGGCTTCCTATTTTCATTTGGGCACCTGATTTCCTGCTCAGGTTCATGGTTGCAGGCTGGAGGAGTAACTCACACATGGTCAAGGAAAACTTTGGACTGAGCACATCTACTGATTCTCTGCCCTGCTAACCTGCATATAGCTGAACTTTCATATTCAACCCTAATATACCCACACACCGATGATTTTTTCCTCATTTTGTTTCTTACCTAATCTCAGAGAAGCTTACCCAGAGAAGCTGAAAGACCAATAAACTCCCTTTTCGTGTGTTTTTCAGGATTATCAATGTATAAAACAAAGGATTGAGCCCATCACATGGGCTCACCCAGTCCACCTCCCTGCCACCACAGGGTTATTCCACACCATGCATTTCCTAATGTCATTTCCAGACTAATTTTAATTTAGGACATTCCTGCTTTTCACTTCTCCCCATTCTAATTATGATCTCCCTATCTCCCTGAAACAACCTCAATTAAAAAAAATAAAATAAAAATGAAGGGATGGTCTTAAAAAAACAACTACAAAGAAAACAATCCCTCATCCATTACCAGGTTTTTCTTTTGTTCTGGAGCCACGCGTGTAACCCGGTTAGACCTGTTCTCTTTGAATGCCGAGGACTGAGCTGGCCTTATGCAAACGCTCTCAACCTCATCTTGGTTGTTGTCGTTGCAGATCCAATCAAACGAACAGGAAGTGACCTAAGGAATTCCCCTATTGGCTGCTTGAGTGTTCAGCAAAATGTTTTAAAATTAGTATCACATCCATTTATCTTCACTCCTGGGAGTCTTTAGTTGACATAACCTAGTACCTGTGCTCACCCAACCTACTGTTCTCTAGACAGTTTTCCCATTGCCTCAGTTCAGGATTTCCACTCCAGAATCTGCAGCTAAATGAGGTAAGGTGTTTGGGGGTATTTTTTTTTTCTTAAATGCACTTCCTTTAAAATAACACCAATGAAAAAGAAAAAAAAAATATTGTATGCTGGACTCCTGGCCACTATACCAAGCCTTTCCCTTCCCACTTTGGACCAGCAGCTAAAGTCATTTAATCAGAAGGCTTTTTAATGTTGCAATAAAGATTTCTTCTTTCCTGGTTTGGACTTGTATCTTCTATTTAAGTGTTTCTGTTCTGTTTATGTTTGAGTGGGGCCAGATTCTGAGAATCTTTTCTATTATGAAGTATCTAATACTATTCTGGGTCCGGAATCTGCTACTTTTGTCAACAGAGTTGTCATCTGCTCAGTAAGACAAGGGGCGAAAAAGTGGACTTTCTCAATGCTATTGAGAGTGCTTGCATCCAGAACCAGGATACACTCCACAATGACCCTCTTTCGGTTCATTTTAGTGATGAGGATATTGACAGACATGGTGTTTGTAACAAAAAACCCTAAAGTACATTTAGAATTTGGCTTGGTTTCAGCCTCAAGGAAATTTCTTGGCAGTTGTGTGGTGAAGGAGATTCTGCTGAGCTTAGTTCTGTCTAAGCAAAAACACTGCACAGAACCCAGCTCAGGCACTGGGTAGGTAAATATAGTGTGAGGCCCGCAGTGTCTTTGCTTGTTTAATTTGTTTCTGTTCCAATGGTAATTTTATTTTAATAGAAGTAGAACTGGGCCCTTAAGGTATAGACACAGTTGTTTAAGTAGTTGTAGAAGAGAATGTAATGAAGAAGTTGCTCCAAATCTGTCCTGATTTTGTAAAATACGTGTACTGGACTTAGTGACAAATGTTTGCATTTCACCCCCTGAGACATTTTAGGCACATGCTTGTGTGTATATTGCTATAGAGTTATTGAATTATAACAGTAATGTGCTTTTTGATTACTTCATCTAAAGGTATAGGTTGTGTTTGCTTCTAAAGTACATCCAGCTATCCTTTCTTTCCCATCTTTGCCATTTTTTAAAAACCAAACAATTATTAGAATCAAACAAGCTCATAATGACAGAAATGTACCTTGAGGTAAAAGTTTCATTTAGTCATTTTATTTATGCTTGTCTCACTTGATGCTGTTTTAAACAGATCTTACATGCACCAGTATTTCCTGCAATTTGTGAAAACTGCAGTAAAATTAAAAAATGTGCTCCTTTAAGTTTTGCTTTGATAGGAAATTTGCAAGGTGTAGCTTAAGCCAGTTGTCTGACATCTATTTTGCACTTTAGAAAATACCAGAGCTGGAAAATATAGCAGTTTTATATTTAATGCAAATGCAGAAACTAAACAAAATGGCTGCAATTAAAGCTAGAAAAACAACAGGATTAAGGTGTTTCACTTACAAATATCAAAATGACAGTTTAATTCCTGCAATTTTCAAAACCAAGTGATTGTTGCAATAACAGCATAGGACTTGCCAGAATGTTTCAGAGATAAATAAGTGACTTCAAGTAGAGTTTATCTTTTAGAAATCTTCTAATCTTGAAAAAAAAAAAAGTCCTGAAGTCCAGTGATGGGAAATTCCCCAGAATGTTTTTAAGTGCCCCAGCAATTAAATACCATTCTTCGAAAAATATTTTATCTCATTTTCAGTCTAACATGGTCTTGCTTTAACATTCAGCCACCTGATTTTGTTGTCTTTTGATGGTTATTGAGTAGTTCCCCTGGGTAGGAAATTTCTGTTCTTGTGTAGTTATCTGGGGATAAGTCCTTTCTTAGCCTAGTCTCTAATAATTGTGGTAGTCTGAGCTCCAAAGCCTGTTCCTTTTTGTGGAGAAAGTTACAGTACAGTGAAGGATCTCAACCTGTTTCACTGTAAGCTTTTCCATCCTTTAATCACTTCGATGCTCTCCTCTAATTTTTCAACATTAGCTGTGAAATTTGGATGTCAGGATGGATCAGAGTGTGTAGAGTGCCAAACAGAGATACTATGAGTCAATATACTGGGAATTCCAGTTCAGGGGCTTATGGAGTGTGCCCAAGGCTTTCTTAGAGCCGCCACCCTCCAGACACCCTTCTCCCCCTTGAGCACTGGTCCTGTATGCAGAGACAAGGTTATCATTAGTAGAGTCGATGTTTCCTTGCATTTAACATTTCTATTTTTTTTTCTACTCCAAGTGTCACTTGTAAAGCCTATAACAATGGTAAAAATGCACATTTTCCTCAAGTCCTGATAATAAAGGCTCTCATATCAGATCAGAATATCTCCTTGCTCGCCCTGGCACAAATCAGGTCACCCTTCACAGCAACCTGTAGAGTGACAACCATATATTTACCCCAGTCGCGGTGAGATCAGGTAGTTGAATGTGGTCTGTTTAACATGAGATATTATTACCCTCTTGTCACCTGAGAGAATATGCTGTTGTATTGCCATAGTATTTTCTTATTACTTTAGATATTCCCAGGGTGTTGTGGGTTTTCAGCAGTGGTGGAAACAGACAATAGAACAATTGGACAAGTGAAAAATTAAATCATTTGGCTCCCACTCAACTTCCTTAATTTTTTTTCATTCTCAATGAATTGTATTGTCAACATCTGTACTTGTTCTGTCTGGGAAGTGCAAAGTAGCAAACTGCAATGGAGAGAGATCAAACTAAAAAAAAATAAATGTATATAAATCCAGAAACACAGATGGAGAGAGATTAGAGAGGAAAAAGAAGGATTTCTGTAGTTGTGTCTCTGTTCGGACAGGGGTGACATGTTAGTTTGTTGCATGTCCCACAGCAATTTGCACCAAACTCCCCTGTGAGGATGGAATTCTACACCTGCTGAAGAAGCATGTATTTATGTAAAATTCTCACAGAAAAGGATTAATGATTTTATTGACTCAGTAAACTCAGAGAACTGCCCACGAGCCATGACACCTTTCCAGAATCATCGCTTGGCTTTCCTTCCTTGTTTGCCCCTTCCATGCTTTCTATAAATATGTTTAACTTAGTGACAAGACCGAACCAGGAAAACTTCTCACTAACTGTAATGTAGCCTGGATCTGTTCTGTGGAGTCTACAGTCACATGCTTTCTGTTGCTGTTAACTTGTTCAGATTCAATCCTCACAAAATTGTCTGACCTCTTTTTTGCAATACTGTGAATAACATCTCTGTGAACTGGGCCAATGACCTACTGTACGGAGAGACAGGTGGGAAAGTGGGTGCTCCAGGACAGACTTGTCTGGCTTAAAAATTCGTCAGTGTGCTGAGATCAAGATACAGATAGAGATGAATGACCCCTTCGTAATCTGAGGGCAATGTGCCCACCCTTTGTAGAATTTTCCATGGTCTTACAGGGGTCTCTTTCTCGTCAGCCTTCCTACAGTTGTACATATTCTTGCTGAGGTATAGGCATTCCTGCAACAAGCAGCATATAAAATGAAAACAGCCACAAACTTAGCTGTCATTTGTCATTGCTAATGACACACAATATTAGGATGTGGTAGAACGAAATGTAAAGGCTTTGTTGTCCACAAGGAAATGAACAGAAACACTATTTTTGTAGCTAGCATAGTTTGTGATGTTTAATGAAGTCTCTGTCCCATCTTACAGCTTCACTACTGAATTTCAGCCATAAACTCATGGAATTCTCTTACTAATAATAAGCGCCTTGTGAGCATTGGTGAAGTTCAACACCATCTTCAGCAAAGCACTCTGGCTTCAGCTGCTCAGCCAGTGTCCAAGGGTGCCTCAAGATCTCTAACCACAAATGGCTGTATCTCTCTCTCACTGTCTCTGCCTCAGCACACTCTGCAGCTTACAAGTGTTATGGTCTCTGATGATCCCAGGAAGTATATCAGTAAATTTTCAAGAAAAGCGTGTATTGCAAATTTGGTAGTAGTAAAACTCATGAGTAACACTGTTGATCGAAAGGCTGAGCAAAGAAGGATTTTTTTTCTCACAGCTGGTATACAAAAAAAAGTAAGGATTAATTTGGTTTTTGAGGAAGTCATGAGGAGTCTTAGTATGAGAGCTCCTTTGAGCTCTACTGGGGATGTAGTTTGCACCAAATCCCTCACTGAATGCCTAGAATACTTGGGGCATTTGTGGGTCACTGGTCTACAGACAGGTGAGAATGAGTAAACATGGAGTCATGTAGGCAGTGGAGCAATCCGGCATTTGGCATTTTGCATATCTGCTTCCGAGGAAGGGCCCTCAAAGGCTGCCTTTCCAAAAGCTGACGTTGCACATGGTTATCATTGCCTATTCCTCCACTGATCTTGTGAAATGTGCTTCACAGGCAAGAGTATGAGAACTAGTAGATAGAACAGCCAACTGTTATCACTGGTTATAAAAGAGAATTGCTTTATGGTGGTGGAAAGAAAGTAATTTTACCTGAAAGAGCTACAAAAACATGGAATAAAAGTTCCTGCCTATTATGGAGGAAGGATAAAGACATAAGCGTTTGAGATATTTTCTCAAGTCACAATCATATGTAGCCAGAATAGTCTCCTGAGCCCCTGTAAGTCTGTAAGGATTAAGCAACTATATGTAAAAATACATTCTATTGCCTAAATTAGTAGTGCCATCACAAGAATCATTGCTTTTGTTTTTCAAAACTGTTCCAGGTTTTCTTTCATTTAGCAGTGAGCAGTTAACTGCTTTATGTTGCTATATGGTTAAAGAACCCTTGTAAAACTTCCCAAGATGCTATGGTAAGGAATCAGACTAGGTCCATGATATAGTGATTACCCCCAAACTTTCTTAATGATTTTTACTGCAACATGTAATTATTATTACACAATAGTTTAAAAGCTTGCATCTTGATGATGCACTTTCAAAGTATGCTTGGTTAAGCAATTGTCTCATAGATTGGAGGGGCTTTATCAGGGAGTCAAATTCTGACACACTCAAGGGTGCTGTTCTCATCTCTTTTGCAGTGAGATCTAACACAGTACTCACATAAAAGACTCTTAATATTCCCAGGCACTTGCCCTGACAGAGAAAGATGAAAAAGTTTTAGGAGACTAAATTAATAGATTAGATGAGCAAGATATCCTTATAGACTTATCAAAATTGGAATGTACAAAATGAAATAGATGCATTTTTTTTCTACATTTAGTGACTCACAGATATCCTTACCCTCTCTAAGACTTTTAATGATGGAGCTGTAAAACTTTGTAACAACAGGTAGAAACTTCCTTTCCTTCCTTAAAATCTTAAATGATTAAATATTTTTGGACGAGAGCCAATCCCGTAAATTTCTTTGTCGGCCTGTTGCTGATTCCAACAGTCACAACAAACACCTTGCTCTAAGCACATGGAATTATAGATTCATTTAGGCTGGAAAAGATCTCTAAGATCACTGAGTGCAACCATTAATTCAGCATGGCTGACTCTACCACTAAACCAAGTCCCTAAGTGCCATATCTACACGTATTTTAAATATCTCCAGGTGTGGAGACCCTGCCACTTCCCTGGGTAGCCTGTTCCAATGCTTGCTAACCTTTTTGGCGAAGAAATGTTTCCTGATACTCAATTAGAGCTCCCCTGGTGCAACTGGAGACAATGTTCTCTCATGCTGTCACTTGTCACCTGAGAAAAGAGACTGACACCCAGACTCCTTTCAGGTAGTTGTGGAGGCTGATAGTCTCCTCTGAGCTTTTTTTCTCCAGGCTAAAAAACCCCCGATTCCCTCAGATGCTCCTCATAAGACTTACAAATCCCTTATCTCCTTCACAGGGTTTCTTTCCATAACTTTTAAAAGAGAAATTCAAATATTTTTTCCCACTTTTAACCAATTCTATTTTCTAATCTGCATAGCTCATTGATTTAATCCTTTAAACAGCTTTAAACAGTATTTGGCGCATCTGTTGTGTCAGTAGGTATGAGTGACTGGCATTGTCTTGTAGCGAGTGAGGGGCAGTTCATGCCAGGAGTCCTAGACAGAGCTGCTTTCCACTTCCATGCCTGTGTTGCAGGAGGTTTTTTTTGCAGGAACACATGTATGATCTGAGAGTTGGGGTGTCCAGGGTTGCCCTTCCCCAAACCGTGAAAATAAGCAGCAGGTCAAAGCATCAGCCTTCCTTGTGCTACGACACATCTTAAATGTTTAAAAATCTAATAAATATTTAATAATTAAGGGTAAAAATAAAATAAGAAAAAACTCCCAAGCACCTGCAAATAGCTGTTATAAGGATCTCTGATAATATTCCTTTCTCAGAATACTGATAAAATAGGTATAATTCCATGCTAAAAGAAATCTACTTTTGAGTTAAATAGTTGTTTGAAATAGTCTGGAAATATTTTCATTTATTTTGTTGGGAAATCTCTTCCAGTTACATTGATGACTGAGATACACAGGAGTACAGGGGAGCAAAAAGAGCTGGAGGAAGCAAAGTCTTTTTTCTGATTTCTGACTCCACCAGCCTCCCTCCCAGAGACCAGCTACATACTCCACAGTTGCTTTAAGACCTGGCATTCTTGTGCCACACATAGATACTTGAAGATGATATTGTACTCTGTTTTACTGGTTACAAGATTATGATGTATTGAAGAAAAATTACTTGACCTGGTCAGTCAGTCTGACTAATTAAAAGGCAAAAAAAAAAAATTGAAGAGAGAGGGGAAGAAAGGAAAGAAACATTTAAAAAAGAAAAGTAAAAGAAATAAGCAGAAAGATGAAGAATAAAGGTGTTGAGTGAAAAAGAAGGAAGGGGATCACAAAGTTCACATGCTAGTTTGGTTTTGAAGCTGCCTGCATTTCAGGATTCGCGTGGCTGGGCTCTGCAGAGGGTTCCCTGGTCACCATATGCACAGCAGCCACGTTAGGCGAGTTTATTGCTCCCAGCGCAGCTGCTCTGGGGTGATTTTACTGCCTGTGTACCTCAGTTTTCTGCTTCACATTTCTGTCTTTCACAAACAATTCTAAATAACAGAGTTGCACATTTGATCCTTGAACAACTCGAATATATGTTTTTACATGTCAGTTGATTCCCTATTGCCAGGGAACTTTCTTTTAAAAAATTCCTTCCTTTCAATTGTGATTAAAAGAGAAAATAATAAAACAAAACCTCCAAAACCCAACCAACAAAAAAAATCCTAAACCACACAACCAACCAACCCAGTCAACCAACCAAGCAAAAACCCCAACCAACCAACCAACCAAACAAACAAACAATAAGTAGGCAAGGAAAAGCCCCCATAGAAATAGCCACAGTTCCACAGAACAGAAATTTTGAATTACAGCCAGCTCTGCTTAGGAATTTCTAGCTCATTTTCAGGATCATACATAGGTCAAGGGCAGTTTTTTTTGATTTAATACTTCAAGTGTAGATTTAATTGTTTGGCTAACTTATCATTCAAATCTCTACTAGTCACATAATAGCCATGATGCATAGAAGAATCTTGTTTTCAGTCTGAACAGGTCTTTTTTTTTTCCTGAGAATTCTTTCTCTTGTTTAATATCTTCTCTCTGCCCTCAAAAAAACCACATTCAACCTAACTCATCTGCATGTTGAAAGATTTCCCAGAGACGTGATGCAATGGATACAATGGAGCTAGGGCTGGAAGATATGAGTTCGACTGACTTCTCCATTGACTTGTTATGTGACTTAAGTGAATAATTTCAACTCAATGTCTCAGTTTTACGGTTTGTAATGTGGATGCAATGCTGGTTCCTTCCTTCATTTCTATGTTTTGTGCTATTTACTGCCTTTGCTGTGTGTGCGGTCTCTTTCTTCTCTGCTTTATGGTTGTCAGTGTTTCAGTTCTTCCATCACCATATATACTATTAGAGTAGATGAGCCCTGCAGGCTTAATTTTCAGAAGAACTTAAAAGTAGCTAAGTTCCCAGCTGAGTACCTATTTCTCATGTTCTCAATGTTATTTTTTTTCCTGTGAAATAGCACATTAAGAGATGGAGTGTGTGTGGGTTCATATGGGAAAGCAAACCCTCCCAGTCTTTCAGGTTTTCTTTATCTCTCAAGAAAGTCCCTTTACTGTTTACACTTAATTTGCTGCTTTTTCCTAGTAATTTTTTGAACCACTGTGTCTTAACTGGTTTTTCTTTGTGTATTTTGCATTATTCTTCTGACTTTAGTCTTAGAACAGAGTGTTGCTTTGGCTCATTCCATTGATGGAAAAGAATAGTATTAAGCTCGTTTCTGACACCAGATTATTCTGTAGCAAAGGACTATTTATGAAACAGGAGAGAGTTCATGTAAGAATTGAAAGAGCACATTTGTACAAAATCCAGTGGGAAAGCTCTACCGTCAAACCAGCCCCGGCTGTTGAGGCAGATGCCTGGCTTTGCTTTTTTTGTTTATATTCCAACAAATCAAAGCTGACCTGTGTTGTTATCGGAGTAGAGCAGCAGGTGCAAAAAAATAACCCTGCTGCCAACTCAAACGAAAGGGTAAGACTAATACCCTCTGGGAGGTATTGAGAAGATAACAGAGAGCCATGCCAGCAACTGAATTAACGGCTCTATTTACGGTGGGTTTTATTTAATAACCTGCTCCTAACACTGACACATAAATACTCCATTGTATTGTTCAACGCAACCACTGGAGAAATCAATGGAAAGAGGATGGGCAGCTCTTGCTGTGCCAGGTGAGAAGCAGTGACGCCACGGAAGCGTTGCTCTTCTAACCACAGGCAAGAGAGAGACAAGGAAGGTGGGAAGGTGTTCTTGGCTTTTACAGAAGTGGGGAGACATCGTTTCCCACACCTTCTCTACTTACCTGTAGAAAGTGGTTACAGAGCAAGGAAACCTCATTCCCCCATTTTCTGGTTGCTTTTAATAAATGCAGTGAGCATAAACAGGTGGTGGCATATATGTAAAGTACTGTCCCAGTGCCATTGGCTCTGGGAGGCTCACAATCCTGAAAACAGAGGGGAAGCGAGCCTGCTGCCACACCAGCGGTAAAAAGACAGCCATTGTGCAGCCACTGAGGGATGCCAGGAAAGTGGTCTTGCAATCTCTTACTCTTTTCTCAACAAAAACAGTATGAAGAAACCACATGGATACAGCTGGGCTCCGAGTAAATGTTTACCAAAACCACTCAAATGACTGAGTGGTAGTAAAAGTAAGGTCTGACAGCAGTTTTCTGAAACAGGGTCAGGGGGCTCCATTGGGCTGTTTCAGTGATAGCCACCCAACTTCCTTTGGTGGCAGAGATTCACCTTGGGATACTTGATAGTCTGGGGAGGAATGCAGGGCAAGCAGGCATCCTAGATAGAGCTGTCAGCTATCCCATAGGTGGGATCAGCAAGTCCCAGCTTGGTAGCAGGGAATGTGATAGAGGAATAAATAGCCAAATAAATCCTTCCTGTCAGCTCTGCAGAATGATTTTTCCCACCATGAACCCTGCATTGCCTCTGCTACACATCTCCTCTTTGAAATATGTTTTTCCTATCCCATCAGCAAGAATGTGATCATATTGTGGTTAGCCAGGCAGTGGGTTGTAATGTGGTATAAAAACTTCTATCAACTAGGCTGGATCCCCAGAAAGATGCATAATTTAGAATAAAATTCTTTGTGCTTAATTTCCAGCTTCTCTGCCCTAGTTAATTTGTGCTGTGGCCCTCATGTATTTAATGAAGAAGCACAATCAGTTTGTTGATTGAATTAATCAATTAATGTAAAAAGTAGTAGTCCAATGGGAAAATTTGCATGTTCTGCAACAGACTTTGCTGTTTTGGGTCTCCGTCCCAGGTTCCTTATTCTGTTTGCTTATCACTCAGAAAACAGCCCAAAAGAGGAGCCTTGCAGTTTCCAGGTAGATGCCCTTTTAATAAATATATGAAACAGAGTTTACAAAAAGGAAAAGAGAAAAATCATAACTGCCTTTTTTTTTTTTTTTTAAGTAGGCAAATTAGTGGTTGTTACTGTTGAAAACCAGACTAGTCCCGTAACAAAAGAGAAGTGTTGGTGGTGACAGTGGTTAAAGTGAACTTCCACATGAAATACTGGCTGCTGCTGCAGCATATATCAGAGCGCCTGTTATGTCAGCAACGAGTCAGCATCTAATGAGAGCCAAACATGAATACAAACACAATTATTACTGTTATTATTGTCATTATTCACTAACAACTGAACAGTCACACAGGCTATATTAGCAGTATGGAAAACATTTCCCTCAATATGCTGTAAGTCTTAAAAGCAATGCAAAGAGAAGCTGTCGTGGAAGGTGAGGGAAGTGGTTGAGGAACCAGAGCCAAGGGAAAAAGAGAAGGTGTTAGAACATGATGGTAATATTTTGCTAGCTGATGAGGTTCACGCGTAATTATAGACGTGTGGCTTGTCAAGTTACAGGGCCATCTAGAGTGCTTTTTGGCCATTTGTATATTTAGTGTATTGTAAGCAAAAGAAAGGTGTTTAGCAAAAGGAGATTAGGGAGATGAGCTGGCTCCTGGTTTGAGGAAGGATGTACCAGAGAGATAGGAAGGACATGAAAGGAGGTGTGGAGTTGTTCCATGAGGTGTGGTATTAAGTGCTGAAAGAAGAATAAAGAGCAAAGGCAGTTTTTCCCATTATTGTGTTTCCAAGACTCTGTATCCCTGAGGCTAGCCTGATGAATCTATGGCAAATGACTTCTAAATATTCAGGAAAAAATGGTTGACCCAAATTATCATGAACTTGCTGAGGTGGTGCAGACAGTAATGAAAGCACTGCTATATACCAGTCAAAGCCAACTCTGAAAAATAAAAAGAGAAAAAATAGCCCACTTATTTTTGGCCAGTTTTTAGTGAATCTATTTACTTGTTCCAAACATTCTAAGAATACCTAACTGCAAATACAATCCAAACATCTATCACAAGAAATAAATTTTTTTCTTGACTCACTTTCATCTCAGCCCTATGATAGCAATTTCACTAATATTATATGGATCTGTGCACAGAACTTCTGCAAAAAGGAGAATGAGGTTTTTGACAGCAAAATAAATGATGACATTATTCTTTTCATATTAAAAAACTAGTGGCATGGCAAGAAAGTGCACATATAGCCTGTGATATGACAGGAAAGCATGCATCTGAAACACCAAATCCTTCTTAAGTGACAGGCTGTATTTCACTGTTTTCTCTGCTGAGGTAACATGACAGTGGGGAAAATATGAAGTACAAACCCTTGGTAGTTAACACTGTCAGGCACATCTATGCCTCGCGGACTCTATGTTCACAGTCTGCCTTCTGTTTGCTTCTAATTTAGAAAAACAAACAAACAAAAACCCTCCTCTTTTAAAATTCTTCCTTTTATTTTCATTTTACTAATGAGCACCTTGAAAATTGAAGTCAGTTCATATGAAGATTATTGGGGGAAAAAAAGGGGTCAGAGAAAAACAACCTATGAAACTTTGCATATCATCAAGTAATTTTTTTCCTTGCATTCATAAAGTGAACTTTGTTCTCTCTCAAAAAGGAAACTGAACTATGGTTTTGTCTTTAAATTACATCGTTGAAAGAGAGATAAGAACCAAACCCAAACCCTGGAGCAGAGGGATAGCTCAGATACAGATCTAGATCCTAGCTTTTCTACCCAAGGTTCTCTTTATTTAAAATATATATGCAAGATTTTGAAGCATCCATATGAACATGTTTAAACAACCACCACGTATCTCTTACAAAAGTTGCCTTGTAGTGCATCATGAAAATAAGATCTTTAGTAATAAAATATTCCAATCAAGCTTTATTTGACTTTGTTTATCACGATCCTATCTGTAATGTAGGTATATGTTAAACACTCCTTTCCTATTCATCTTCCTTTCTCTCGTCTTTCAGTTTACCTTCATGCATACATTTAATGTACAAGGTTCAAAGAAAACAAAAGAATAAACCAAAGTCTTCCTTTCCAAAAGCCCACAACAGTAAATGATCAAGGTCTCAGTGTAGTCTCTGAAAGCTCACCAAGAGCTCACCAGTTTTGCACATGCAAAGGTGGGTTTATACATATGAACCACAGCTCTCTACTCCAAAAATACGGAAGTATAGAAACGTGCACTTTGGAGAGGTGTAGTAGGAAATAAGATTAGCTCCTAAGAGCCAAACCAGCATCCTGAATACTACAAATTTTGGAGATGATTTAGAAAATTTTCTTATAAAAATGATACCTTGAACTTTATAGTCATAATGTGATTCAGTAAACAAATTTTGTTACTGTGGCCCAAAGGCACATGAGATGGACTAAAAATGAAATGCATCAAATGCTCGGTATGTTTTACAACAAATACTGAGTGTGATCAGAGTGTTTCTTCATATGGACTTTCTTCAAAGCTTTCTAAGAGTTTTTCAGTTCTCTTAGTGGTGTGTCTTGAGGTTATCATCAAACAGATCAAGCTGCATAGACTATCGCCTGAATGGTACCTTTCAGGCCATAGTAAAGTGATCCAAAGTTGAGCTTTTTGTTGTGAAGCAGATGCCTGTGAGTAATCAGCCTGCAGATGAGGTGTTTCTTTTGAGGCTTCTCTCTGCTCTATAGGCACTATAGGTATGGAAACAAGGACGTGTGCTAGCTACAGCTGAGTCTATATGACCAGAAGAGATACTAACACACTGCAGAAAAGGTCACATCTGAAAGTGAGCCATGGCAAGGATGATACCTTATGTGGGAGTCTGGCACAGACACCAGGGATGAACCTGAGACCTTTGCAAATTAGACAGATAAAGATCACAGGTCAATCTTTGGGTCAGCCATAGCTGTATGTATAAACACACTGGCTCAGACTAGGACCCTGGAGCCCTGGTAGTAACGCACGTTAAATGAAAGTGAATAAAAAACCCCATAACAGAAGACCCAAAGCTCACAGTAACATGCAAACAGGCTTTCAACATTCATATATTCAGTTTGTGCCTGCTCTTACCACCACTGGAGATGTAAAATAGCTGGTTGGAATGCAAAGCAGCTAATTGATCATATACATTACAAGTACAAGGTATTTATGTTTCCAAAGTAGCCGTATGTGTAAAACAAGTCCACGTGCTATGTCGTACATGTCCTTTGTGACGTCTTGAAAACTCTGCCCAATTGGTAGTCTTTTGATTTTTCAAGAAAAGGGTTAAAAATACAGATTTTGTTACTCTTCAGTTAAATTATCACTTGATATTATTTATTTTAGATTACTGTGTAAGTCTTTGACGGTAATCCAAGATGCAGTAATGATCTAAAATATTTAACATACTCTGTAGATACTTGTTCCATAAACTCCAAGCCCTGAAAAGCAGGGATTGTGTCTTCACTGTGTACATAACACACTTCAAAGAAAATAGGCCCAGGTGAAATCTACATTTGAAGTTCAGCCATGATGGTAAAAGGGGAAAAATGGGGAAGAATCCCATAGGTAAATACGCCAAAAGAGATCCACCCTTTTGGACACGCCAGGAGGAGCTGCACTGAGCTTGTCTCAGCTAGAAGTCACTCTTAGACTTTGCATAGCTTACATGTGGAGTCACGGCTTAGTAGTTTCAGTGTGTTTTGCCCTAGACGTTGTTGTTGTGTTTTGTGCAGAGTGTGTGGCTTTACCAGCGGGAGGGCTAGGGGCCCCTGCTCCTATGGACCCCTTCCTCTTACAGGTTCCCCTTCCACACCCCCTTAGTTCACTTCATAGTTGGGTTCATCTATAACAATTGATATCAAAACAATCACTCTGGTTGTACTACTTCAGGAATCAATCACTTTCTCTGTACTGCTTTTTCACCTTTCCTGTGCTCAGCATTTTTGTGTCATTTAATAAAGCTGTTTTTGAAAGATTCTGGTTCAAAGGAAGGAGAAACTCTTTATACGAATGTTAAGATTCATTGGGCTGAATGTGGAAATGGGGATCAGAATAATTTCTTTTCAGAGCACACCTGTAGTGCAATAAAATAATTTGCATAGAGTGCACTATACAGTGTTCAAGGTTCAAGGATTTGTAAATATGTTTTTCTGTAATGCTGGATTTGCTCCACAGGCAAGCCATGGCTCCTTGCTCTTTACATTACTGCTGTTTACTCAGAGTGGTCAGGTGGTCATGGAAGAGAAGAAGAGCAGAGCAAATGACCTTCTGCTACTGCCAAGTTGCTGGATTGTGGCTCAGCCAAAGCTCCTTCAGACTTCAGTGAGAGCTTTTACTAAGAGATGCTGTCAGGGTTTGATCTTAGAATACCACCTGATATAATGAATGTTGGTGAAAGATTTTTTTTAAATGCATTCATCCCTTCTAATAGGACTGACTCTAGAAAGAATTTTGCTAAACACCAGTGCACAAGTATATTTAGCTGTGCTGGCTGAGTAAAGTGTTTTTTGCATAGTGTTATAACTCCAGAGACAGCACCTCTTCAGGGCACCAGAATGGGATTGTGTGTACAGACACCTGCCATGCACAGACACAGACACATCTAGAAAAGTACATGTGATTATATACTCAAATGATGTTTCATCTGTGCTTTCACTTATAATGTACCATGTCATAGTAGAGAGACAGATCTTTTTTTACATTTTCCAAAATATCAGCTCAGCTACAATCCCTTTTAATATGGTTTCCAGAGGAAATCAGACTTGCTTGGTAATTCTGTGTTTTAGCTTTTACATTTGGCCTGTAAAAATCTTGAGTTTCCTCACCAATTTTAATTAAATTTGGTATAGGAGTAGAACTCTCAGAGATACGAAATTTTTACAGGATTAATGAAAACTGGCTGCCAAGTACAGAAGGAAAATCCATAAATACTTGATCTGAAAGAAAGAGTGACGCTTGAGCTCACTGCTTTGAGACAATGAGATATTATGAATGCCCCAACCGTGGGAAAAACTTCAATCAGCACTCACATCTTACTAGACACTAGAGAATCCAACCACAAGATACACATTCATAGGAAACCAGGCTTCATTAGTTCCACAATTCACTTTGATACATGGAATATAATTAAAAGAAAACTGAACATCTTATGTGTCCTTCCCCTTGAGGTTTCACACCCTTTAACCAGGTTTGTCTGTACACCAGGGAGATTTGAGCATTTGGCCCTAGACTAATGAGGAACATGCTGCTTCCAATAATCTGACTCAAAATCTTTCCAAGTACGGCATGAGCCACTGCTATAAGCATAAATCTTTCATGAATTTTTAGCGAAGAAAGGCATATACAGGATGACATGAAGAAAATTCCAATTTAGTCTTCATACAGAAAATACTGTTGAGTGTAATGCTGTATGCTTCCAAGAAAAGGTGTGGAAGTTGTTAGTAGGACTCTATAATCCTCCTGAACAAAGTACTAGATTTCCAAGTAAGAAAAACCCTTGCATTAAGATAAAGGAGGTGACCTGAAAATTTTCAAGGCACCAAAAACCTGTTCCTTGAGTAATACGCAGAACTTTGGCAAAGTTTAGGTTAAAGCTAAATCCAGTCCTTCTGTGATTAATGTCATATTGTATATTCTCCGTCTTAGGCACAATTGTTCCTACAGGTGATATGGGAAATTAGTTCAGTTATTGAGGTTGAGATAATTTATTTAGTTTCCAAAACCGGTATGATTGATTAAATTGTAAAGCAAGTTCCATGGACATTATTTGAAAATAATTAATAATGTTGTTCAGGGATATGGTGAAGAGCAACTGTCTGCTAGACTGTGACAGGGAAAGTACATTTTAAAGGAAAATAAGTAAAATCCAGATCTCAGGAAGAGGCTGTCAGATTTCTTCAGATCTCTAATGTACCTTGGTTTTAGTTACTGCTGGGGTAGAAAAATTATGCAAGACACATGATTTGGTTTATTTAACTATCCATAGCTTCAGTTGCCGAATTAAAGTGTCATAGGATCTTTTGGTTTAGAAATTCACCTGATTAGTTACAAAGAAGAAAAAATTAACTGAATTTTCAGGACAAAATTAACAAAATTACACAGAAATAATTTCAGTTCATATGCACATATTTTCCCAGACAAAGTACTTGTAAGCCTTTTTGCACAAGTTATAAAATCTGTGTAGAATTCCAGAAACTACAAAAGCTGTAGAATACAAAACCTCATAACACAGTACTTTTAAGTCTGAGATAGCTTCTGTAAATGTGACTTCAGATCCATGGATTTAAGTTATGAAGTGCATATGAAGTACATATTAGAATTTTTAAAAGAGAAATGAATTCAGCAAACTAAGTTTCTAAGTGCATTTTCCTAATCCTCATTTTACTGTTTTCTCAGAATAGCTGGTGCTCTACCTTACCTCTATTTGATACTGCAATAAGGTCTTTTTCATTAATATTTCATTCATTCATACCTAATTGTCTTAATGATTTAAACAAAATTTAAAGAAATAACTTGATACATCATCAACCTGTACAACTTCAGAAGTGTATGTATTGACTGTCAAACATACATTATTGCTCAAAAGTTCTTACACATCAAGTATATAATTTATATATGTTATCTGAACATGTTTAGAATCATGAAGACTGAATTCAGATGTTCCCTCACACCGTCTCACTTGCAATACTAAGTCACTTGGCCTTTACATAGGTCTAAAAAATGTCTTCTAACTTGTATAAATGTACTGACTGATGCGATAGTCAACTTTCATTCGGCCAGAATGGGACAAGAAGTATCTCTCTCAATTGTTAATGTTTTATAACCCCATATACCTACTCTGAGAAATTAAATCCTCCTTGCTAGTGGTCACTGAATCAAAGATTGGCTAGAATTAAAAGTGGAAAGTGACTGCCAAAACATTCATGGTTTGATTTTGCCATTCTGTGTCGCTACCAAAAAAAAAAACAAAACAAAACAAAAAAACCCCAAAAAAAGCAACAACAAAAAAAACCCACAAAAAACCCCAAAGAAACAACAACAAAAAAAACAAAAACAACAACAACAAAAAAACAAACAAAAAAAAACAACAAACCAAAAAAACACAACAACATAAACTAGTTTATACTGTAAAGCACCATTTCCTGTGATAAACTCCCTCAGATTTCCTAAGTTTGACTTTTTAAACAATTGTCAGTAACCTCTCTGCCTTTCCCTCTCTAAATACATGTAGGGGGGTGGAGGGATGGGTGGGGGAAGAAATAGATACTTGTAAATTTTAATTTACATTATTTATTTCAAATGACAGAGGAAAAGACCAATTCAGGTAATTTTCAGACTGCTCCTTTAAAACCAAGGCTGTCAGTGCTTTTATTTGCTCCTTTTACCAAAAAGGTTGCTGGCAGGAGCTTGTAGGGGATAAAGATGTGCTCTCAGTCGATGTTTTTTCACTGGCCTCAGTGGATAAACAGCCAAGACTAGTGACTTTACTCTTCACAAGTCCATTTTATATTTCATAACCTTTTTAATTCTGGGGTAAGTCTAGTTGCATGCACATGCCATCCTGACGTCTAATGTTTTGTTTTTACAGACTTTGCAGCTTTCAATATTTTTGAACAGGGATTTGGTTTTCTTTTTTATTTCCCCCATGTATATAAGAATTACAGTCCAAAGCCTGTGTAATGTTTAACAAATTACTTTCCCAATCTCCTCAATAATGTCTTTGGTTATAATGTATATTTTTAACTTTACAATTTCACACTACTGAAGGATAATGTAAAGCATCAGGAATACCCATCGTCGGGGAATTCTGTATACGCTCATTGGAATGATTAAGCATAGGATAAAGGCAAAATTTTTCTAGAGTGTCATATAAGTGGACTTCTTTTTAAGTATAAAAAAGTAAAGGACAATTTTACTCATGGTGCTAATGCCAAGATAGATGGAAAGGAAAGTTTGCTTAAAAGAGGGAATGCTATTTTGGAGGTGGTGTCACTCCAAAATATTGACTCTGTTACCACAATGGCTGTCTCATTTACAAGATCTTTGAGCATCTGATTTTTTGGTGGGTTGAAATGTATGATCTGTGATATTTGTTACCAAGAAGTGTTACAGACACTGCTGACACAGATCAGATAAGAAACTGGGTCAGCTGACAAGATATTCCCTGTAAGTCTACCTCCCTGTAACATTATGTGTATCCTTCTGTGTGAAGGATTTTCTGAGCATGGCTTGTAGTCTATTGTATAGTTCTGTTTGCAATTATTGGAAAGTTCTTTCTCTCTTAAAAAAAAATAAAATAAAAAGGAAGAACGTGTTTAAATCACATTTCTCTTTAAAGCAGAAAAAAAAAGTAAAACTATTTAGTATTTAATTTCTCAAAGCTTGGCAGTTTTCATGTATTGCTCTGTCAGGAGCCTTGTCTTTTCATTCGGCTTCTTTTCTGATTACAGATTATTCATTTATGGATGGGCAGCTGTAGAAACTTGCTTCTTGCGTATGCAAATTAATCATGGTAATGTTTATCATAAGGAGATTTTGTGGCAGTGGAAAAGGGGTTGTGTCAACATGTTCTTGATTTCAGTTGTATCTTCTTCTACAAAT
Organism: Bombycilla garrulus; assembly: GCA_013400315.1. NCBI lineage: Eukaryota > Metazoa > Chordata > Aves > Passeriformes > Bombycillidae > Bombycilla > Bombycilla garrulus. Next base: position 1,756,259 of record VXBU01016690.1, read on the forward strand.
GGAATTGGCCTCCTTGCTTCACCTTCAGTGGAATTTTTTTTTTTTTTGCCATTTACCTCTTGGACTAGACACCGCTCACTAAGCAAGCTGTTTGATTCACTTACAGATCATGATTTTGGAAGGAGCTGGCAGGATGAGTATCAATTCCAGCAGCAATCTACTCCACCAGCAGCCTTCCTGGACAGACGGATATTCCACATGCAATGGTAGGAGGAATTCAACTGCTCTGAGCCGTATTCTTTTTTGGGAGGCTGGGGGAAAGGGGCTGCTACACCTTTAAGCACATGTATGAGGATTATTTTTCAGTAGTACTAATTTACTGGAGGTTCACTTCTGGTAAGAAAAATTTTCATTTGTTACTTCATTTGTAAAAAGCTGAACTTGCAAAAGGGACCAGTTTATTGTTCATTGCCTTACTGACTGTCCTTCTTAAAATTTAATTGTGTTTAAAGTGCCAGAAATTCTCTCTTCTTAGTCCAGAATTCTTTCTCTCATACCTTTACCTCTTGTGCTTCTTCTGAACCAACATTACTGTTCAATGCTAATCACCCTTCTGGCTTTCCAAGGTAATAGTATTTTTGCTCCTTTGCTCTATTTGCTTTTTTAGCTCAAATTACTGGATAGCTTTCTAATTAGACTGGCATTAGAGCACTAGATAGCTTGTGGCTTGTGATTTTTTTCTCTTTTTTTTCTACTTACTTTTTTCTGATTATATATCTGTGTATATAAACATGTATTAATATATATTCTCTTAGTATAAAAAAATTATGTAAACCTATATCTCTGTAGGTGCTTGACATAATTTTAGAATTCATTATTCAATGGACAGGTAAAACTTAAAATCTAAGCGGACAATCACATGCTGCTCTTGTCCTTCTTATCCAAATAACAGTACAACAAAACTTACAATTAAAGTTGCCACTTAATGAAATGCTTATTCTATGTGTAATTTCTAAATACATAGGAATATATCAACATGTGCTCAATAAATTTGCCTATCTGTCTATAGCAGTGTCACGCGGAAAAAAGTCATGTCTGAATTTCACTCTCTCACAGGATTTCATGGAGAGAAATGGTGGGGGTCTATATCAAATTTCCAGGGCGAAACTCCTCAGGATTCACTTATGTTTTAGAGGGATAGGAAGCTCAAAACTCAGACCAGCTTGTGCAGTAATTCACCACTTCACTTTTACCTAAGCTACTTTCTCCTCTCCCTAAAGTATCTTTGCTAACATCAGGATTCTAGTGGCTTTCGAAATCACTTTACTCTTCTGAAGTGATAAGAATACAAATCAACCTCCTTTGCAGTGGATATTTGACAGCTCTAGCAAATCTTTTTTTTTTTTTTCTGACATACCACACTTTTAATAATTTCCGCACCCATTCCCCAAATCCTTCAATGGGAGGATGAGGAACAGTCCTGCAAACTCCCGAAGTTAGTTACACAAGCCTTGTTGGCTAATATTGAAAAAGAAAGCTAAATAACTGTGGGGATTGTTTTTGTGTTACCTAGAAACTGTGTCCTGTGCCTCAGCTGAAGAGACCTGAGGCCTAGTGTACCTGACTTAAGGTGATTTCCTAAAATGTGCCAATTCTGGTGCTTGTGGTCCTCTAGGAACATCCACTATTGTCAGTATTTCTCTCTCTGTGGTTAATTTTTTCTGGAGGAGACTGGAAACAGGCTGGTGCCATATCCAGGAGCGGGGTCCCTGCAGAGCTAGGCCATGGCAGTCTCTCCTCCTCCTGTAATCTCTCATTCTCTCAGCCTTAAGCCCTTCTTGCACTTGTGAACATTCTATCTCACCGTCACCTCTGTCTGGTGTAGTCCTTTTTCCTCCTTTCCCAGGGAATAAATTGCACTGAACTCTGTGAGGACAGACCAAAGAAATCCTGCCTTTGCTCTTATCTTACATTATGATCCTATCCCATGTACAGCTTCTTCCATTTGCACATGCAAATTATTGTCGTGCAATGACATACAACTGGGAGCAGTTTAAGAGATTGCCAAGAAAAGACTCAGACATTCTAACAAGAAAATTAGGCAGCTTCCATAACTAAAAATGAGTTTTAAAACTACATTCAGAAACCACCTTACCTGACTACAGCAATAATCTGCACCATCAGAATTCCAACTCTGTCATGAAACCACGGCCCACACTGATAGACTTTTACCGTGGAGTAATACAAGAGTGCTTTTAACCTTCCTTTTTCTAACCCAACACTTCATATTTAGCCCCTACCATGTTCTTATTCAAAGAAAGTTTCCACATCACCTTACGAGAGTTTTGCAAGGCTTTTCCATCATTTTATGATGCAGTAAAATAATTTTCACACATACCCCTTTTCAACAGTACTTCTGTAAGGTATCTTCCCTCAGAGAATTTTGGTATATTTAGCCAACATTAATAAGTTAGTTGTTGCAAATCAATCAGCCAAGAGGCGTGCAATGAAATAATGTCCAATTTTTAGCTGGAAAACTGAGGGCAAAGCCCCCACAATACCTTCTCCAGGAGTAGCTACTGAGCTTTTTAAGCTTTTTTATGTTAAGGCCTGAGAAAAGCATCTAGATCTGTAGACTTTCAAGACATGCAATTTGGCTATGGATCTTATTGTTGATGATTGTTATGCTATCAGAGACAGCAAATATTTTTTTCTTTTCCAGTATCCAGTAGCTTCTATGGAACCCAGTGGCATGAAATACACCCGCAGTACTGGACTAAGTTTCAAGTCTGGGAATGGCTGCAGCATCTCCTTGATACCAACCAACTGGATGCCAACTGCATACCTTTCCAGGAATTTGATATCAATGGGGAACATCTGTGTAGTATGAGCCTGCAGGAATTCACTCAGGCAGCTGGGACAGCAGGACAATTGCTTTACAGCAACCTCCAGCACCTAAAGTGGAACGGTAAATAGATATTACAGAGGGACGCAAGTACACTGGTCTGAATTCTGGGATCTTCACAAGTCAGTTACATTCACCAGAAACCAGCCTGGCAGATTACATTTGCTGTGTTTGCTGTTCTGCTTACAGCTCATTTCCTGTATTGCTAAATTTCTTGGATATGACTTAAGGCAGAAATCTGAAGGATGAAGAGGAGAGGGAATGTTTCCCACTCTGAAATCAGCTACACCTCTGGCTCAGATGTAGAAGTTGCTGCTTAGAGCTAATACATTTGATTCCTCTGTGCTCATTCTCACACCTCCTATCTGCCAATTTGCTTTCTTGCAGGTCAGTGTGGAAGTGACATGTACCAATCTCATAATGTCATTGTGAAGACAGAGCAAACAGGTGAGTAGCAGTTGGGTAAATTGTCTTTTGAAAAGGGGGGACCCCTCTTCCAAGGGAGACAAATCAAAGTGGCATTAAATAAAACAAAAACTGTATCATGCAGAATTAAAAAAGTAATACAAATACCAGTCAGTGCCTACTTCTGAAGTTTCAGGCCACATGCATGTGGCCACTTTTACTGGGAGACCTCTGCAGTATCAGCAGTCTACACTGATGTTCGGAGTTGGACTATTTTGAGGTGCTCCATGGAGGCAGCTTTGCAGAGAACTTCATTCTATGCTTCATTCAGCAGATTTCAAAACAACTATTTTAACAATATGCTCCTTTAAAAAAAAAAAGGAAGAAAGAAAGGAAGAAAAAATATTTTTTGTGAAGTGCTGTTAATGTTCAAAACACCAGGAGATTTCCAAAAACCAGCTTGGAGAGAAAACAATATGTTACATTTTAATTTTTTCACAGGTTTCAATGAAACTGAAATTCAGGCAGTAGTTTGGTTTGATCAAATCTGCTTTCTTGCTGTTGCAGTTCTTTTTCTGAGTGTGTTTATAGGTAGATCCCTTTCCTCCCAGGGCTTTGTTTAACTGAGAAAAGAACTTCAGCTTGATTCAACCGTCCTCTTCAGACACAATTATTTTCCTTGTTCCTTTGCCAGATCACACCTGTCCATATCCACACACTCTCTATCCCACTAGTCCCAGCCTCTTTGTGTGTAGGTGTGCCCATGAGCCACGTTTTGATATCTGCTGGCAGAACAAATACAGATCTGTTCCATGTGGCATCTTCAACAAACACTGTCAGCCTGTTTATCCACCTAACCTGTTGGAGCCCAGCTTCTCCAGCCAGGAATATTTCCCACATTCTCCTTGCAGCGGGCAAGGGTTATAATCTGCAATCCACTCCTGGCTTGTGATGGTATGGGAGATGTGCGTGAGGCAGCCTTGCTGCCTTCCATAGAGGTAACTCCAGTAAGCCTTTAAGTCCTGATTTCTGAGATCCTGGTATAATATTGTTTCCTCCTCCTACTAGAGATGAGGGCAAAGTACCTCAGCTGCACATCTTGGAAAGGACTAACTGACAGATGTTCTCTTGGATGTGGTGAATCAGGAGTGGCCTGGTGGGGCTCTGGTGGTGCCAACCATGGCCAGTGGGAGTGGGTTAAGTTTCCGTGTGTGGGGGAGCAGGAATTATGGATTAGTGCTGCTGGGAATGTTACCCCTTGTGAGGCAGCAGGGACAAGGCTGGTGGTTTTGAGTTCACTCCAGGAAACCATCACAGCTGCAAAGACATGGGTACTGAAAAAAGCCAAAATGGGAAGGTGCACACTGTCCCCATGTTCTGGCAGGGTAAGGCCTGTTTTCAGAGGCAACATTAGGCAGATCAGGTGTCCAAGCAAGCAAAGGGTGTGTGCTACTGTAGGAACGCAAGCTCTGGGTGCCCAAACATGCAGCTATTAGTTAGCATGCCTGCTAAATTCCTATGTCATAAGTGGTAACTTGGCCAAACATGATTATTTAGGGATTTTTTATTTCATTTATGTGAACATGAAAAAAATTATGTTTAACCTAGGTTTGAACCTTATATCTCATCCCTTCTGACTTGGTTTCAAAAGAAAAAGAGATTTTTAAGGCTCCTGAGCTTAAAAATGCACTGTGAAGGAAGTAATTTCCAGACCACTGTACAGGTCATAAAGACAACACTTCTGTTCTGCTTATATTGATCCATATGACCAGAAGGTCACTAAAAATGATTCCTCTTTAATCATGAAGGTAGTTTTTAGGTTAAGGATGGGGACTTAGTGTGCCCGGAATAAAATGGCCCTTCATCTAGGATTAGGCTTTGATGTTTCTCACTGTGTGCTTAAACATGAAGCTGTGTTTCAGAGAGGACTTTCGAGTTCTACTATTATAGAAATAAATACTCATCATAAGCATCCTTCTGTTTTACTAGATATTTGAGAACACTTTCATCTCTGTGGCTCCGACGCATTGTCATAATCATCAGGGACTGAGAATTCAGGACTGGATTGGGTAGAATTATAGTTGATCTGGCATAGGAAACATCTTCCAAGGCCAGGCATAAATGATATGCTAGTCAGGAAAAGGAAGAGCATACTACATTATTTCTAAAAGTCAGTGCTTTGTGTAAATACATTTGCCTGAATATGCAAAACTCCATGCATAGTTTGAGTGAAAGGAAATAATTTTGTACATAGCCCCTTCAGTTCTTGGTTCTGTTGACAGCTTCCCCCCCCCCCATTTTAAATTCTTTTAGTGCTCAATATTTACCTTTGTGCTAAAAAAACCTACTTTTAGTGATCCAATTTTCCTTTTGGTTCTTTACCTTCAGATCCGTCATTAATGGTGTCCTGGAAAGAAGAAAATTATCTTTATGACAGTGGCTATGGTAGCACAGTAGGTAACTAACACCACAATACTTCATGCATTCTGAGATGGCTTTATTGTTGTCTGAGGCTATTAGTTTAAACGTCTTCTTTTTAATTCCCAGAGTTACTGGACAGTAAAACATTCTGTCGTGCTCAGATTTCCATGATGACACCTAGTCACCAATCTTCTGGTAAGAAACTTGTAATTATATTTTTAATTGTTTGTCACTTGTCCCAGAGCTACCGACATGTAATAGTCTTTGTCGTCTTCTGTTGTAGGATTGCATCTGAGCCTCCAGTAATTTTAAACCAAGCAATGATGATTCTGACAGATTTATTAGCTGTCATTATTACAATAGCTTTCTTTAAAGAAATGCTTCTGTCTTCTCTCTGTCAAGAGAAAGATGATCAAATAATCTGTAATTTCCACATATCTTTTAAAGGGGTAAACATTAGTGTCAGAGAGACAAGACATTCCAGCAACACCGCGCTTTTCTGTGGTGTAGCACATGAGGCAAACAAGTGCCCCATTCCTTGCCAGAAATGGCCGTGTTTCCCCAGCTGAGCCCATGATACGTGCTGAGGAGGTTGCTGGGTTTGGGGCCAGGCTTGGGCTGGCCTGGGGAGGCTGCAGGGCAGACACCAGTGTCCAAATGTGCCGGCACAAGGGCTTCCTCCTGCAGCCTGTCATCTGACAGCGGGGTGCTCGCTGAACCCCCGTCCCCTCCACGAGGGAGAGTTCAAATCTGCCTGCTAAAGGGCAGGAAATGCAGCAAACCTGTTTGCTGCAGTGCTGGGTCAAAGTACAGGCTGATCACACCTCTCATAGGCCCTGTGGGCCCTGTCCCAGAGACTGGCACCAGGATGGAGGTGGGAGAGCAAGGCAGATGGAAAAGAGTAAAGCAGAGATGACAGGGCAGTGAGACAGCAGGGAGGGAAAGGCAGGTTCTCCTTAGGAGGCCGTTAAACATTGATCTGAGGGAGAAAGCAAGTCCGGGGAGGATGAGAAAGGAGAGCACGTTGCTGTAGATTCAGCCTAGCACTGGGGGCAGCCCTGTGCTTCTGCATGTGGGCAGTGGCCCCAACTCCTGTGCCTGCCATCCCTTGCTCCTCCAGCCTCCTGAGCTGGATTTGCCAAGCGACATGCAGTTTAAACTAATGCACTCAGCTACAAATTAAAAAAATAAGAAAAAAGAAAAAAGAAAAAAAAAAAAGAAGAAAGAGAGCTAGAGAAGACTTGACCAGAAGAAGAAAACCACCAAACCTTAAAAAACCCCAAACAAACACCCTGTTTGCTTTCTCCACCACCTCCACCCACTCTGACAAGATGGCTACCAGGATTTCAGGGCTCTCTGACAGGCCTGGGGACCTGTCCAGATCCTGGCACAGTGTGTTTATCTGCTGACTGCTTAAGCCTAGAGCTAGGGTGGCACGCCAAGGGCACAGCCTCCTGTAAAAACTAAATTTGTATATCCCGTAAAAAAATGGCTCATTCCTGAATCATATGCAAATAATGTGTAACCTTTTGTCGAAAGTTTTGCAAGACGCTTTGTTGAAACTGCATCATAACTCTTTTCATCTGTCAGGCCCCAGCCTCCAAACATGGCATGTTGGAAACCAGTCTCCACGTAGGAGCTGTGGCAGAGCAGGAGGCTATTTACACAGCTGAAATCCAGAATAAATCACTAGCTAGGCAGAAGGCAACTGAACTTCCAAGAATAAATTTCCAGCGAACTGGAGCATAACAAACATTTGCAAGCAAATTGTGGGATTTTAAAATGAGAAGGATTTTTATGAGGGCAAATAAAGAGCTGGGTCCTGCAGTCGTTACCTGGAGTTCCCACAGGCTTTTAATAACATATGGGGAATCATAATCTGAGGAAAGGCAGTGAAATAAGCCTCATTTTACTTCCCCCACACCACACCCCCCTCCAAGCTGAGTGAGGTTCAGGCTAGTTCCTGCTCTTTAAGAGTGGGAAGGCAAAATGACTCAGAGCACGTTTGCTGCTTGGGGGTCAAGGACAGTAATTTATCAGACTTAGAATAGCAGAGGTTAGGCCTATCCCCACGGTCTTGTTCAGTTTATGTTTCCAGTTATATATGAATAAAGCAAGTGTGTGAATAACTTTGCATCTACCTTTTCACATGCAGTTATTGCAGTAGCTTGTGCAAATCTGACAAGTTTCTATGCAAATAAATATTTCCTGTGAGTCATTTTCCCATGCAAATGCCTGGTTTCCATGAAAAGTATGATAATTGTGCATTCATAGAAGCTGGGAAAACATGCGTGGGACCTTAAGCTTCGCTTTATGGGATTCAGGGACAAGGTATGCTGAAAAGCAAACACAGAAGGGGCTCCCTCTCAGGTCTATCCCACAGATTTTGCGAGACTTAGAGCGATCAGATGAAAGCTATTCATTAAGTACAAGAGCAGAGTCAGGCTGCGGTGGCTTGGGGGTGGGAGGGTTGAACGTGCAGACTGCGAGGTAGGTTACAGTCATGAACAGGCGGAACTTCTGTTTTTTCATTTCTGAAGAAATGCTTGTGCCAGAAACCCTATTCCTCCTCTGGCTGGCTGCAGGTGATAAAGTACCATTGATGAGAATTGGCTTGTTCCTATGGCTCTGAGCCACAGAAAAATATATGCTTGTCCTGCTGCCAAAAACTCCTACCAGTGCAGCCCCTTTCCCCCACCCTGCCCCCCTAAACAACAGCACTTTGCCAGTTCATTATGTTTTAGTCAGGTAGGTGTTCTGTGCATTGGTACCAGCACATACATTTTCCATTAGATCATCTCTTCAGAAACAAATAAGCCCCCAAAGATACGTGCTTCAGCAAAGACTAAGATAATGGGACAATTCAGGATTCCTTTTACAGATGTGATCATCCCATTTTTCTCTCTCTCACACACAACATGAGGTGAGGTATTTGTTAATCAAATTTAGCTTTCAAAAGCCAAATGTTTACCTCTGCATTCATTTTTTATTCATCAATGGTCTCTTTGAGAAGTGTGCTGATTAACATATAGTACAGAAAACAAAACTCTCCCTCCTCACTTAGATTACCTTCCGAAAAGTGATTATCTTTAGAAGAGATATTTGTCCTTTTTTGTGGTTTTATTTCTTTCAACCTGCTAGTCAATGGAAAGCCTTTAATCAAATTTACAAATAGGCTTCATTTTCCTTCTCTGCAGACTCTTCAGATGCAAAAAAATCACAAGATCATACCCCAAAGTCCCACACCAAGAAGCACAGTAAGTCAACATCCATGCTTATAATGGTTGGTTATTTGATTGAAGGAAAAAGAAACAAATGAAAATCAGATCCTGTTTGGGAGGGAAGAGGAAGCATTTTGAACGCAAAACTCATTAAATCATTATTGTGATTGAATTCTGAAAGGATCTGACTGTCTAGTCCTGCTTGTGTACATCATTTTTGGACTCAGTATTGTTAAACTTTTCAAACTGTTTTTATCAGTGAGGGCCTATGGGCAAGCAACCAGAGTCTAGCTTCCTCTGCCCTGTGGTGAGCTGGGCTGGTGGAGCGGAGTAAAGGAACGATGAGGAAGACCCAGGATTAAATCAGGAGGGCCTGTGCGTGGGCACAGTCATGCTCGTGCCTGTGCCTGCCAGGTGCAGCACACACCACAGACCCTGCTCAGCATCTCCTTGCAGAGCTTCTCACGCACAACATCACAAGCAAGCACGCGTGCAATCTTGCCACCTTCTTATCCCCTGGTATGACAGTCTTTCCGCTCCCCTCACCTACATTTTCTGCTAGTTTTTATTCAACCTGACTCTGAAGACAGGATACCGTAATTGTGATTTCTGTACATAGTTCCATTAATGTACTTTACTGAGAATTTTTAATGCTGAAAATATCCTGAGTATGTCTTTTCCATCCTATTTAATTTCCTGATTATAATAGGAAAGCTTGTTACTGGTCTTTCACTACATTTTGTGGTATTTGGGTTCATCCTGTTTCAATACGACCTCCAGGTTGTGTTTGTTCCTGACTCTTCTTACTCTTGTTCTGTCACTTTGCCGCAACAGAACTCCTGAACTTTATATTTGTACACAGATGTCTAAGTGGTTTTGTGTGTGTGTGTGTGTGTAAAAAGGTTGTTCATGAAAGGATTAGAAGCACTGGTCTGAAGAAAGACCTGTGAAGAACTGAGGTCTGTCAGCTTATTCAGCTTGGAGAAGAGAAGGCTGAAGGTTGACACATCCCAGTCTCCAGCTTCCTCAGGGAGGGCAGCAGAGGGGAAGGTGCTGATCTCCTCTTTAAAACGACTGGTGGTAGGACATGAGGAAATGGAGTGAAGGTGTGCCATGGAAAGTTTAGGCTACACTATAGAGAAGGTTTTTCACCCAGAGGCTGGTTGGGCACTGGAACAGGCTCCCCAGGAAAGCGGTCACAGCACCAACCCTGACAGAGTTCAAGAAGTGTCTGGACAATGCTCTTAGTAATGTGGTTTAGTTCTAGGATGTCCTGCAAGGAGCAGGGAGTGAGACTTGATGATTTTTATAGGTCCTTTCGAACTTGTGATATTCTGTGATTCAAACACCTCAGTCACAGCCTGGGCATACAAAACAGGTCACATTGGCAGTCTGGGCTAATCCCCTTAATTTCTAGATTCATCAGTACTTCTCTGTATCATGACCATAAGTTACTGATGTCTAGATAGTCTAGGTCCATCACATTTTAATGGGTCCAGAAAATAGTTATAATAATAAAGAAAAATATTGGATTAGTTGACTGAAATCTAATTCTATTTATACTGCACTGTATACCATTTTCAAGTTACCTTCACATCTTTGACTAGCTTGTTTCCTTCTTAATTTGATCTAATTGCATGCTTTTGAAGTCAGACCAAAGGACTGCTGTCTTTCTGGCTCACCTTGTCACTGTGTTTGTTATTCTGCATTTGTAAACTACTTCATCTGACTTGATTAATTTATTTTATTTTTTTTAAACCTGGACTTTCTAATGCTATCTTTATAGTAACTGAGATGTATTTGTGCTTAAACTGAGAGGTCTACCTGTTGAACTTGGAGATCTGTTTTCATCTTTTCTACACCATGGTCAAACTTTTTGTTTCCCTTTTTACATACAATTTTTCCTGGCAGATTTTGTCACTGTCCTTCTATCCTTCTCTACACCTTCTTATTTATTCATGCAGAATGGCAGTTCACCTCCCGTGCCTTGTGTCTGTCTTTTAAGTGCATGGAGGTTCGGTGCCTGTTTCACCATAATCTCGGCTGTTTCATTATTGTATGTGCCACATAATAATATCAGGTTACAGGCTGTGCAGTAGACAGGGATCAGGAGAAATGGGCAAATGAGAAGAGGGGAAGGCTTAAACATGTTCTCTTTAGGGCAGAAACAGTGCCAAAGGCAGAAGAAAGCAGTGGGTGGTTTGGACTCTGCTTCGCCTGGTTGCTGGGGCTCCTACCTGCCTGCCACAGGCCTCAGACTGCCTGAGGCCAACGCTTACCTGCAGTCCAAAGGCTGCCAGTGTTTTTCACCTGTATATCTCTGAGGTGGGGGTCCTGCACTCCAGAAACTATGGCCTGAGTTTTCACCCTCTGTTGATGATGTAAAAATTGCAAGCATAGCCCAGAGAGCTCCTGAGACACTATTTCCTGTCCTCTTTCCTTTTTTAGACCCTCGAGGAACTCATCTTTGGGAATTTATTCGAGATATTCTTCTCAATCCTGAGAAAAACCCAGGATTAATCAAGTGGGAAGACCGGTCAGAAGGTGTCTTCAGATTTTTAAAATCTGAAGCTGTGGCTCAACTGTGGGGAAAGAAGAAAAACAACAGCAGCATGACTTATGAGAAACTCAGCCGGGCTATGAGGTGAGCTGGATGTTGCTGAGGAAGACTGTGGCACATACATAGACCAGCTGGATGGAGAATTTGTCTGACTTTTAAAAATTATCTGTCAACAGAAGCAGTTGCTTTCTTTGACAGTCTCTCACACTAGCTTTGGGATTGTAGCATGATGTTATTTTCTTCTTCTGTTTCTATAGATTATATGATACTTATGACACAAATGGACAACCAATGTAGGAAGGGAATATGGTTGCAGAAACCTGAGAATGTTTAAATGGCCCTGTAATGCCTGGAGACCTTGTTATTTCCAGCAATGTTCAGAAACTAGGCATACGTCACATCCCTTGTCTTAAAATAGGTGTTAGGATTTTCTTTCCACTTTGATTTAACATTCTGAGAATTTTTCCATAATCTCTGAAATTCAAAATGTATTTTTAATAGGGTGCTGAGGTTTTTTCCCAGTCTGATTTTCAAATCCTGGTTTATCAGGAAATAAACCCCTGTGAAATCTCTTTGTGATAAATCTAGCTATATACTTTGACCTGAAACACAGTGAAATTCAAGCTCAGAAGCTAATTAATATAAAGGAAGAAGAAAACATCTATTTTTCCTCCTCTGTCATTCAATTATAATGATCTTAGATATTATATATATATATATCTCAATAGAAAATAAAGGCTTTGTGAGCTAGCTAAGGGATTGTCTAGTTAGCCGTGGCCTTTTAGAAGCATAGGTGAATTTACTCTTATATTTTTTCTGTTTTCATTTTAACAGATACTATTACAAAAGAGAAATCCTTGAGCGTGTGGATGGTCGGAGATTAGTATATAAATTTGGAAAGAATGCCCGTGGTTGGAGAGAAAATGAAAATTAAATATATCAAGAAATAACATTTAAAACACATGGATGTAAATATTCAAAGACTATTTTCTTATATTTATGTACCAAACTGGGGTGAAAAAAACAATTCTACTTCTGTCGGGAAGAAAGAACATTATCATTATTGGTGTTAAAATTATTTTATTTGAAGTATGTCCTGTATGGGGAAAAAATGTACACAGTTTTCTGTGATATAAGTTAACATTATAGAATTATGATTATTTTTCCCTTCTTGTGAAGTTTTACTCTTTTTTTTTTTTTTTAATCATACAGGCATAATGTGATTTATGAGTCATGTAAAGAAAGGGAAGGAGCTAAATATTAGGGCATTTAGGGAGTATGATAATCCACTTTGGAAGGCAACAATAAGTGGAGGAAACAGTAAAGCATCTCTGAGCCAAGTAGCCTTCTTCCATAGTCAGATGGTTTATAGCTTTCCTTGGCCAATACCACTTGTTCCTTCCCTCCTGATTTCTGAGTGTTTTAATACTTTGCTGGCTTTCAGCTGCTTTTGTTAAATTAGACAGTGGATTCCTCTTTAGCTGGCCACAAGAACAGTGGCTCTGCAAGGTGGCTGTCAGCATTTATTTGGAGAGCCCATATCACCTCCACCACTGAGACCTTCTTTTGTGGGTAGACATTTAGGACCAGGCCTTATCTGATATTTGGTGTCCCCCCTAACCTCAAGGAGCATTCAGCTCACCCCAGGAAAGAAGGGGTTTTTTGTTAACTAATTTTTTTTGGGTGAACTGCTGGAAGAGCATCAATCTTGGGGACCAAAAGCTGTGGAATGTAGATATTTTTCTGACTGGGCAAACTTCTTAAAAGGCACTGGTTTCCCAGCAGGAATGTTAATAATCCTCTCACCCTCTTGCAGTTCTAATTAAAGCTTTCAGACCTGTGCCATATGGAGCAGTGAGGAGGTGGGCAAGCAGAAAGCTTATTAATCCCTTGGCATGAGGAAGCACTCTCCCAAGTTACTTCAAGCTTTGTGGTCCCCCCGGAAGGTCAAATCTCACTTGGACAGATACTTTCAAAAAACCTTTGAGAAATGCAAAGCTAAACTGTGTGTAAAATATTAGTTCCCTTTGCTTTCCTCAAGCCTAAATCTATCCTGTACTTGTATTTGTCAGTTGTGCTTGGGACTCTCAGTTGGAGGAAAAATCCCGTTAACATAAAGACACTGAGCTTTTAGGGACATTCGGATCTGGGTCAGTATTTTGGGTTCACCTCTAGCAGCGCTATGCAGACACTGAGCTTTCAGCAGCAGCTTTTCCTTTCTCCAACTCACAAATGCTTTCTGCCAGCACTGGGCATATGCAGAATGTAGGGAAATAAAAACTAGAGGAGGCAGCGCTTCACCGGGTCACTGAGTACATGAGGTGTGGTAGTTGAGAAACAGGATTGTCTTGGTGATGTTAACAGAGGTGAAACCAAGATCAATTTCAAATCCCTTTTTCAGGGATGGGGAATTTGGAAAACAATCACAGGGGCTGAGAAGTCCAAGATTAAAAAGAAAAAGGAAAGACGAAAAAGGAAAATTAAGACTATTAAATCCATCCAATATCTATTTCCAGAGGCATCCCCTGGGTTTGAATCCATATTAGCTTGAAATACAGCAAGATACGGCTGGAGGTTCCAGGATATTCCATTTTTGTTTGTCTTAAAAAGCAATAGAGATGAAACCAAGCGACAACAGAAGTATCAATATGAAGGGTATGAAATGTGCTTAGCAACAATTTGTAGGCAAACATGAGAGCCTAACTTGTTATCTACACATGTAGGACATGTTAAACAATAACCCCACCTCCTACACTGTGTATGCTGGAGCTGTTACCATCAATTACCCATACATGACAATTTTTACTTTTCATAACCTGGGTGGAGAGAGCTTCATCTTATTTACAAATCAAATAATAAGCCTGTGTACTTCAAAGCATTTTTTCTCTCAGTCTATCTCTCTTTGTTTTTTTGTTTTTTTTTTTACTGACTGTGCTAGCCTTGCCTGCTTTTGTGCAACTCAATAATTTCCTTTTTTTAGCTTAATTTGCTACATTTCACTTCCTTTACCACCATTTTGTAGTTCATATAACAAGAACCAGGCCACTGTATGAGAAGAGCACTTTCACTTTGCTCCTGTGACCATTTCTTCCCCCTACCTGATGGTTATTTGTAGCCCTTTGCTCTATGCTCTTCACACCACCTCCACACCTTGGGTGAAAATCTGAGATCAGTGGTACCATCACAAATATGCAATGTAGTTGTACCTTATGTCAGGTTGACATATATCTTTTAGCAATGGATTGTAATGCTTCATGAATTTGCTTTCTACCTGATTTCTTAGAAGAAAAAATGAACCTGGGATATATGTGTGTCATCACTTGGTTGCTGAGCAGCAGCTAAACCTGCCTTTAAAGGTTTTGAAAGATAAAACTGTACTAGAAGCATACTGTATAAATTGAGAGAGAGGTTTACTTTGGGGTGCAGTATAAATGGTCTTCCATAGTCACATCTTTCAGCATGTGGAAATCGTGCAAGTTTCTGTTTCCACCCTGCAGAACTTTGCAGTGTAGTAGGTACTTGCCATTCAGCATTACAATAGCACAAAGTTGGAATAGAAGCCAGAAAACATTTACTCTGTTTTACAAATATATTAACCTTTGCCTAAGACAAACACAAGGGACTGTTTAAAACTACAGTTCTTGCCAAGGACAGATGCAACCAACCAAAGAGAGTCTTTTCACCAGACCTAAGCAAACGGAGAAAATGAAGAGATGAATTTTTATGTAAATTGCTATTTAAACAAAAAGCATTTCTGATTGCTCATTTATTTTGTATTTCAGAGGCTGAGCAATCATATTTTTAGATGTATCCTTTAAGTTAGCAGCTGCTGAACTGGTAGCACCATGTGTATAGATTTTTATTGTACCATAATTTTTCATATGTATAAAGCTCTAGATAGGAAAGTATATTGTATTTATACAGTTACATGCAAATCACAATGTCAAAGGGTTGGCATGAGCACTCTCAATATTTTCTGCACAAAATTAGAGCAACTTGCTCTAAAAAACATCCTGAGAAACTGTATGTAGGCTGTTGAACTACATAGACATTAAAATGTTTAGTTACATTTTCATCTTTCTTTCTGCAGCACATTGCATAATTCCTGCTTGCTTCTCACAGCATCATCTTCGATGTCTACGTGTGGAAACAAATCCAAGTTAGATATTTCACTATTGCCATTGTAAATCTCAGCTTGGAGACAATGTATTCACAAAATGGTTCTAAAAACTGTTCCTATTTTTGTGAATATGATATAAATCCAAATAAAACACTCATGAAAAAATTATTTGATTAATCTTTATCTTCCCTTTTTATGTCTTGTGATTGGAAGTGACTAATGTGAGTTCTTTCAGTACTGAAGAATATTTCAATATTGATGAAAGGACTGCTGTAACTACAACAAATTCCAATAGCTTACATTTACTAATATGTTGAATACCCGATCTATTGTGAAGATACTGGGTTTCCAAACCTCTTTTATATCTCACAGGCTTCATCAAAATAATGAATTATGTCAACACAGCTAGATTGCCTTTCTTGTTTGGCTGTTAAACTTAACAAAGGCCTTACTTCAGCACTGATTTAACTTCAAGGTATTTTGAAGTGTGTGCAAGGGCTCGGCTGATTAAGGATGCCATTACTCACACTGAGCATTTCCTTTACTGAATCAAAGCAGCTAAAACTACAAAATCCTGTCTTTCATGTTATTTTTCCATCTAAGTGGTGGCTACAAAAAGGGGACATCTTTCCTGATTTACTCTGCAGCTTGAGGTAAAAAAGTGAAAACGCCTACAATTAAAAGCAAGTCAAGGCAGAGTCCTGTGGTGTTGGAGTCCAGGGTGTTCCCCTGGCTTCCCGAGAAAGGATTATTATCATTGCAGGAAGAATTACAAGTCACAAAAGTTAAGTATAGATTAGATTGCTAAAAGGTAGAAATATGAGTTTGTGACATTGTTATGATAAGAGGCTTAAGAGTTAAGATGGAGGATTTTTACACATGGTATGTCATTTCTCCTTGTTTTTCATGTCATCCATCTTTGAGCCAGGGTGGCATTTCTGGATTGGTTTGGCAGAGAACTGGACAGTGTAATATAGGGGTCACAGATTGGAAATTAGTTGTAAACATTATATTACGTAGTTTATGGTATAGAATGATAAGACCTGCCCTCTGGGCAGAGAGTGTGCTTCAGACCAGCTTGTAAGACAGACCTATGTAACTTAGAGAGAAAATTCCTTAGATAAGAAAGAATAAACAAGCTTGAAAACCTCAGAGAACGGCTCCTGCGTCTCCCTGGGTGCTCGAGCTGGGAAGAAAGGGAAAAAGGAAGAACAAGAACTCAAACCACCACCTGGAATGTCCTGTCTGTGGGTGGTCTCAACCTAGGAGACCCCCCCAGACAGCGACACTGTGGCATTTTCAGTCTAGGGGCTGTGGCTGTGCCAGCTGGGTGCAAGGGTGCTGTGTGTGGCCTGTGAGGGGCCGCCCTGCAGCCCCTGTGGTGCTCTGCAGCACGAGGTGGGGCAGAGCAGCCAGTCTGACACGCAGAGCTGAGCCTGCTGCTGTGCCAGCACGTCTGGAGTTGGGCTGGAATCTCAATCAGGAGCTTCACTGCAACAGGACAAGTCACACCATCACACTCTATAATCTGCAAACAAGCATAATTTGAAGCAAGTGAGTGGTTCCCCTGCCATTGAAATGATGCATATGGGTGTTTGAGGATGGTGACTGTGGGCGTGTTCAGTCCACGTTGAATCAGCCTGTATTTGAACCTGTAACTTCAAAGGGGCTCCAATATTATGTCCACATAAATAGGAGAATGGGTTTGAATTTTGAACTCAGGTATAAACCCCACATTAAGAATGCAAAATCAGTGTCCCAAAAGAGTGGCCACAGTTTGAGAACTTGGGAGTCCCATACTAGGTTTCAAAAGGAATTGGAACTAGATTTCAGGCAAATTCATCCTGAGATTTAAATAAGCAGAAAAGGTTTTCCAGTAAATGGTTGGGGCTTTTGATTCAAGCAAGCCAAGGCCAATATTTGAGGTATAGATGAGAATATTTTTTTGAAACATGCAAATAAGTGCACACTTAATGTAACTCCCCCTTCCCCCTCCCAAAAGAAAAAAAAAAAAAGAAATAAAAAGAAAAAAAAAGCCAAAAAACCCAAGAAAACCAAAACACTTTTTTGATTGTCACTTAAAATTGAGGAAAACTTCTGCTTTCAGCTGCCATCTAAGGCCACATGAAACAAAAATTCAAGGCAAAATTCAGTTTACAAATCCTACGTAAATTGAGAATAAATAACAGGAGTGCTTAAAGACAGTCTACCTACATCTTAATGTGATATTACTTTGGGTTCATGTCTGGATCAAGGACAAGTGAGAACTGCTTCAGGTAAGTGAAATCTGGTACTAGCAAAAAATAGGCTATTAAGAGTTACCAATACTAATAGCTTCCAATAAATGGGTTAGTTACAATAATTTGAAAGATAGTTTATCTATATGGATTTTCAGTATTTGCTCCCTTGCCGATGAAGCTTTGCACTTTGCAGTCTAAGTCCTAAACTTTGTGCAAGCCAAGAATTTTTTGCAACAACCACTCTTTCCCCAGATATTTAGCTCCTTCAGTCACCTGAGTCTTATAGAAAATAATAGGGAAAAAAAAACAAATAAAGCAGGAGGAAGAGATTGAGTCAATGATCAGGTCTTAGTGCACCAAAAGTACTGTGTGGAAATACAAAGGCTCTATGTGCAAAAAAATTTAATAACATCCAAGTCAGTCTATTTATAGTTTTTCCATCAGAGGTTGGTTGCAAAAATTAAACATAAATTAGTGTTTACAGATTTAATTATAACTTTTAGAAGAACAAGAAATTATAGCAATATTCCTGTGTGTACTGCATCATCCTGTGTACCTAAAAAAATTAATTATGAAAAATGACTGAAGCATTATTTCTGCTGAAGAATTTCTCCCCTCTGTATTCAGTATGGTGTGATATCCTCTGCTTTCATCTTCTTTTGAAATTCAACAATAAGATTCAATCTCAGCTCGGGGAATGAAGAAGGAGATGGATGATCTCTATTGTTGTAGCAGGTATTTCACAGCAAATAGGCAAACTGCAGCTTCTTTCTAAACTTTTGGTTCCTTATTTAGCATTTACACTGTCCCTGGGAACAAGATGTGAAACTGGGGATAAATACCAGTATCAGTGACACATCTTGTGAATTTTGTTGAGGAGCCTCCCTGTCTCTTTGTAGGAGTGAAGAGACCTTCAGAGCATGAAGATTGTGAAAGCCTCCTTCTTATACCTGAGTATGTTGAGAGGCTGAATACAACACCTTAAAAACTGCTTTCTAAAGCTCATGTCTGTGTTTTCAAAGCTTTGGACAATAATGCAGCCTTCAGCGTTGTGTGGCAAGGGGATTATTGTACTTCACAGCTCCCTAGGGAACGGCACAGGATGGCCTCATAGCAACCTATGGGTGAGGAGAAGTGCTTGAATCCATGCCGCAGCCTCTGCAGACTGCGGGGCACACTCCGTACTGAGGTCTAGTGCTGCTGTACACCTTCATCTGCAGATGTGGCAGATGTGCCAAGGCAAAGGGAGGCTGAAGACCCAGATAATTTTGTGAGTGCTGTGGAGAGGTCAGAGGATTACTGGCACTGCTGAAGTTCCTGGAGGTGATGATGCCATGAGGATGCTATGACACAGCTGCCAGTTGGAGATACTGAAGTGGTCCGGGAAAGGGGACTGTCCCTTCTTTAAGTCTTGCTAGTTTTGCTCTCCATTTGTCAGCTTCTGTCTCCAGTTTTTTCTCACGTCTCCTTTTCCCAAGTGGTGTTGTTGTAACATCTCCGGCTGTACCCATGAAAACTACTCTTTTGCTGGAAGGGGATGTAAAGTGTTTGTTTTCTGAGTTGGCTTTCATGGGCTAAGAACAAATCCTTTGCCTCTAGTTCACATCTTTATGGGCTGTTAATTTGCCAAGATGGGGAAATTCAAAAGTCCAACCCAAGTCTGTAACAGGGACTCTCTTAGGGAGTCACTGAAGTTTGGAGCAGATGGAGGCTCACACCACAAGTCTGATCTTGCACAGCCTCCTGCAGACTATGGTGCTTCTCAGCACAGTCATCCCATGAAGCCTATGCCCAAGCACTGACAGAAGAAGAAACAACATTCACCACCAAATACTCACAGACTGGAATCTTATGCTGTCTAAGATCCCTGTATTTTCAAAGAAAGCTTAAATAGACAGATGATTAATTTTAAAAAACAGAGGAGAGATCACCTTGAATTTCATCCTGCTCATAGCAGATAGAATCATAATGTCTTAGGTAATTAGCTTTGCCTGAGATGATGATCGCTCATTTTAGGAGTGTATAAAATCTATGAGTTGTGATGTGAGCTAACCTGCAGCTCTCCATGCATCCCTCTAGAATTCCCTCTGTGCTACTGTATCTCTCTCTAAATCGTACCTCCTCTCCTGGGGAAAGGCTCGCCAGAGCTTATCAGATTCAATTACTGCTGTTTCATATCAATGTTCTCATGTGAAATCAGAATACAAATAAGCCAAGACTACCTCCATGCCCCCAAACAATTACAAATGCTGATGATTCACCAGTTATTCATGCCAAACCAATATTTTTCAGTATTTTATAGTTCATGAGTGAAACATTTCAGCATGTTCAGACTGAAATCACTGGCATGCCAGGAGGCATTTCATGGAGAAGGACACTCTGCATGGGGACACACTGCATACCCAACAGCTGTCATACAATCACATTTGTCTTATGGACACTTTGTGCTTTTCCAGTAGGATTGGAGATGAAGGGTTAACAAAAGTTATATTTACTTTCAAGAAAGTTTAGATTTAGATGATAAAGCTAATCCAGCTTTTTACTTTGCTGCCACTGTGAGACACACATACACACACACACATATACACACACACACGCACACACACACACACACTTTGGCCTCCTACTTCTCCAGACTTTTCATCTGATGTAATTATTAAATACACATAAAATGAAAAATTATGTGGTGGTGTTAAAACATCTTTTTTATTTTTTCCTGGTGTGTGGAAAGAATTTAATTCACTATGCATGGATAACCCATTTGTTTATACTCAGGTTAAGAACAAAGCCAGCTAATAAGCTTTGCTGTCACCTTAAATAAGTGGTTTCACAAGATAATAACTCCATGCAGCTACGCCCAAGGGTCATCAGCATTTTTAAAGACTCTTTATGTTTCAGAAAAAGAACTGTAAAAGCCAGTAACACTGTGGGAGAGTTATTAAAAACTGATATTTTGTTTGGATATCAAGGATAGGAGTTACTGAGAACCTGTTGCCACAGAGGCTTTAAGCAGATCCCCCACCCCCAAAAAGAGTCTACACCCGCAAGCCTTTCCTCAGCGTGGAGGAAGGCAAGGCTGGAAACTCAGCCTTATTACAAATATATGTCCCAGCTCAGCCACCATGTGAAACATCTTGAGCTTGATTGCAGATAATAGTCATAGCCTGTTCAAGCTGACTTGAAATCCTGCTGAAAAGGCAGCTCTGGCTCCCTTGTCTTGTTTCTCTAAGCCTGTTTGTTGCCTAGTGTTTGTTCCAGCACTGCCAGCTCCAGGAGTTATTCTGAAATTTAAAATTGTAAGTCTTTTTGTTTGATCTCCATATGATCCTGAGGCTGCAGGATCGTTACTCCCAACTCAAGGGAGCAATTGGAAACCAGCAGTCAGAGGAATGAACAGGAGTGGGAGATGACTTCCTACCCCTTTAGCAACTCTTTCAGTTAGATTCGTGTAAGCCAATTTGTGAAACCTCAAGTGATTACCTGCTTCGTGGGGAAACTTTATGTGCATGTGTGTGAGAACCTAGGATGTGTATAAATATATAAACTAGCAACACCGTTCTTTAATTTTGTATCTTAGTGAATTAATTTTGTGTTTTACTTCTGTGATGATATATCTCTGGCCTTAGAAGCTAGTTTGGAAGCTTAGCAAAGGACAAATCTCCAGAGACCAGTGAGATTGGGACATGAAACTCTCTTAGCACAAAATGAGGCAATCCAGGGGTATTGCAAACTTCCTCTGCCAAGCAACCGAGTTTTTTGGGTAGTCAGTAACACAGGGTATTCATTTGAGAAAGATACCTCCTACTAGTGAGTGTCCTCACAGGATGGTAAGGAGGTCGCATGAGTCACAAGGATCTCTGAAACTCTGACATCGATGCCTGGGGAGTAAGGGAAGAAAGGGGATCAAAACTACTGATAAATGGGATTGGGGGGTTGGTGCTTTTTATTTGTATCACCAAGATAAAGAGATATAAGTGGCGAAATATAAGTTTAAAAAGGAGAAACTGCAAAGATGAATTTTGGGAATAACTTCTTGACTTGTACTACTTGTCCTTCTAAAGGGCAGGTTGAGTAACTGGAGGTGCTTGGTCTGCAGAGCTGCTCTGTGCTCACTATGCTGCAGTGTACAATCAGAATTAAAAACTATCATAACTGTTATGACTGAAATTGCGGTGTGATGTATCAAGTCCTTTTGAACTCTGGATGCTGCATTTACCTATTAATATTTGAGAACAATTACCTCATATCTCCTAAGGGAAGTGGTTGAGGCCCCATCATTGAGCACCAGTAGGGCCTGATTT
The DNA here is from genome assembly GCA_013400315.1 of Bombycilla garrulus. Lineage (NCBI taxonomy): Eukaryota > Metazoa > Chordata > Aves > Passeriformes > Bombycillidae > Bombycilla > Bombycilla garrulus. The sequence goes on from VXBU01016690.1 coordinate 1,778,372, forward strand.
TCAGAGGCAGTGAGCAATCACCTATCCCGTGAAAAACCAAGATGGAAAATAAACGGCAGATAAAAATCTGGTGCCAGCAGAGGGATAGGATAGCTGTGACCTGTTATGTATATTTTCAGTTTCAAACTTTTGGGATGGCACTGTTCGTGTTCACCTGATATGCTAGTAAATACATATATATAATTTTTTCAATACTCTGTAAGCGACCCACACAGCTCAGTTCCTCTGCCAGTTCCCACACATTCTTTCCTCAGCCCATTGAAAATTCTTGGTTGGGAAAAAAAACCCTAAGAAACCACAAGTGGAGTGGATCATCACACCCCTGCAAAGGCTTGGTTGCAGACAATTAATTTCTTTTGGCTAGATTATTCCCGGGGTTTACCCATCTGCCCAAAGGACTGAAGCAGAAAAATGCATCTCCTACCTAATGCTGAGCAGCAACTGCATATTTGGTTTTGAGTGTGGTTTCCAGGCCAGACAGCTGTTCTGCACACAGGAGCATGGGCACAGAGGTGCTGTGGAGACACAGCAATGCTTCTCTGCCTCAGGTGGTGGACAAGGGGAGATGGGAGCTGCCCTGAGAGGAGTAGATGTTGCTACTTCCTTCCAGGAAAAGTTAGGAAATAAAATGTGGCTCTGAGTAAGTTTATGGGTTTATTTGAAGCAAGACAGCTACAAGTATCCTTTTATATCCTACTTAGGGAGCTTGAGGTACTAAGAGGTCTATGGTCCAAAAGTTTGGGTAGCAGAAGGTGGATCTCCTTATGGCTGGAGAGGCCAAGATCCTGCAGTAACAGTGCCCATGCTCCCTTTCCTACTCTGTCCTGGTGAAAAGGCAGGTACATGCACTGCAGTGGAAAGGGATAGCATTGAGAGAGTTCAAGTTAAACTGTTTTAGGATGTTCCACAGTTTGTTGTTTTTTCTCTACCAAATGCAATGAAGCATAAATCCTAACTATGACCTGGATGATTACTTGCATGTGGAAATGTACCCATGACCCACATGTCACACATGTGCTCATACATGAGTGGGTTCCAAGGAAAATTGTCCTATAGATGGAGTCCAATCTTGCCAATCACTTCAGGATGTGTCCTCTCATTTTCTCACAGGCAAAGTCTGATTTTTTTTTTCCTCTGGCTATTGTTTTGAGATAATGGAGTTGGAGGCTACATTCTTCTTTCCTTTAGTGTAATTGTAAATGTGTTTCTCCTAAATTCTGTTTTTGATAAACAGGGTGGTGTGCTCATCCCTCTGTGAAGTGCTGAGTGCTTACTTTTAAGGGACTTTGTTGTGTGCACAGGAACATAAAAAGAACTGTTTTGGTTTTGGTCACTTGGAGGGATCCTGCAGTGGATGGTGTTAACCATTCCAGACAGACACTCTGCAGTTCATCCCTGTGCCATGTTGTATTGAGACACAAATCGTTCTCGGTACTTCAGATGATTGCAGCTAAAGCAGAAAGCTAGAGTATGACAAATGTGTATGTGGGAGATGCAGCTGCAGCACCTATTCTCGCTGAATTATTTCTGGAGTGTGATACGTTTGAAAAGACAATTTCTGCAGTGCCTTTTACTTCATTATAAAGCTTTATTTTCTGTTCTAATGTGGGAAAAGCAATACTTTGCCACAGGGACCCAGAATAGCACACAGATGAAACAGCTTGGGTAATGGTCTCTGAAGTTTTTTGGTCATTAATTTTTAACTTTACTTTGGGCCTGTCAGTTTTATTTCACCATGTAGAAACTATAGCCTAGGTACTGAGCATGGCGCGAAAATGGAAAATTTCTGCTTGTAGGTTTTCCTGGATGCATGTCTCAGGGAAAAAGCAGGAAAGAAATACTGGGTTCTTAAAGTAATCACAGTGATTCTTGTGTTGGGTTGGTTTTATGCTTATTTTTTATCCAGAAGTCATGTTGCAAATAAGTAAAAGCAGTCATGACTTACATCTTCTAAATTTTAACATAGTATTATTTTTAAAATCTTGAAGTTTTTTTTAAAATATACTGCTATATATAAAAATGTTTTGTTTTTTTTTTTAGTTTGGAATAGATTTCTTTTATTTTTCTTTTTTTTTTTTTTTTTCTGTACCCATCTGACTAGTGAGAGCCTTTTGAAACTCACCCACTGGAAATTTGGTTGGACTCCTGATCAGCATGTCCACATAAATTAAGATCAGAAAAAAAGAAATGGCACCTCAGAATGGAATGCTAGAAGAATATGAACTGAAGGTTTCACATCAGCAGGTCTTTCCAAAATCTATTCAAAGGGTTTAGGAAGATGTTTGAGGTGATCTTTGAGATGTTAACAGTGTGTTCAAAAAAGAAAATCAGACCTATCATAGACAGAAAAATACAGAGACTGTGCTGTAAAAGGGGATGGTGGGGAGAAGAGGACCAAGTCAAATGTAGGTCAGAAAGTGTAACTTCAGGTTTTTCTATTTGCAAAACACGTGTAAAGCCACAATGGATTTCCTAGTGCAATCCCAACCACCTTTATACTGTGTTAGCATGACAGGCTGACATTTCTTCATAAACAGGAGAGAGAGCATCTTAGATTTACTGGGCTAGGCTTTTGACTGCTTCATAGATACTTTCATAAACAAAGCATGGAAACAGGATCCTAATGAAATTACTCTAAACTGTGCTCAAACTAGTTGCAAAATTGTACTCCAGCTGTGGCTATTAGTGATTCACTGTCAAACTAAGTTGAATTAAATGTGACTCTACTGTGATCTTTCATGGGCCAAGTACTATTCAGTATTTTCATTAATGACTTTGCTTATGAAAAACAGAGTCAGTTTGCTGAGTTTGTAGGTCATGCCAGCCAGCCCTTTGAAAGAAAGGATGAAAATTCAGGGCAATGATGATACACTAGAGAAGTGATAAGTAAATAAGTAAAAGGCCATTCCAGACAAACAAAAGCAAGAGCAATGGCTCAACATGTTGCACAAATATACAAGTTGCATAAATATGAGGTGGTAAATGGCTTACTGGATTGTTGTTTTGTAAAAAGAAGGAATGTAGTATTGCAGTGGATCACTGGTTATAAAAAAGTTGGCAGTGCCATGCTGCTGTGAAAAAATAGATGAGAACGTATAAATAGGTGTGACAGCTGTGAGATAACAACTGCCCTTCCAGCCTACTCAGCAGAAGTGGGACTAGCTTTAGATACAGCAACATGTTCAGCTTGTTCACTGTACTTCTTTTAAAATTAAGAGAAACAAAAAGCCAAACAAAACCAGTTGCCTGGTAGTGCAGCAAACAGGACTGGAGAGCTAATAAAGATGTTTTATTAAGAAAGTTTGGAAAATCAGGGTTATTTTACAGAAGGATGGTAGCAGTCTTCAAACATGTAAAAAGTTGTGAGACAAAAGATAAATCTTTCCCCATTACTGTGAGACAAAATGAGAAATAACAAGCCAAAACTATAATGAATGAAATTTGGGTTACATGTATGCAAGAGATTTGTGACAGTGTGGATAGGCATTCCAAGTGCAGACATTTGCAAGAACAAGTTAGACCAACATCTTAGGGAATTACATAAGTGCAGATGATCTTTCTTTTGGGTGAGAGATTAACTGGCATCACCTTAGATCTTTTCCAGCTTGGCTTTTTATGACCCTGTAATATGTCTTCATGAATCACATAAACATTGATGAAACACCAATGTCTCCATGAAAAAAATACTTTTTCAAAAATTTTCTTACCAAGCTACATGCATTGACAGTTCATAAAGTTGGCTTTTGCTATGATTTCACTGTTGTATTTGGTCACCTTTTTCTATATTTTGCAAGAAATTATAGGCATTTCTTGGACAGAAGAGTAGCATGTGGAAAAACCTTTTAAATTCAAATATGGGCAGTATTCAAACTGGCTGCAGAGGATGAGCGGGAGTACAGCTCACAGTGACCTACTCTGACTCATGTTTGAGCCTCACCTTTCTAACCTGTTAGGTAATTGTTTACTGTGTACTGTTTCCCTGCAGGTGAATGATAATGAAAGTTCAAATGTTAAAAGAAATTGAGAGATTGTTATTCTCATTAGATTGTGGGGAGCATTAACCTAGATTGGTCTATACTGCTACACTGGCAGCATCATGTGCTGCAGATAACTGCCATTCTATTTACAAAAAGATACAACAAAAAATTTCCTGTATGCATATTCATCGTCCATCCTGGTGCAGTATCCTAAAATACCTTTTAATCCTGTCTTCAAAATATTTTTGTCAGAAACACAAGTACAATAATCCTCTCACCATTTATATACACAAAAGAATGCCAGTCTCTAGCTGTTTTTGAGATGCTTATGTACATGCCTGTGTAGACTTGAGCTGAATCAACTTCCTCCTCAATGACATAGGAATAGATCCTGAATGCAAATGCAGTTGCCCCGTGCTGGGATTTTCCTTTCCTTTCATTTAGCTGTCATGAAGCACTCTTATTTCTAGTGAAATGCTTTTGCTGAAAGTGTTAGAAAATAAGGTTTAATGTGTTTTTTTTTAATTTGTTAAAAGAATATTAAATGCTTAACCTTTAAAAATGAAAGATGATATAGACAGCTCTCGTTTGACAGAAAATATTATCCTTCCAGTTAATCAGCCTGCCTAGTTGGCTTTTGTTTCATGAAAACTGAAACTTTTAGCCAATCCCATTATTTTTGTTGACCAGCTATAGACACCTAGTGAAAGCTGAATATGAGGAATCTGTTTCAAAAGAAACAGAACAAGTTAAAGGAGTTCATGCTAGGTGGGTTTTTTTTTTTCCTTTTACTTGTAGCTCATCTCTTTTGCAACAGTTTCATTCTCTGGTTTCATTTTCCAGTTTTAATCTTCAGCTGAGTTCTCAGCTAAGGGAAAAAGGTGAGAAATCTTACTATTGAAGTGCCATATCACTATCAACAAAGCGACAAGGAAAGGAGATCTAGCCATCCAAAATGCAGCTGATAGAAACAAAATGCATCAGTGTTGATCTTCTAAGCTGAGTGACACTTACTATGTAGGAAGATAGCAACAAAAGGCTTGGCTGCAGCCTACAAGATTAATTATCTTGGGATCGTCTGTAGTGAATGAACAATTTTTGTGTTTGCATGTGGGTTTGGGCCATGCAGGATGTGCAATGCCTGTGTTGGGAGAGTCAGCAGACAAACATTGCAGGTCAGCAGCACACTCTGCACGATACTGCAGGAAGAGTAGGAATTCTATGCAAAGGAAGAGCAAGCCTATGCCGGCTGTGGTGTCAGATCAGATCAGTTTGTAGCAACAACAGATAAGTGCTAATGACTAATTTACTCAGCACTACTAAGTTAATTCTGTCACCTAGAACAAGGCTCTCTCTACCTTGGCATTTGGAGAATTCCAGTGCAAAATCGAAAGAGCGACGATGACCCAATAGTTAACAAGAGGGAAACATCATACTGCACTTGCCAGACCACAGCAAAATGGATTTGGCACTTGGTAGGGTCATCCTCAGGTACATGAAATGATGTCGGGCTTGGATATATAAGGAAGCAAGGACTGTGTCTCATGCTGCTATCTTCTTAGGATAACTTGTTCTCTTCCTGATGCCTAATAGGAACTGGGATATGCCTAATCAGACCAAACAAAAGATGTAGAGATTAAACTGCACCATTGGTATGCACTGTTGAGATGACTGGAGAAGATCTCTCACATGCAACAGCTTAATTTCCATGCTTAAATTATTTACTTCTTTATTAAGTCCACTTGAATCAGCATTTTATCCCAGGAAATTAAATGTATGTGAAAGAAGAGTTGGCATCTTGACCACAAGCTATGCTATAGGTGTGTATTTAAATACACAAGCCTGCAGAATTACATATTACTAATGAGGGAAATGGAGCAGAAAAATAATTTGCATATGCTCACTCTTGGGGTAAAAGAAAGCTACAGAAATCCTAAAAGGTCGCTGAAAAGTGTTTAAAAGAGAAGAGAAAGCAGAGATATCACAAATATATAATTTCTCAAAGAACTGCTGTTTCTCTTCATGGGTACACTGTTGATTTCAGGAATATAGGAAAGGTGGCAGAATGATGTGCTTATAATTATAATACTCACAGCTTGAAGACTCTCTGAATGTTTTCATCATTATGGGGAAAAAATCTAAAGCTTGTGAATAACTGTCCTCCCCTGCTCAAGACCAGAAGCAGTCACGATATTTTGGCATGAAATATTTTATTTCCAGAAGCTGCTAAGGTAAAATTCTGCTTATGATTCTCTGTATTTTATCGTAATTTTAAAATCAGCTCCTGCCTCACCCCTTCTCAACTTCAGGGTACAGAAGGAGGGCTGGAGAGATGGTGCTGGAAGTGGCAGCCCTGTTATGCACCAGGGATGATGGTCAGTCATAGGCACCATCCATCCGGCAAACAGTTTTAGTCATTGTTAACGTGAGCTGTGAATAGGAGTTGGCTGCTACAGATGAAAGATTCCATATCCCAATCACTCACTGCTCAGTTATCCAACACCCCTCAAGGTTTTAAATTTCTAATGAAAACACACTTTGATCTTGATTCTCTGGAAAGAGGTGTGTTTGTTAACCATGGATCAATAGGTTTGCCTCTTGTGATACCAAATAGTTCAGCCATGTTTTGAGAGCTTTGTAAAATCACTGTGGGACAGAAACTGGGAACTTCTCTTACTTAGAGTTTTCTTGATTATTTACAGAATTTAGAATGTGAAATAACTTTTCAGTCTGGATTTCAGTTGAATTTGTCAGTGAAATGAAGATGTCAGGAAAAATAAAAATTAAGAGTCATTCCAAGTTGGTTATGGGAGAAATCTTCACAAACAGCTATTTGCATTCATATGAGGTGCTTTAGATTAATATTTATTTAATTATTAGCTGATAACAGATTTGCTTTGTTGTAAAGTGAAGTTGTAGAGGCACATGGAGAATCAGTCATCACAACTGATGGAGAAACATTAAACCCTTCCCAGAAGCTGACAAGAGGGCGCACATGGAGTTGCCAGGCAATGAGGCAATCCACCTGGATACTTGAACTAATACTTGAGCATCCCTAAATGGGACTTGTTGGTAACTGGGCACCTCACAACCATCATCACAGCACCCATCACATAACTGAGCCTGGCTTGGTGAAGAACAGCATATTTTTGTGAGGGCAGATCTGCACGTTGGCACAGGGGAGAACAGGGGCTGTCCCGGGCCACACAGGCAGCACCAGGATGAGAACATTCCTGTGGCTTGTTTCTGTTAATCCGATACATTTCTGTTCATCATATAGAAGAAAATAGTCTAAACAAAAGCCTGGCAGATGGGTGAAATCTTTCAGGTGGTTGAGGCAGTGTAAGAATTTTATAAATAAACATAGGTGATCAAGCATTTGAGAGGTTCTCCCAGGAAAATATCAGCAAACCGCTGCTTTTAAAGGCTTGGAGGAAAGATTTGGGAAAGCAAGTGCGAGTCACTGGGGAGCTGCCCAGGAATAGCATGAGTATCTCTGTGGCCTTTCTAAAGCCTCTGAACAATATCCCTGCAGTGCCTGGTGGAGGCTGGACACTTGCTGGTCCCATGGCAGAGCCCCTGTAGGTCACACAAGCTTGTCCCTCTCCCCCAGTCCTTGCTCAGAAATGCTGTGGCTGCTTTGGACCGGTAGCCAAAAGAAGCCACAGATTTCTCTTGTGGTGGTTTTGTTTCCCTTGGTTCGCAGGCTGTAGTCATGCGTGTTCCCAGAGGTGACAGGGCACAGCTTTGGGCAGAAGGCATAGCTGATGGCTCTCTTTCTCAGTCCCCTGTGTTCTGACCCAGCACTTCCTTCCATGTGAGCTGCAAAATGCTTGGCTTCTCTATTGGTAGCTGGTGGCATAACCCAATGGTTACCTTGAAAAGTGGGTGGTAAGCCGAGCGCCTGGGAGGCAAAGCTTTGTGCTCTGGTAAGTGTCCCCTCCAGTTTCTGTACACAAAAAAGGTATTTTTCTTTATATCTGACATTTTCTTGTCTGTGTTATAGGTAATGATGCTAGAGCAAACTTGGTGAAGTTGCAAAAGGAGTCAGTTTATCTGATTGTATTTGTTTTCCTTCACTGTTCTTTAAAAAATAATTAAATGTGATTAGTAATATTTGCTGTAGCCTGGCAATACATATAGCGGCAACAGATGAGATTCAATCTCAGGTGAAACCATCATCCCCAGCTAATGTGTGTGGGAGAGGCATGCAGACAAGATTTTCAGCTCATTTATTCAGTTATGTAATGGCCTTTTAAACATTTTCCATTTATGGTCTCTATTTAGTTTACCCTAAGTTACAATAGCTTCATGTCAATCCAAGCCATTACATACACCAGACAGCCCAGCCATAAATCAGAGCAGCCTATGGTCTCTGTGCATTTCTTCTTTAATGAAAAATGAAATGTGCCCATTCCCTGCTCTGTAAAATGAGACTTCAGAAAATAATTAATTTTGGTTGCTGCATAGAACAAACCTGTTCAGGGAGACTAGATCTTTAACCATAACCAGTGAAATAAGGGTTTAGAAATGCTTCCTTTTAAAAAATTTTAATTTGCCTTTCGTGTAACCTGGCTTCAGTCATGATTGAAAGAGAAAACGTGGTGGGGAAAATCAGTCCTGCAGTATAACTTTCAAACTCCCCAAAGTCAGGAGCATTGACAGGCCCTTTTTGCAGTATTTCCATGCATCTCATTAAATGAGGTTTGGATTGGTGTCTAAATTAAGATATTTACTGGACTAAGAAAAAACCTGTCTCTACTGTAAACTAGTCCTAGCATGAGTTTCAGTGGTGTTTGCTTTTTTAATTATCTTCACTTTAGCGCTTCACTCTCTTCTTAACTTTTTCAACCACCATGTACCTAACACTGAGGGTGTTTGTTTCTTTTATTAACATGTCAATGGTGAGTTATTTGAGCTTCAATTTTGGGGGTCAATGCTTTTCCTTCCATGCCACCTCCTTCTGGGCCCTTGCCCTAGGCATTAGCCAGGACGCAAACCATGAAGATGGGTCTCTAGAAAGTATAACCCAAACCCTGTGGTATCCACCAAAGGGATGCTGTACCCCAGTGCTGGGTTATGCAGTGCAGTCAGGCCCTCTGCAACGTGGATCTCATACATCTTCCCCAAAAATGTGCAGAAAAAGTGAGTGAGGAACATGGTGATGCTGGTAAGAGCAGTGTTTTTAACAAAATCATTACGGTGTCCTGGGGCTTCCTCCGTGTCAGAGCCAGCAAGTTCAGCTCAGGTGTGACTCAGGACAGGGTGCAGTGTTGAGGTGCCCTGGGTCATCTGGAGCAACCAGGCTGGGCACAAACGTAGCACAGCTGCTCTGCTGGACTGTCTGTGTGCAGTGCAGCAGAAATCCATCCCCCGTGGTTTTTCACCAACTGCCCAGGGCTGTTGCAGCTCCTTAATTAGCAGGGTTCGCCTCTTACCTCATTAGCTAGATCTCTGTTTAAAGAGTGATGTTGTTTCTTGTGTTTGGACTGGCTTGCACAATTTTGCATGGTGCTGCTTGTCACCCTGACAGACAAACTGAAACATCTGATCAGATCTTTTGCCTCTGTACTGGGCAACGAAAGGCACAGGGGACAGTTATGCACCTATCTTGTCAAGGTGGACAACCCTTGTGATAAGAACCTGTGCCAGGTGGGCACGCAGATGTGCCCAAGGTAGCTTTCATTTAGTGTGCTGAGGTACTGGTGGCACGTGAATTGTGTGTGTGTGTGTGTGTGGCCAACAGCCAAGCCTTCCTGGGAAACAGAATTAAACCCCTGGGCAATTAGCCCATGCACTCTGTGCAACCACAGCTAGGTCTCCACGTTCTGGGTGAAAGCTGTTGAGGTCTGTCCCCGCTGTGCCACCTCCTGTCACACTTGGGATGCACCCAGCCAGCACAGGAAGGAGAGGGATGGCTGTGCTCTGGCTCTGCTGAGCCATCCTGATTCAACATACATGGCTAGGGCTCAGCCTCTCCTGCTCTCCACCTTTTCACTGTGGTGCACCCCACATTCTTTTTTAACATATTTCTTCCTTGCTTCGAGGGACCCATTAAACCACAGTAGGCCATAGGATGGATGTTGAGGCTCTGCCAGCTAGCTGATTAACCGTGTGAGTGCCTCCCTTTTAGCTGCAGGCAGAGATGGGGATAGAGATCAGTCCCTTGCTGAAGGTCTCTGGACGGTGCTCCCACGAAAACAAAATGCTGCCTGGTCTGTCTGCCTGGGGGAAGGCAAGTCCCTTGCACGGCATTTCCGAGGGATGCGAGCTGTGGTGGGAAACCACAGATCTTTGAATTCCAAACTCCCAACATTTCAGCCTAAGGGGCCGATCCCCCCATCTGGGGGGTTACGAGCATTCTGCAGAGGGAGAGGGGAAGCTGCTGTGCCTACTTTGTGTTAATGAAGACAAGCTGTACCCTATATTTCTTCTCTGTATTGACTTTATCAGATTGAAATCTGATGGGTCTGGTATATTTGTGAGAGCCTTGTGTGCATTGTTCTGCTGTTTGGTTTTGATAAAACATGGTATTGTACTTGATGTTCTTTAGCTACGTCAAACCTTGCTTCATGGCTAATACATGGCATTAGTCCATACCACAAGTTGTGCAATGCTTTACAGCAAAAATATTGATGCTTCTTGGGGATTAAGAGTGTTATTTCAGTGTAAGTTCAATTGAAGAAGGAAAGACAGAATTGAGGGAAGAATAATTTCACTGAAAAATTAATTTTGGCAAGTTGGTTAAAAGAAAATCCCCTTTTTTTTACCCATTCAAGCATTATGTATTCATCTGTTTCTAAAAGCAAACTTTTTTTTCTTTTTGGTTTCAGTCAATATTTCCAGTAAAGTCTCAAGAATTGGGAGAGTTCAAGCCAGTAGTGTTTCTTGTATCTAACCAAATTCCTATAATTCTGCTGAAAAAAATGAGGTGTCAGCAGAGGTGGATTTGGTCCATTTTGCACAGACCTGGCACTTGGTCATAATCATTCTGGGAAGCTCTGATGGGAACTAAATATGTACGGCCTCTGTGGTTATATCCGAGCTGCTAAATTGAACAGTGCAGAAACAGTCCTTGCTTGGTTGTTTATGCCATTACACTTTCACAACATCCCTGGCACGTTTTCCAGCACTTCCCAGCATGTTTTAGGATGGGCTGCTCCCTGCTAGAAGTCTGCATGGAGAGAGGGAGTCCAATGGTCCTAGGGACTGCAGGGTTTAGTTTGCCTGCAGGGACATAAGTGGCAGGATCTGCAAACTGCAGGCTTTGCAGTCCTACGGAAGCAGCGGTGACAAAACCATTCGGCCCTTTGGCACTCCAGGCTGAAGGCTGCCTGTCTTGCTGAGCCCTTGGTCAGTGCTTGCAGTCAGTACTTGCAGCACTGTGGGTTTTGCCTTTATAACGAGAATTTGAGATTCTTTTCCCCTGCCAAGTGGATAGCTCCTTGTCCTAGCAGTGCTGAATTTATTCTGCTCCTCTTGCCCAGCCAAGGAAGCCCTTGTAGTCTGGAGGACAAGGAGCAGTGTGGATTAAATGGTCTTGCTTACAGGAGAAATACCGCCTCCATTTCTCCTGGTAGCAACAAGATAAGTCTCTCACATCCACCCTTTGGACTCTGATTCACGAGCTCTATGCATTCATGCTGGGCTGATAAAAGAGATTAACAGCACTATGGGCTGCCACACCTGTCTGTCTGTTATTGCCCTGCAACAGGGGCAGTGAAAAGACAGAGTGTCAGCTTCGTATGCTCTCCAGGTCATATGCTGATAATGGCAAACAAGCTGCTTTTTTGCTTTTGTTTTATGCTACTCTGCCTTAAAACAGTGTATGTCAGTGACACACAACTCCTTAGATAAATAAATAGATTTTGAAATTTCATTTCCAGCATGAATTCTTTGAAACTTGTTCTGCCTTTTTTTTTTTTTTCATAAAGCCCAGTCCCTACTAAGACAGGTAGATTGTTATTAGCACTGCTACTATTAACCACAAGAATAATAACAGCAGTGAGTACCTACATGAACCAGATAATGACTTTATTAGATGCCACAGACACTTTTTATCATGCAATGAAAAATGTTTGTCATATAGTCTAAATGCCTTGACTCCAGCTGAAACCCAGACAACTGGCTTTTTTCCAGTTTGTGACTATCCACATAGTAATTTTGGGGTCAGTGCTGCATGTTCAGAGCCAGGCTGTCTGAATCCAAAAATTCAGAGAAGGATGTTCTGCACTTATGCATTGATTTATTCCAGCAAGATCACTCCATCTTGCTCTGAACCCAGCACTCATACATATTACAGGGATCTCTACCCACTGAAGTTTGCATGTGGTGTTTTTTGCATATTAAATTCCCGAGTCCTCAGGTCATCATTTGCATCTTGTATCTTCCTCTCTTGAGCTGATGATGTTGCAGTATAAAAACACTGAGGCTAATTGTTCTCGTATTACAAAGATCTCTTAAAACAAAGCATGTTTGGAGAATAATACAGAGCAGGTGCTCAGGAAACAGGATGTTCTGTTGTCCAGTGACAGGTACCGCGTGAAACCACAGATACTGTCCTTGCTATTGGCTACATTTGTCTCTAGATGTTTCAAAGTTTCGCAAAAATAGAGGCAGCATAGACAGCCTCCACAAGCATCTCCCACATCTAATCCTATAAGCATAACATTAATTTATGTTTTGCATAACTATGCGTGGTTTTCTGGAAGTAGATCTGCCTTTATTTTATTTAAACTGTGTTACAGCTCTTAATACATTCAAGGACATAGATTTAAAATTGCATTTAATCTCCATGGATAAGTTATTTTGAGCAGATGAAGGGAGGAAGTCCTGCAAAGTCCAGTTAAAATATATTCAAGTAATACATAATTATTTTGTTTGTAGGATGTTGTAATTCACCCTAATGATCCTTAAAGAGGGATATTGCTGTAGCAGAGCTGCATAGGGGTTTTAAAGTTTTTACAGAAAGGTTAGACATTAAATTCCACAAAATTTCCATGAGGAAAATGAGAATATATGCTGTTATTATGACTATTTATCCTCAGGCTATTGTAAGAGAAACAAAACTTTAGCCTGTGAAAAGAGAGAAACTGAACATCACATTGCAGATTGATTGCAAAATCTGTCCTTTGCTTTTAGCTGCAGGTATTAATTGGTGGCAAAGAGAAGTGACTAAGACTGCAGTGGAGTCAGCCATAGCAGCAATCTTGTAAGGGCCCCTCCGTTTTTGAAAGTAATTTCCATATTCACATGATAGAAAGTATTTTTTTAATATAAACTTTGTTTTGTTCCTGGAAACTTTGTAGTTGTAATCAATATAGAACAAACCTAGGAATATTAGAAATATTACTATAAATTATTAATGAAATACTGAAACAAAAAAATGAGGTAGAAAACAACTGCAGAAATCAGTATTAAGGGAGTTTAGAGATAGGGTTGGAGGTTTTTTTGGTGCTTTTATAAAATCTCTTATTTTTCTTCTTCAACACAATATGAGTAGCATAGGATAAAGGAAAACCTCACTAAAATGCAGTAATTTCAAAAGTTATCCTGAGAAAGCTGTGCCATTATTTCACCCTGAAAGAAAAACTTTTTTAAGCTACCCTGTGAAATTTACTGTTTGATTGAAGTGGACATTCCAGGAAAATCCCTTCCACATAATACCTAAATATTTCAGCTGCAAATGCACTGGCAATTGTAGCAATATCCAATTACAGCACTCAATAGTCAAGCAACATTATTTTATGGCAAATACCTTTGATAGCAATTTCCTGGTGTTTGTCTTATGTTTAATTTAAAGCAGGCTCATAATAAAGTATGCTTATAATGACGTGACTCCTTATAATATATATTTATATACTATAGCTCTTCAATTAAAAAAAATCCCAACAAACTGAGAGAAGTAATCATGCTTAGCAGCAGAAAATGAAGGGGAAATTAAAAATAATAATAAAATAACAAAAATGCTCAAATGACATGTAAATGAGCACTTATCTCTTATCCTGCTGTGATGCCCAGATGAATAAACAAGAATTAGTGTAAGCTTTTTTTTTGTTAACAGGTCATTCCATAGAATTATATATGGTCGGTTCATTATGAGCTTGTGAGCTGTAATTAGGGATTTTCTAGGTGCTGTGCAATGAGCTGGTAATTCATAGTGTTGTAGTGGCTCTCACATTAACCCCCTCATGTACCTGTGCTTTCAGTGCACTCAGTATTAGCAGCTAACTAATGAAGTAAATGAGCTGAAATTACTGCATGTGAGGAGTTAATGAAGAGTTTTTAATACACTTTATGATCATAATTTAGTGTACTGCACAATTATAAACCTGGGAAGAGTAGAGCTTTCAGCCTGATCAGATGATAATATGGTGGATCACTTCTCTTTTATAAAAGCCTGATGATTTAGCATTCCTTAGCTGATAGAGTTGATCTCCATAAAAATACATGGTAAGAACTAGGTAGAAATAACAACTAATTGCATAAGGCTTTTGGGATATGCATTTGCATTGCAAATATTCATGCCTATCTGCTAACTGCAGAGTTAAAAAATATTATGTGTATACATACATCTAAGAAATAAATGTATGTATTTATATGTGCCTTATGTGAATGGGTGAATAGGTTATTCATGTTTTTCGGAAACTTTATAGACAGAAATTCAAATATTTATACTAGTTTTAGGAGCACCACGAAGTTAGATTTCTTAATAAATAGCTTGTTTTCTTTCTAGAGATAATGAATCACATTTTATGTTTCTTAACTACCTAGGAGTAGTTCATGAATAATCAGTCATGCAAAGCTGTCACACTTGGTTAAATAGCTCAGTCCTGTTTTTACTGCTTCAGTCCTTTATATCTCTAATTACCTTTATTTAGCTGATATGAATCACCCCAGAACACATACTCTCCTAGGCAGCCATATTTCTGCATGTGTTCTGCAAAGCACTGATTGCATTTCTGGCTGAAGTGCAAAATACAACAATGTGTCTCTTTTTCTTTGGCATGGTTATGGAAATATTTTCTGTAGTTCTTAATCCTTTTATCTACAGAGAACTTGTTCTTCCCTCCTCCACCTTCCTCCATTCACCCCCTGCCCCCCTTTCTTAGACATATTTCACTGCACTGTATTCTTACTAAGTTGCCTTCTCATACAGATAGACACATTTTTGTTTTATGCGAAGTCCCTTGTGAGAACGTTTTTTTCCAGCACCTTCACTCCTGGAACAAAGTTCTTTGGATATGCAGCCCAAAATGCGTTCACGATTCCTCCGTTTGCGATCGACTCTGCGCTCCTCTGTGCCTAAAGTACATTGACCTGAAAACCACCCCACACGGCTGGTCTCAGCTGACAGCATCAAGCACTATGTTCAGGGCAATTCACTCAGAAGGGGCTTGATAATTTCAAACATAAACATTACTGCCATAATAAGTGCCTGAAAAAGCTGCTTGGCAGGCAAACCTACTCGGCTGCTTGGGTACTTGTAATGAAAAAGTGATGATGGGTTAAAGTCATAGTAACTAGAAAAGCCAGTTGATGACTGCCAAAAACACTCTCAGGCTAATGTTAATGTCACTTTCCATTTATTTTTTCATAATCCTGCTGTTACAGTGGACAGACAGATTTGTTATAATGGCTAGTGTCTGCAGATTAAACGTGATTAATTCTCCAAAATGAAAGGACTTCATCTTCATGCAAAAAGTTAATTAGGCTCTAAAAATTGTCTTGCAAATCTCCAAAGGAAGGGCAGACAGAAAAACCCCAAAGAAGATAAACTAGCTGGATTATTTCAGAATGATAATTTAGTTAGATCTATTACTTCAAATTCTCTCCTCTTTTTTGAATATGTTTTAACTTATTTTCAAGGACTGCAGCTGATTATGTATACATGAATATAAACAAATGACTCTTCCCTGTTCATTGCAAGGGGTTGGTCTAAATGACACTTAAAGGTCCCAAACCATTCAATGATTCTTACTGTAGCTGAGAAGATGAGTTTAAGTGTGCAGTATTTCTGATTTTTTTAACAGGCTTGTGGCCAACGACATAGTATTTCACATTTCTGTGTTTTGGACTAAGTAATGAGCGTTCAGACAAGCTTTCCCTCTCTCTTTTTTCTGTCCCCTTGAGCTTTTATCATGTTTACAAAATTTTCCCTTGAAACTTCCAGCTCATGAGTAATAGGGAAACATCTGTAGGAACAACACTTACTGTGAAAATACCTGCTCAGAGACAGCTGCATAATGTCGAACACATCAACAAGTCATTAGCACCCTAACTTTCTGATGCATGGTCTGACATCAGCGATGCCTGCAATCAGACTGGCAGAGGCTGCTGTTCTGGCTGGTCTTGCTTTTTCAAATTCCTCTTTGCATATTCACTGCCAACTGCACAAAACTGATACGCCTTTTTAATGGAACAAAGGAAATATTATTGGACAAACTGCTGATAACAATAAGTTTTTATTTGCATATCTAAATGCTGGTTGTGAGTAAGCACTATAGGTCTGGGAATGGGTGGGTTTCTTTTAGAATGACTGAGACTGTACCTCAGCTTTAGTGAATAATACTCACCAGGTGTCCTCCCGTTGTCAGTACACAGAAAGGTAGGAACGACTCTTTCCAGTCCACAGAAACTTTTGCCTCTCAGTACATATAGAAAAACAGTAAGTTTTTTCTCTAATGTGATTTTTTTCTTGATGTTCCATGAAAACATTGATAATTTTAATCCTGGAAAGTTACGTGAAATGTTCACAGAGCTATTTAATCAGGTTTGAAGATTCTGATACCCAAAACCGTGACCCCACTTGAGTGCAGTTTATTGATTTTTTTCTGACGCAAATGTGTCATATTTTCCAAGCCTTGGACGATGAGGCTTATGAGATCATTCGTGCCTCAATCTGAATGTTTTACCTCTTTAATTGGGATGCAGTTCCAATGTTTTCCCCTTATTTTCTTCCCTACCTACTTACCTTACCTGCCTTTTACAGTACTGCTCCTCCACAATTTTAGTGATAGACATCAGCATCCCCTCCAGTTCCTCTTGTACTTCCAACGCTTGATCTATTTTGGTAAACAAGCTGATAAATCTGACTCTCTTGCACACTGGGCCCGGTACACCATGGCTGATACTGCAGAGCGGGAGTTTTATTCACTCACTGCTGATTATTCCCTCCAAACTGAAGTATGCACTTGGGAGTCAGCATGGATAGAACAGCCCCACGTACCCACCCGTTGAAGGGAAAATCCCAGGTGAAAATCAAAATGCAACAAACTCTTTATGACCTATGGACCTGTTTCTTGTATAACAGGTGCTTCCAACACTGGAAATTCAGGTGCTTTTTGCACTGCTCCAGGCTTTGGAGGTGGTCCAAAGCTGCGCTTGGAAGACCCTGGTGAGACAGGTGTATTTTGCATGCCATAAGCCAATGTGTCACTAGTCCACAGTTTCTCTGAACTCTATAATTTCCTGAAAAAAGGATTTTCCTTCCAAATCCTTTCACTACAAATACCTTTCTCAAGATATTACAGCTTTCCATGCACAGCAGAGATTAATTTGGAAAATGCCAACAGTGAGGCCTCACACTGACAAAAATTCTTCTGCCCTGCATTTAGCTGAGCAGCAGGTGCTCCCTGTGCCATCCTTGTGAACAGACAGAGGAACGTGAGTCCTATCATACCCACACCTCGCCCAAGCTGTGGGACTGGGACATGGGGATGATAAGCAGGGTACAGCCTGTACCTGGTTTTCACCCTGGTGTGAATTTATGTGTGTAGCACTGTCCGTAGTAAGATTCAAGGGATCAAGATCTCCCTGACTCCCAGGTTGTACGTGCATACTTTACCACCAGGAAAGCTGACTAAGTAGTGATGTTATTAAGGATTTTGGGACAGTGGGGGTTGTGCTTTCTGTTAAAAATTCAAAGCTGCGGAGATGATACCCCATGGGACTTTTTAGGAAGCAAGATAGAAAAGGATAAATAAAGAATGGGGCCCATGGACCTTCTCCCCTATGTTTTTCGTTCATACAACGTCCAGATCTTTGAACTCTCATGTTCACTGTAAGAGCTGCTCTTGTGGAAAAATGGGAGCTGGGTTGTGTTTGGAGTGCTGCTCAGTACACATCCATGGTGAATCTGTGGGAGATGGTTCCTGCCCTGGGTCTTACAAAGCTACTTATCTTCACATGTTCTATTCAGCACTTTGTCTTTCTAAATGGTCAGGGCAGTTTGGAAAAGTTGGTATGTGAGTACTTTTACCAATAATCCCACAAAGAAGTGAAGGACGTTGATGGACAGGTCTGTTTAGTACTGCCATTTTTAATAATTCTCCTCTCTGCTGTAACCCAAACTAAGCCATTTTCACTGTGCCCCTGTAGGACGTCCTCTGCTAGGGCTTTGGGAACAACTGGAATCTGAGTTTTCAGAGCTCTGCGGAAGGCACTCCTACAGGGAGCAGCTTAGCTTCTGGAGGGTAGGGTATGACAGATCTGACCTGGTCTGCAGGCAGGACTGGGGAGGTGATGATGCCCTCTAGTGACTTCCTAAAGAGAAAATGGGATGGAGCAAATATTGAGGGAATGTTTTTGAGCTGGTAAAAGACCCATGCTGATAAAGAGTTCAGGCCCCCTGTCTTTATTTTTCTGTCTGACTGAATGCAATTATTGTATTTATTGCCAGCAGCATGTTAAATTGTTCCAACAAAACGAGGCCTTTGTGAAATAATGGGCTTGGTACAGTTTAACTCTTGAACCTTTTTGTTAAGGAACTCTGCTCTACTCTATTAAAGTTTGCATAAAATAAAATGCATAGCTATACTATTCCTCTTTAAATAAGGAAAGAACTTTTTATAATACAAGGGCTATGTTTTCATACAAACCTTATTAGTCATACCATGTCTGTTTTCTTGCCATGGGAAATTCAGGTTAAAAAAATATAAAACCTGGATTTATTCTCTGCACTCATTTAGTAGACCTTACTTAACTTCTTGGGATGTCTCCACAATTTCCTTATTTTTTCCCAGCTGAGTAAAATGGAATTTGAATCAGATATTTTATAAGAATAATGTTAGTTATGTGGACAGTGCTTTCTGAATACAGTTGAGTCATTTGTAAGGAGTGTAAGAATCAGGGATATAAAAGCTCGACAACCACCACGTTTGCATTCAAAGTATTCTGATCCACTCACCCTCTTTGGTACGCCCTCAGTTTTCCATTAACTGATCCATTCTGCAGAGATGCTCGTTTGCTCCCATGCTCTCGTGTCTCTGCAGCTTTTCTTGTTTCCCTTGTAAGAGGTCACAAAAGATCCTCTTCTGTGAGATCTATCACATAAACACATACTACGTATCTGTAATTCTTGAATTACCACCAGAGTTTTGCTCTATCATTTCTCTTGGAAAGAGACCTCTTTTGTGTATGTATATGTGCAGCTTCTCTTATTACTGAAAATATGTCAATGCTAAATAAAAAATTCCAAATAATCTCACGTCCCAAGACCCTAGTAGTTTCCCTTGTTGTTTCACCATGGTTGTTCATGGCTTTGTTTAGCCTCAGTCTGAGGTGAAGGAGCAGGATAATGAGGAGGGGAAAGGATTTCCTTTTTGTGCTTGGCAAAGGAGCCACCATCCTGCCCCCTCAGTGCCTCTTATTTGTTCACAGAACGTGTGAATAGAGCCAAACATATAACAAGCAAATATTGTACCTCGTAGCAAATCTGCATCCTCTTTGTTTGCTTTATCCCTTGTATCTTCAAATACTCGCCCTGCAGGATCTCCAGGATGAGATGAGGTCTGTCCTCCTGCTCTGTGGATTCTGCCCAGCCCAGCCCTCAGCCCTCGCTGTCACCTCTAGACCAGCACTGTACCAGTGGGTGGTGCATGAGTTTGCAAGGGCTGCATGCAAAGCCTGCAGGCAAAATGAGGACCAGAGAGTATTGGTGAGGTGGAAAGGGATGCAAAAAAGGGACAGGATACATAGGAGAACAGTGGTGATAAATTGAAAAATGCAAGGAAAACGAAAGGATGTATTTGCCTTCCAACTCAAACAAATTTTTTGTGTCTCAATGCTCCCAAAACCTGGGAAGCAAAGATGCCGTGTTTGCAAGAGGTCAACAGTAACAAGGACAATAGAGGAGGAAAGAAATACACAAAGAAAAGTTGGAAATGGGGCAGATAAAACCCAGGTACATGTCACAACATGCCCCAGTCTTTTATCTTTGCTGTCACTTGCCAAGTGACCATCTGAAATAATCAGAGGGTATTAACTAGATTAGCAACAAGAATTCAGTGGGTGGAAAAGTGGGACAATCTGCTTGCATTACACATGTCAGCACATATGACTTGTGTGCTAGTTCAAGGTGTCTGTTTTGACAGCTCTTGGTGCTCCCTCAAGCTGACAGAAAAGTTCTCTGGATGGAAAGAGGTGTACTTAATCTGTATTTCACTACTTACAGATCTCAATTAGAAGAGGGTAAAAAGTGTTCTAGACCATGTACTAATAGGCCCTTTGTGAGAAGGGCATTATATCTGCAGAACCTCCCAACTGAGAGGATAATGTGTGATGTAAGATAGAGATAGGTGCTTCTATTTGTTCGGTTTTAGGAGTCCTCAAGCAAGACTGTCAATTATCAAGGTTAATCTTACTCTTTTATCACACTCTTTTTTTTGTGTAGTAGCTGTCCTTTTTAATGTACACAAATGCTTAAAAAATGAAAGCCATACCCTGTTGGTACTATTATAATTCAAATTGTTTTCTTAGTAACTTTTTGTGCACAGATTATTTTTATATATAGGTAATGTTCTTGAAAACTTGAGTGAGTTCCTGCAGTACTGGAGGAGAAGAAAGCAAGCCTGTGCAGGTGAATTTGAAAGAGTAGGTCTCTTTAGGACATGTGGTGTACAAACTTAGAACTGTATGACATGGTCTTACTGGCTGTTCTGTCAGTTCTTGCAGACATCCCTTCAGCTATCACTCTGTTGATTCCTTCCTATGGAAGAATGCTCTTTAAGGATGTGCCTGGCCATCATCAGAGGACTAGTTTCAATATATTTGTTGTTTTTCCACATTAACAGTACAGAAGGTGCAGGTGCAGGATGTTACACCTGTGTGCTTACATGGGGTGAGGAAGAAGATTTTCTCCTTGTCAGGTGGGGTGATGGAGGAGCAAAAAGACTTTCCTAGATATGTATTAAATATTGGAGCAGGGGTTGATAAAGGAATTGGAGAATGCCTCACTGCTATGTCCCTTTAGTTTACCAGGGGGAAAGAAAAATCATAGAATGAATTAGTAAATTACTTCTTTGAGGAACTGTTGGGGGAGGTTTTACTCATTTACCTTATCCCACCGTAAGTGTTTACCACGGACCTGGAAAATTTTATTTCTGAGTGCTTACAGTCCCTGTGTGTTGATGTATTGGGGTTTTTGTTGTGTTTTTTTAGTATCAAGCAATAATCTCTGAAACTGCGATTTTTAAACACATGTAAATATGTTTAAACACATTTAAACTTATGTTTAATGTGTGCATTAAGCTGTGCATGTACTCAAACCACAAGGCTTCCAAATTTATGCTTCTTCTTCATGCTATATCTGAAAAAGCAGAATAGATAAGAGAAACTTATCACATTTTTGATGGAATCAACACTTGGGAATGGACGGCCCTTACATTTAAGCAAGTTGTTCTTTGCCTATTGTTGGTATATCACAGACAGACTGACAGGATATAGGTCTCTGCAGGTAGAACTGAGAGCGGGGTTTGGCTGCAATGCCTGGATGACTGGGAAGGGTACACAGGAGGGCAAGAACCTGTGTTGTAATTGCATAACTGACAGTTGAAAAAAGACCGCTTTCAATTATGAAATAAAAAGTGCAGAAGAAACACTGAGATAGTGATTCCTTTTATCCTGCACTTTCAGTCACATGATGGGACAGGACCACACTTCGAGGCAATCTGATTTTCTTCCTATAGATTTAGGATTCTTCCACAATTCTCTAATTGCTGTGGAATGTTGGTAATAACAAGCAAGGCATTATCAGTACATCTGGATTGTACAGCACTAAAATAGTTTGCATTTCTTTAGTCTCATTTACCATGGGGAATTTAGATGTAACCTGACTGGTGAACCTACATGATTAATATTCCTTCTTTTTAGGCATGCCGAAATTGAGATGAACTGTGCTGGTTTTTTGTTTTTTTTTTTCCTCTTCACTGTACAGACTAGAAAATCCTGAGATTGGAACACATCCTTAAAGGGTTAATTGCTTTAACCCCTAGAGTGTATCTACAGCTTGCACAAAAACCTTCATTGTCAGCTTCAGGGTCTTGGGCATACTCCAAAGAAATTCATAGAAGAAACTTCTTTAATGGTTCTTAACCTCTGTGTTCTTTAACACAGGATAGGTTTTCTCACGTTTTCAATACTCAATAAACATTTTCTTAAAAAGTGCATTTAAAATGTATTAATATGGAAAACATACATAATCTCCTATTCCTGAGACCTTCTTTGTGAATTTGAGTGGTTGTTTGAGTGGTCAGATCACAGTTCTAACACTCCTTCTAGGGTCTATTCCTATAACACACAGAATTCATAGGCTTCTTAGTTGCTGGTTTGACTGCACTGTAAGACAGCAAAACATTTAAACCAAGGCTTACTTGAACTAAATAAAAATTCTAATGCTTTTAAAATCTACACTGATTATTTCTAAATACCACTTCATTTTGAGAAAAATATAGTAGATCTTTTCAGTAGAATGTGGATCTTTACATTCTCAGAATTGACATCTGAGAAACGTGTTGGCTTTTCCTCTCCTGTGGCAGATGAGGTTTATAATTTTAGTAGAGAGTGTCATGCTGACTATTTTTAAATTCTTCATTGTTAATAAGTTGGTGGGTTTTTTTTTCCTCTCAGAGAATTACATGGAATAAAACAGAGTGGTTTGGATGGTGATTACCAAACAGTGGTACACAAAGAACCAAATGTATTAAAGACAGGAGGATCGTGTGTATGCTGGGTTTGGCTGGGATAGAGTTAATTTTCTTCATAGTAGCCAGCACAGGGCTATGTTTGGATTTGTGCTGGAAACACTGTTGATAATACAGGGACTGGAACAGCTGTGTGGGGTTTAGTGGCTGGCTGGGGTTGAATCACAACACTGTGGGTTGAACTCTGAAGTGCTCTTACAGTGTTAAAGTGCAACTCACGAGAAGCAAAATGACAGTCTCTCCCTTCCATACAAATGTGCAAACAACTAGATAACCTGTCTTGATAGGTGGAGAAAAAAATTACAATTTTTTGGGTTTTCTGTTCCCCATTAGCACAGTTAGCAGTATGCCCAATAGCTCACTTATGTTATGACCCCAAAAGTGTAAAATCACAGTCACAAAAAAGTAGTTTTTTGTCTGATTTACCTGTTAAGAGCTCGGGATCTTGGATGTGTGGATATTTTGTATTTCCTTCTCCCCTCATTATTATTCTGAAGGATGTGTACTGAAATGCCCAGCTCATTGCCCACGGTCTCTCCGCCATCTGATGAACCCTACTAACCTTGGCCAGACTGGAATGATTGTTCAGCCCTTTAACTGTGGGAGATAACGTTAGTCCAAGTTCTTGGCCATGACGCCCTGGTTTCCAGGCTAGTGCATGTAGGCAAGATGAGCCTATCACAGCTGTGGTTTAATGGGTAGAAACAATTAAGTAATTATAAATCAATGAGCTCTGTAACTCTGGTATTATAATAATTGCATTTTAAAAGGCACTACTTAGTTACAATTCAGGAATTATTTACAGGCAATAATTAAGGTCAAACTGACTTCCTCCTGTTGCACAGAGTATTTGTATGAGCAGCATGTCAAACTATAAATAATTAAAGGCAAACCTAATTGCCTAGTGTACTGAAGTGTGTCATTATCCTAGAGATTATGCTCTTGTTGTCTATCACTGGTTATATTTTAAAGATAAAATATGTCTTTTTCTAATAAAAATGCAAATTGTCTTAATATGTTACTTTTTGGTTAGAATGGTATAATTTCCTTCAGGGTTTTTTTACTCAACCCACAGGAAAGGGAATAAAGCAACAGGAAAAAGAATGGGGCATATTCCATGTATGAAGCAATCCCATGAAGAAAGAATAGATGAGAAAAATTAGTGCAATCATTTTACAGGATTATTCCCCACAGTATATTTCCCAGTGCTTTGTCTGGTCTAGTTTGAGAAGATGCAAATGATGTTGGTTTTATTGCTTCCCTTAGGGGAGATTATTCCAGTCTAATAACACTCACAGTTAGGAAATTTTACTGATGTTCAAACTGTTTTTCTTTACCTGACTTTACCCCCACTACTCCTAGTCATAAATTCCCAGAGGCAATTCAGGATAGCTCCTCTCCTTCCTGGGTGTTCTGAGCCAAGCAATACACAAGTATTTCTTTTAATCTTTCATTGAAGTCTATCTACACGATGGATGCTGTGGCCTTGGAGAGCCTCCAAGCGGGAGGGCAGCCTCTGGTCACTGCCCTGTGTCCACACGAGTGCCTGTGCCTGGGCACACTGGTGTGCAGAGATGGCTATTCCCGAAATGCTGACCTCAGACAGGGCCCTTGTGGTACCCACTGACCCATCAACCATTCTCGTGCAAACAGATTTCTATTTGAGTTAGAAGAAAAGTTACCTCCAAAGCTGGGAACCTCAAGGAAAGATGAATCCATTGGATCAGCACACAGTCATAAACGTGGGCAAGGATCCCTGGAAGTCTCTGGTCTGACCTGCATCACAGAGAATGATCAACTATGAAAGCAAACCTTCTTGTAGATTTGCCCAGATGGGTCTCAAAAGCCTGTTTGGACTCTCCATTTTGAAATATTTTTTTTCCTTTGCACACAGCCAGAAACTGATCTTGTACTTGGTAGTCCCCTAGGATTCATTTTATGTTTGAGCAGAAACAGCAGTCAAAAATTGTCTCATGAGCTTTGAAAGGTAGAACAGACTACTCCAGTTTTGGGTCAGCAGGAGGTTGTCAAGTTACCTTTCCTCTTTCTTTCCAGTCCATTGACAATTTGTTTAAATGTTAAACCTGGGAAAAAAAAATAAAAAAAATCTTTGCAGTAACATCTTAACATAGCATATTTAAAATGCTTGTGTTAAAACATTTTGAATTTAGTATTTTAATTATGAGAGTAATTTCATAAAATGTTGATAAGTTTCTAATACAATACTTCACGTTACATGACCATGGTTGTCACACTGTGCAGTGTTTCTGCATTTGTATGGAGAATGGAATTTTCTACATCTGTTGGCATGATATTGACGTCAGATGCCCTTGGTGACATCTCCTAAGGGGATTTGTTCCCTTTAGGAATCCTTGTTTCAGAGCCTGGCATACAACAGACTCTGTCCCCAAACTGCCATTCCTGCTCAGTGCTCCCCTCTTTTCTCTGCATTCCTACTGCTGAGCAGGAACTGAACCTTTTCCTGCTCCATCTCAGTAGTGCAAACCTCCTCTTTTTAATCTCCGTTGGCACTGGATAATTAGGTCACTTACTGGTTCCTTTCCCTGAAATGTATTGCTATATCTCAGAGTTCTGGCAGACTGGATTATCACCTGGGAATTGTGCTCCTCCCAGATGGATGTGTCACTGATAAATGGATAGCACATATCCTTTTCGCAACATCAAGTGTAGTGTACATTTATCGGAACTTTTTTTTCAGCTAACAGCCTCTAATTCTTGTAGTCTTTTGAAGACCCCTGCCTCTTCTTGCTCTCTTCTGTCACTTCCAGATGCCATATTTATTGCAGTGGGATTATTGGTTTCATAAGCTCAGTTTTCCAGCTAAAGTCGTACACTGAGTACAGGCTGTGCTCTGCTTCACACATCCAAGGCTGATGTCAGTCTTTCATTTTTTGGTTGTGGCAGCATAATCTTTACTCAAGTGTAGCCTGGGCTTTTGTAGGTTCCCTGCCTTCATGTATTCAAAATTCTTTTTGAATGGTCATTCCCTGTTCTCTTTTTGTTGAGTTGAACACGTCTGTGTAAGTGTAGCATCTTTCACTTCACCCTTTTTCAAATTCTAATCTGTTTTCTTCCAGTTTCTTGAATGTTCTTATTGATAACTACAACAGTCAGAACTGTTTTCTGAGGCTCTTCTACACATTTTATTCAGAGTTAAATATTTTGTAAAATATAGTTGTAGTGCCCCATACACTAGCAGAATAATTTGACTAAAATATAAAAGCCACAGTATTTGTAGTAGGGAAAATAAGCATTAGTTTAGGAACAGATAAATCTGCAAAGGGAAAAAAAGAGGATGCCTGCTTTATAAATTATTGCAAGGGAAAAATGATATGTCTTTATGATAAAAAGTTTCCAAAACTCATGGATGACGTATTTCATGCAAAGGCTGCCTAGGAAACCGTTTCAAAAATAACAAAATGAGAGAATCACGTTCTAAAGCAAATATGTTTATTTTTCATTTAACAAAATATTGGGTTGACAATAAGATTCTTTTGT
Source organism: Bombycilla garrulus (assembly GCA_013400315.1). Taxonomy (NCBI): domain Eukaryota; kingdom Metazoa; phylum Chordata; class Aves; order Passeriformes; family Bombycillidae; genus Bombycilla; species Bombycilla garrulus. The sequence goes on from VXBU01016690.1 coordinate 1,804,848, forward strand.
GGAGATGTACAGATACGCATAGAATCCAAAATAATAACTTAGGGATACTGGAATACCCTTTAGCAAAAATATTTCAAAGGGGACAGGATTTCAAAAAAACTTGGCTTTGTCTTAAGAATCAAATCAACTCACCATGTTCTAAGAGACTTGTGGCCCACATGGCTTTGAGCACTTCTGAAAATTTGCCTATGGAGGTGGATCCTGAGCACTTGAAATAATTATCCTTGAGCTCTTTGGAAAATCTGGCTACATTTTAGACAAATGCCTGCTCTATGATCTCTTGCCCTTTGATATAACAAAGCTTCTCATTGCTATTTGAGGAACTGCTTGCTGACAGATATTTATTAGTTTTTAGCTGACTTAAAAAAAAATAAGGATGGAGGAGAATCCTGGATTTTGTAGAGATGTGGCTAAACTATAGAGGGAGTATAAAACAGCCAGCCAAACAATCAATGAAATTTCTCAGTCTCTTGAGATGACCCAGAGTGTATGGTCCAACTGCAGGCCTGGAGAGACTTTCTCTCACTCCAATCTTTAGTTGCATTGAGGTTTCAAGGTTTTGTTAATATTACTGAGAAATATTTGCATACCCTTTTCCACCAGCAAAGGGGAAGAAAATACAGCAAAATTTTGTGCTGATGCAGAGAATGATTAGATGGTTTGAAAGTATTTTACAGGTAAGTACCATGACTAATGCCACTTCAGAATAAGTTGTTTTGCTGATAAACAATTAGAGCAGGTGTAGTGGAATGTATCCAATATTTCACAAAAAAACTGATTTTAAGTATCACCTACAATGGCTGTATTAATCTAATTTGTTGCAGCAGGTATTTATTAAGGTTTCTGGATTACACTAGTGTTTTTCAGGTATACATTTTGACACAACACATCATGCTAATTTCCATACCGACAGCACAAATGTTAACCTGAGCATTCTTCCCCATCCTCCCACCCTCTGCAGAGCATCAGAAGTGAATGTACAGAATACACATTTTTGTGTGTTTAATTGACAATTAAAATCTCGTGGCTTCCCTGCATTTCTGAACGTATATCAGACAAAATGTAATCTGGTGGAAATTCGGAGGGGATCAGCAGGGATACCTTGGCTGGCCTGGAAGTGTCCTAGGGGAACTTGTAAGGCTGCCTGCTCTATTATACTCCCAAATGTTACATGAGCAGAGGCTGACTCCTGCCAGACTGTCTGGAAAAACACTGTTGAATTCTTTTTCATCCTTGTATATTGAAATTGGCCATTTTTTGAACATAAGCCTCTCTTGCTGTACTCACAGGTGTTAAATTTACAAAAGTAGTAATTATTTACAGGACTAGGTGGTTAACTTGCTCTTGTTTCACCTACTAGTGGTATCCTGACTAATCAGTATTTAATTCTGCATTCCACCTCTCTATTGACCTTTGAAAATACTTTTTGCTATCTATCAGAAAATAATGTATTGTAGGAATTATTTTAGATCTTACGTGATTAATTCTCTGCTTTTCAACATGGTGAGAAGGGTAGACTTCTTCAATGCCTTTTTTAAAATTACATTGAGGTAGTTTCTGAGCAATAGAAGTGGCAGAATTGTGCATTGGGTGCAGTGGTCCAAGCTACATGATAGAAGACAACATTAATGCTTTGTTTTTAGAAGTTGTTTGCTTATTCCCCATAGCCTCTTTTCAAAGATTATCCAAGAGATGCTTAACTATAGCAGCAAGGTAAAGATATGATTGCATAAGAGATATGGTTTAGGATGAGTTTTAATCTATACTGAATCTTCTCACTAAATAATGAATGATATGTAGCTGATGGAAGAGATACAGGAGAGAAAGAGCAGCTGGTGTTTTGACTGATTCTATGATATTGTAATTATGTCTCTAAATCTGTGCCAGGTGCTTTAACCATTCGAGCTAGGATTTATTTTATGTGGATGTAAATAAATAGAGATTGTGGTTAATTTTCCTGTTTCCTGAAATAAGACTTTATAGGTGTCAGTGAAAACAATGTGATTGAGGCCTAGAAAAAAACAAGAGACTTAATTATTGGAACTGTGCAGCAAGAGTAATGAGGAGCTTGAGAGGTTGACTGGGTAGCACGAGGTGATTTAGAAATGATTTAGCAGGTTATTTTAATTCATCAAAGGGTCTGTATTCACCTTAGTAAGCACATGAAAGCTAAGAAGTGACCAAACTTAGGGCATGAGCCCATGGTGCAGAAAATGAATGGAGTTAGCATGGGTGCATATTGTATGGGTAAGGCATTAATCAATTGAAAAATGCCTTGCAGATTGATGACAAGCTAAGTAGCAGGGAATACGGGGCAGGGGGAAAATCAAAACAAACAGACTAGATGTAATTAAAGAGCAAGAGAGAAGAGATTTACATACAAATTTTTTGACTCATCTGCTTGAAAGCTTGACCAGCATCATGCTTTATTATATAGTGAGCTACACCAGTACAGGGAACTGAAGCAACAAATCTGGTCTGGGTTTAAGTATGTGGTTAAGGGCAACTGGCTGAGTGAAAGTTCCTGACTAGCAGCAGAGAGAGCTCCTGCCAGGGATGAGGAGCTAATGAATGCACAGCCAAACCTAGAGCAGCATCCAGGGGCCCAGGACAGCCAGTGGGTACAGAGGGCGAGAAAGGATTTGCAGCTGACAATAGCACACACATGACTTTTGGGAGATCTTAATTATTATATTCTTAAGGCTTTAACTTGATTTCAATTTAGATATTTATTTTAATGCAATGTAAGTCAGATAGCACTGGGAATAAAATGTTGGTACTTACTCCCAGATAACTGTATTTAATACTGGTTGCTTCCACTGAAAGCATGGAAGTAAATGGGATAGAAACAATCTTGTTCAACCCACAGTGGAAAAGGCTTGAGATTTTTGTGAAATGTGGTCATATTTTCTATTTCAAATTTATTTTTTTTTAAATATCCTCTAAAGCCATACGAGATTACAACAAATCTCATAATATTCCATTTAAGTCTCTATGACAATGGTTATTGTGCAATTTGCATTTCAACATACAGTTATGCTCTCTGGACTTGAGCCCTACTGGAACATGATCAACCTCAGGATAAACAACAAAGAGAGGATATAATTATATGTACTCACAGGAGATGAAAATTAAAACTGTTTTCCAGTTTATAGATGTCAAATGGGCTTGAGTCAATTAGAAAAATCATCTTTCACCATACGTTAAAGCAGTTAATTAATTTTAAAGTGAGGTATGGTCACCTAGTGCAACTTCTTAAGCAGTTGTGCTTCTTTCAGTGATAAGCAAAACTATTAAATCTTTTCCCTGCTGCAGTGCCTAGCAGCAGAAACCAGTCCTTGCCAAAATCCATAAAGCCTTATGCCTTATCCTCTTCTAAATCCCTCCTCAAAACCTTTTTCTGCTGTGATGCTCATGAACCACTCCCATCAGTTAGGCAAGTAGTGAGCTGTAGTGAAGTCTGTTTGCTTTACAACTGTAAAGCAGTCTTTCCAATCCACTCCCACCTTGTTCATCTCTTTTATCCATTGCTTTTATCCTGTCTGATAAGAACCTTGTTAGATCTGTGATGCAGGAACTCTTTCTTATTATTGTTTGCAAAATACCTAATTAAATGGAATCCTTTCATTTGAGGTTTCTAGGTGCAACTATAATATAAACAGTAAATAATAACTTTGAGATTATCATTATCCCTAACCCAAAAATCTCAAAATAAGACTTCATTAGTAGGTGATATGCAGTGCACTGGGGTGCAACCACAGAATCTCAGCACCAGACAAATCCTGCCCACTAACATGGAAGAATGTTAATAGATTTGTGCAACTGTACTTGTGTAAGTCTGTATAGCTTGCTCTCAAAGCACCACCCAGACTAGGAGGTTAGAACAAAAAGTATTTCCATTGTAAGATATTTTGTAGTACACGGCATAATATTCTGTACATGCTTAGGTGTGTTTTATTGGTTTTCTGGTTGACTACGTGTGCTCAAAGAGCCTCCCACATTAACAGAGCTTAGGAATAAATTGCAACCTGAGATTCCTCACATTGGGACCATAATAGCATATCTTGTCCTGCCATGAATAGTGTTTCATCGCAGAAGTTAATCCTTATGGGAAAGGTTACAGGTGAAACTGCTGGGTCATTTCTGAGTGACTGGGCTTTTGGCATGTCAACACGGCTGATATTGATAATTAAGTAAAAACTGGCAATGAAAATGAATACCCAGGGCATCGCTAAGCCAGGAGAACACTACGTCTTTTGAGAAGTCTGTGTAACTGGTCATACCTGTTCTAAAATGAGTACATTCTTTGCAAAGCATTAAAGGAAACTGACCTTACCTTAGTGCCTAATCATAATACATGACAGACTGAGTTAATTATTACTTGGCAATTCTTTATTTAAACTTTGTACTAAGATTCATTTGCAGTATATTCTTTCATGCAGAACATAAAAGATGTAATTGTGTGTGGAGTGGGAGTGGTGTTTCCCTAGGTCAAGTAAGGAATAATTTCTTTATATATTTGCCCTGTATGAAAGCTACATGCGTGCTGTACATGTGTATCTCAGTTTTTGGGACTGCTTCTAGTAATTGTTTGCACAAATTGAGGATAGTCAATTTCCTAATGCTTGGGTGTCACTTTTCTTCTTAGACTGGTAGAAGGGAGCAAGATACTGATGTGTTTGCACCGTGCAGCAGAAAACTAGGTAAACCCTTAGACACTGAGTTTTCATCCTTCCCCACTCCATATATCAGTATTTCTAAATTAGCTGGCCTGATCATGCCATCTCACAGTCTTGAAGGAGTTGGTAAAAAGTCAACCCAGACTTTGCTCCCAGGCTGTTGGTTAGCCATCCCCAGGGATAAAACAAAGGAATATTTGCTGAACCTTTATACTCAGTGGCCTGAAGTTGGCCTTCTGCCTAAAGAAACTTGCTACAGACATTGTCTTACTGGATCACTTTTCTGACCCAAAACATATGTGTCGCTTTTGTATGTGTTCCACGTGTTGTTATTGCACCAAGAATTTGTTGTGAATTAACAGAGGTATAGGATATATGGGATGAGACATAAGCAAATAAAAGCAGAAGTCATGTTGGAAAACACTAATGTAATTTTCTGGAAATGCAGTGTCATGGGAAAGGGGGAATACTAGCAAATACTCTGGGGCTTTCTTCTGCAAAGCAGGGTTCTTCTTTTTATTTAGTCGTCCTCTTGCCCCTTCCCCAGCTCTCCCACCCTCCAAATAACAAGCTTCACCTTCCTCCTTCCCCCACCTCCCCCCAAAATAAAAACCAAAAGACATCTCTCTAAAACTCCTGAACCTGACTTCCCCAGATAACCATCAGGTTTGTATCAAAATCAAAAGGATCCTGTTGAGATTGAGATAATTCAATGCCAAACTTGGAAATAATTCTCAGCCAGGCATGAAACAATTCTTCTAGCGCATTGCTCCTCAAAACTCCTGGCTTTTCTCCCATCTTTGAGCTCTCTTCCTACAGCTCACAGCCGTATTTTGAGCTCAATGCCCTTGGCCATTCCCTGCCTCGGGAACTGGTGGCAAGCTGGTAGCATCTCCCTGTGCTTGTTTTTAGCATAGCATGAAGCTTACCATGAATATTTCAGGGATCCCTGCTGCTCTCAACGTCAACACAAAGGTGGAGAATGAAAGTCAAACCCAGTCATTCAGTCATGGCTGGTTGATGTTTGTTAGTAGTATCTGGGCCGGCAGAGGTCAATTAGTGAACACCGACAAAAGCCCGGACTCCATTCAGCTGTAGAAATTTCCATAGAGAGGGAAAAGGAGGAAAAGTAATTGCCTTTGCTCCGGGGGATCAGGAGTGATGTGTTAGCTGCACTGCATACACAGGAATAAGCTGTGAAAGTCATCTCTGGACATGCTGTGGGAGACTGGAACCACAGAGCTGCTAACAGACACTTTAATTAGTGCTAAAGTTACTAGCCCTCGGGGCAACTTCCTTTAGTAGCCCTTCTCTGCAAGTACTTCGGGTTCACCTACTCAGCTCTCCGGGAGTCTCTGCACTGTGGAGCTCTCATCTAAGAAGGGTCCAAGATGTGTAGCTTTATCACTAAGGACTGCAACCAATAGGAAGGAAACTTGTTTTTCCAGCATGGGGAAAATGGATGGTGTGCCACAGAGTGCTCATTGTTTCATCACAGAGCCACTGTTTTTTCTGTTATCAAATACTTTTATAAAGTAAATGTTTTACTAAGCTCTATTATTTTTCTGCCCTTTAGACACTCTCATTCTAACTTCTTCACCCTATATTTTTCCTAGTGTTTTCTAAAGTGTGTGTTCCCTAATGTCTCTTGGCATCTAAAGTCTTTGTCCTATTTGACTTTTTCAGTAGGCTTCCTTTTCCCTTCTTTCTTTTTTTTCCTTTATCCTCTCTTCCATATTCCTCTCCCTTTCCCCCAGTATTGTATTTATTTATTAACTGCAATTAAGCAGCCTCAGTTGACCACAACTGACCTTCTACCACAAGGGCATATTATACTGGTCGCAATCTACAAAGCACAGCAGAAAGGAATTTTTTCCTCTTTTCACAGATAAGGAAAAACGTGGCTCTGACCAGTCAGTGTCTTGACCTAACCAGTGAAAGGAAACCAGATGCTTTTGGGGTTGAGATCTTTAGGATGGACTAGACTAGACTAGAATAGAATATTTCAGTCAGAATGGACTTACCAGGATCATCTAGTTTACCTGTCTGACCACTTTCAGGGCTGACCAGAAGTTAAAACCTCTTATTAGGGAAAGTCTCAAATACCTCTGAAATACTGACAGGTTTGGGACACTGACCAACTCTTTAGAAAGCCTGTTCCAGTATTTAACCACCCAGTAAAGAAATGCTTTGCCATGTCAAGTAAGGGCTTATCTCCCCTGACACAGCTTTGAACCTGTCCTATCACTCAATAGCAAAGAGAACAGCTCAGCACCTGCCACTCACTTCTCCTTCTTAAGAAGCTGTAAAGACCAAGGAGGCCACAGCTCAGCTTCCTTTACTTCCCAGAGACAAAGCCAAAGATTTAGCCTCCTTCCTAAAGGACATTCCTCCCAGCCCTTTTATCTGCTTTTTTGTCCTTCTCTGAATATATTCAAATACTTTCACATCCTTCTTAAATTGGGGGCCCAGAACTGCCCACAGTGAGTTAACTGAGGCTGCACCAAAGCTGAATACTGTGGGTTAATCACCTCTTTTGACCATCTAGGGATGCTTTTTGATGCACACCCCAAGGATGGAATTTGATCTCTGGGCTGTCTTCTACTGACCTGCTGCCAACCAGCACCCCCAGATCCCTGCTGCTCTCCAGCCACTCCTCTCCCAATTTGTACTTGTGCTTGGCATTCTTCCATCCCAGGAGCAGAATCCAGCATTTGTACTTGATAAATCCCATCCCATTAATGGCAGCCTGATGTTCCAATCTGTCCAGATCCCCCTGCAAGTCCTCTTGTCCTTCTTGCTGGTCAACAGCATCTCTCAGTTTGGTGGTGTCAGCAAACCTGCTGATGATGCATTCAACTCCTGCATCCAGACCATTGATACAAAAATGGAGCAAGACTGATCCTAGAGCTGAACCCTGAGAACGCTGCTGGTGAGTTACTGCCAGGCAGATGAAGCCCCATTCACTACAACGCCGTGGGCCCTGCCCTTCAGCCAAATCCTGTCCCAGCACGCTGTGTACCTACCCACCCCACAGCTGGACAACCTGTCCAGAAGGATACTGCAAGGGACAGCATCAAAAGCCTTGGAAAATCCAGAAAACCCAGATGTTTCATGAGTCCCACTGATACAAGGCTATCAGTATTTTTTTTTTAACCACACCCTCTGTGTACACTTTCTTTTCTCTTTTGTACTTTTCCAGAGTGAACAGTACTAACCCCTGGCCGCTTTGCTGAGTGGATACCTTTCCACCCATTCAGTAGCAGCGATCTCAGGTTACAGGATGTTTCATCAAATACAGAACACCTGTATTGCATAACTCAAGCAAGTTGAACAGTACACCCATCTTGAAATAACACTAGACACACAAGTTAATTGCATAGTTGCTGTGGAAAAAAAACTCCACTAAAATTAATTATTTGGTAATAACTATTCTGTGACTCTATCAGCAATGGCAGTAACTTGCCTGTTTAACTTAAGATAACATGTTCAGTGTTTGCTATTTTTCAGTAATCATGTAACTTGTATTTTAAAATGACATTTTGGAAGAATGCTTGCACAAAAAAATCCCAAGCTAACATGGCAAGAAAATGTTACTCCCACTATGTCTCTAAACATTACTGCCAACTCTTATCATAACTTATTAAAAAATAAATGGAAAAAAAACAGAGCAAGCACCCTTGTTTAATTTTACCCACGTACTGCTGTAGGGCAATGGGGAAAGGTGCACAACTAGGGGGAATGGAGCAGGAAAAGAGGTACTTGACTGACATGTATAAATGAAGATCAAACAGTCTTTTTGGTTTTGTTTGTCTTGTGTGGTAAATGATTTGGTTGAGGACAGGTTTTTTGAGTTACATGTTGAAATTTATGCTCTCTCATTTACAAAGCAAAAGGACTATCATCCTTTTACTCTGGGTGACATTAACTCTCCAAACTTCAACTTCTAGTTCTGAGAGTAAGACAGAATCAGCTTCATTTAATGGGAGTAGAAATAAAATATCTAATAGGTCTAATAATTAGATTTGAAGTTTCTAACATGTAAATGAATATTTGGCTGATAAGAGAGAAAATTTGATCTTTAGGCTTTCTAAAAAATAAAGAACCATTTCTTGTCAATTCTCTCAAAAGAAGTTTTGAATGAATGGGTTTTCTCAGTGGATTTTAGCATTTATGGTTACATGTTAACAGAAAGGACCATGTTCAGTCTACATAAGGGTCATCATCAAAAGAAAGTAGGGTATGAATAAGATGTTGTTTATTCAAATCCTAAATGTATGCTTGTATTCCAAGAGAAAAACTTACCTGTATTAAACCACTTCTTTTAGAACAGAAGACTCCCCCTGTTACAATGATGCTGTTACATGGGTATAACAAGCTCCCCTCCTTTCATACCACACAAAGGGGCTTTTTCTGCTTTTATTTCAGGTGAACTTAACCCCTTTCTAGCCAGAACAATGCAGCACTTAACACTGTAACTACCACAGTCACCAAGGCACCACATATCTGTGTTACTACATTATCTTGAAAGTGCATTCACTAATTTTTACACATGTCAGCAGTTGAGTTGGGCCTGATATCTTTTCTCCTGGGTGTCTGGAAGATTGGGATTCAGTATCTCGAGTGCTAATGTAATACAGAGATCTTGAAGGAGTAATATCTAAGAGAAGTTCACAGCAGCTGTTTTTCTGTCTGTATTTTGTTAAGATGCTTCATTATTAATGGAAATTCTAAGGGAGTTGTTATCCCATATTAACACATAACAAGAGATTTCAATCTATTATTGAGTCATAATAGCTACTGGCACAGTGGTTTTTTTTTGAGTAGTAACTGGTTGGAGAGCAACTTCTGGACATGTTCCTGCAGCAACACCCACTCTTCTAGGGAAAAGGATTATCAATGCAAATTACAGGGGTGTGTTTATTAAAGGTTACTAATTTGAAAAAATGAAAAATTTGCTGAGATGAATGATTGGACCCAAAGGAAGATTACAAGAAACATGGAAAGCAAAAGAGGTTTTTGTTAAAAGGATGGCCTGGAATCTGTAATTGCTCATTTCTTTAGATTTATTATAAAGTGCCTATTTAAACTTCCATTTCAAGATCAAGGACTTTTCTCAAGCTTCTTAAGTATTTGTATTAGAGATATCTAATCCATAGGTTCTTTTCCTTGTCATCTAAATTTCTTCTGGAATTGCATACATAATCTAAAGCCTTGAATAACCAAGCACGCACATCAAACCTAAACTCTTTCAGGAACCAAAATCTTGGTATGTCTTTGGAGGGTGTGAGCACATCTGGATCAGGCTCTGAATGAAACGTTTTTCATAACTGACACAGAAAAGAAGCTTTTAAAATTCCAGTTTACATAAATGACACTTGTACAAAAATCTCCAGTACAGAGTACACTGTGACTCCTGCTGCTGCTGGAGGGTCTTCATATGTGCATCTCCCATGGCAAAAACTTTGCTGAGTGACAGTACTTTAGCTTCCTTCTGCTTACTCACCTTCCTCTGGCTCAAGCTAAAAAAACCCAACAGAGATTCAAGCATCTATAAACTAAACCTAGAATAGAATTCAAGACTCCCCTGTCCCATGTAAATGGCCTATTAGTTGCTTGATGCTTCATAGGTACCCACTGCTATCTCTTTCTGAGCTAGTGAATAATTTCACAGCATTCTCAGCCAAAAGGAATGAGAATACTCCCACTAAATTTAGAATAACTTGAGTTTTAGCTCTCATCTTGAGATGGGAGAAACTTGATTGTACCTCCTCATTACAAAAAGGGTACCAGGTTTTCACAACTCTGAATAACTGCCTTGGATGCAACTTAATGGAACTGGTATTTCCTTCTCCTCAGGAAAAAAAATCCCTGGCTCCATTTTATCAAAGACAGTGCTTAGTCATCCACCTTTAGGAATGGATTCTAGGTTGAGATTTCTCAAATAGGAGGAGGCAGCTATTCTGCTCTGTTCAGTCTAACACCCAGATGTGGCTCAAGATTAAAGACTACTGTTGCTTGCATTGTGTGCTACTGGTTCCTTATTTTACTTCACATACAGCTTGCATTTTAGAAATGTAAATTTTCTTCTAACTTTCTTCTACCCTTTACAAGGCAGTTCATTACAGAAACCTACCTCCTTTTCTTGGATAGCACTTTCAAAGTATAAATGCTTGAAAGATGTGTAAGGAAGAACAAAACATTTATAGAGCTTGAAAGATGTGTAAGGAAGAACAAAACATTTATAGAGCTTAGGTAAATCACAGAAGAGTCAAACACCTGATATAACTTCTCTGAACAGGATTTGATTTGTAACTGACTTGGAAATCACACCTTTGTCTTTGTGCTGGTTTTGGCTGGGATAAAGTTAATTTTCTTCAGGGTCCTTAGTATGTTTTGTGTTTTGGATTGGTGCCGGAAACAGTGTTGACAACAGAGGGATGTTTTTTGTTATTGATCAGCACAGTTACATAAAGCTGAGGTCTCCCTGCCCCACTCCACCAGTGAGGAGGCTGGGGTGCACAAGGGGCTAGGAGGAAGGGGACCCAGCCCAGAGAGCTGACCCCAGATGAGTGAAGACATATCCCATGCCATAGGGTGTCAGGTTCAGCATATAAATCTGGGGAAAGAAGGAACAAGAGGGATACGTTCAGATGAATGGCATTTCTCTTTTCAAGTCAGTGTTCTATGTCCTGGGATAGCTCCACACTGCCCATTGGAAGTGATTAATTAATTTCTTGGTTTGCTTTGCTTGTGCATGTGACTTTTGCTTTACCTATTGGTCTGTCTTTATCTGAATGCTTGAATTTTCTTTTTTTCTCCTCTTAATTCTCTTCCCCAGCTCACCAAGGGAGAGTAAGCAAGTGGCTGCGTGGGGCTTAGTCTGGGATTAAACCACAGCAGAAATTGGAGTTCCTCTAAGAAGTCAAGCATTGAAGTTATAGTTAGGAGAAGGATGTTGTTGTTTTATACTGCTCTGGTGCTCTTGAAGCTGAATTGACTAAATATTTTAGGTAACCCCAAGAGCCTGTTTGGGTTATAGAAGCTAATTCCCAAGGACACCTGCAAAACTTGAGGAGGTGTTGTATCTCCTGTTCCTGAAATCACTGTCTGTGCTCAACCCCTTAAGGAGGGTGTGCAGGAGTTCTGCCAGAAAGTCTTCAGTTGCTTACATTATTCTTTATCCTGATGAAATTATCTCTGGCCTGATATTAGCCATTTTAATGTTTTAGTCTTTCTAGTCAGTATAAAATGCATAGAAAATGGTGATAATTTTCTCTATAGATGGAATTAGTCTATCTAATTATTTAGTTATAGCCAAAAGTGCAGAGGTGGCAAGGTATAAAAATACAGTTTATGAAAGTGTCCTGACTTTAATCTCTCCTGGCTTACAGCATTCTAGTGATCCATGCTGTGTTACTTTGATTTTCTGGTGTTTTAACATTAAATACTTAGGGTTTTTAGCAAGCCCCTTCCTGTTCATCTGCACCCTATTCCTCTGTTCAGGAACCTTGTGCTCATGGTGGAATTTTTTTTACAATGTGTAAATATTCTGTATTCTTTCTTTCATCCTGAAGCAGCTCTCATGTGTGAGCACTTCTATGAAGAAGTCTTTGTAAAACAGTCTCCTGTGTTGTTGGCCTCAATTTTGGATATAATACGAGGGGAAAAAAATCAGAGACCGGTAAAGAGAGGTGCAGCAGACTGGAATGCTGCAGAACTTTGGAGGATTTCTAGAAGTGAAGCTGTGAATGGCCTACCATTAATAGTAAAGGAAATAAGCAAAGTCGTTTCCGAATTTTTATTTTCCCCCCAGAGATTAAGCCTTCTGATCAATTTCTTCATATCGATTTCTGCAATGATTTCCAAACACACAGAGGTGATAAGGGAAAGCACATGTCTTGCATAGTGCTGCTATATGGCATAATGCCACAATTTTGGCCTCAGTGTTTGGAACCTTCACCACGTTAGAGTTAAACATGGGTTATATTATATGGAGAGACATTAAATATTGCTGGGATGATTGCCTTCTGTCTGCTGTCTCCCTATGGGAACAGGTTGCAACGTACTGTACTGTCATTTCATTTTCTTTGGTAATTAACTTTGTGCAATGTGAGTTTCGAGTTACACTGATGGTCACACTCAGGTTACACTTATTGTCTAGTTGATCTGCCTTTGTTCTCTTCTGGTTTGAATGGGATTAGCTGCTAATTGTCAGATAGTTTTGCTGTTACCTTTCCAAAAATTCAGTAGGAATCTGTGCTGTATGAACTACTTAAAATGTTTAGGTCTTCTTTTTCGTATATAGTAGTCTTCCTTACTGAGGACTAGATGTTTCAAACAGGATAATACATCTTAATGTAGGTTAGCAAACAACCCTTTTATTAATAATGTTTAACTATTCAGGCTACTAGAGCTGTGCTGTTTTAATCATAGTTACAGTAAATCATGGTACAATTTTCTAGTAGAGTGGAAGTGTTTTATTAGTAGTTAAACTGAAATGGACAGTGATCATCATGCTATGTGTTTAACTGTGCTTATCTGCTAATGTTGCTACCACTTCTACTAGATGCCTTTTTATTTAGGTGTCTGAGACCTTAATTATGTTCTCTCTTCTTGCCTTTCCTACAATTAAATAATTTGTTATCATAATGTTTGCTCTTTCCTCACTTGAAACATTACTCCCCTCTGGTTCTATGGCTGAAGGCTTGATAGCCTGAGCTGTCCCTGAAATGCTGCTGAATGGGTTCTCCTCCCTCGGTTGCTTCTCAGAAACAGCAGCTGCCCTCTTGCTACTCCTACACATCTCTTTGTATCCCCATTTATTTTGACAATGGCAAATAAGCATGAAAGAAGCCTTGAGATTATTTTTTCTTTTTTTTTTCTTTTTCTTGGCAATTGAATTTCTGGGTTCAAATAGCTTACTTATCTAAGCAAAGTCAAAAAAAAAAAAAAACAAACAAAAAAAAAATACAAAAAAAAAAACCTTTCAGGTACCACAACAGTACTCTAGCCATAAGCCTCTAAGCATGTTTACATGGAGGAAGTACCAGGTGGCAAGTGTGACTAATTCTTTACTTTGACAATGAGATTCTCCAAATAAAACTTCAAGCATGCATCTGAATTCAAAATGGAAATCGGGAACCTCCAGCCCTAAGTATTAATCTGTTCAGAAACAGCACTGATAGGTGCCTTGATTTTTCATTGCTAATGTACTTTCTTTCAATGTCCCTTTGCTAAACTCCTATGTGGACACTTTATTTATATACAAGCTAGAAAAAGTACCTCCGTTAAGAAATCTCATTGGTTTTGCCTTTGTTTTTCATAAGTGTATTCCTGTTTTTGTGGTGCATGCAATATTTCTGAAGTTATCATAACCTGAAGGCAAGGGCATCAAATAAAATGATGACCCAAGAAGATGCTGCAGCTTGATTTTGAACACATGACAGTGCTCATAAAAGGAATAATTTTTTTATTGTATTAATTAAGTTGCAGGGACTGTTAAGTTAAACTTAAAATAACCCTTTTAAAAGTTGTTGAGGATAATGAATTACCCAGGAGGAGTTAGAGCCTGCTGCTGCCAACTAAAGTGCTTGGAGACTTGAGATAGAGGCGAACGATAAGAAGCAGCTTTCATGCATTCAAATAAATTACATGTTGGGCTTGGCTTAATCCTGGCAGCAGAATGATCTCAGGGGTTTTCCCTACATTATCTTGGTCTATGATTATGCAAATATCCTTTTAATGTAGCGACTCCTTAACAGGAAATTAGTCTCATACTTGCTCATGTGCTCTTGCAATCAACAGACACTTGCTTGCAAAATCCTAGTGTGTCTGCGATACAAAAAGCACAGTAACTGTTTTAAGTACCAAAATTTTGCAAACAGACAATAACAGGGCATGCCCAGGTATGTCAGGGATGTAGCAGATGAATCAGGAAAGAGATGTTTGCTAACACAAAAATATTCCTGGGTTTGAAAGTTCAACCAGAATGCAAATGGTACTAAGTTTACATTTGGTTTCAATGGTTGTAAGGAAAACACCAGAAGGAAGAAAATCTTACAGAAAAGCAGGATTGAGACTGAATAAAACACGGAAATGAGACAAAGCATAAAGACAAAAGAAATGGAATAATTTGTGTTAAGTGCCTAGCAACCTGCTGAGCCCGGGTAATGCGCAGTCATCATTCCCACATATTCCTTATTGCAGTGTTCTCAGGAACTGCCCTGCAATGGGGACTTCAGGGTAACCTGCTTTGTCTGGAGAACAGGAACTAAAAAATGACGTTATAAAACAGAGGTTTCAAAGGGAAAGACAGAGAGCTGCTACCCTTTGGGAAGGGAGAAATCAGAGTCTCAAAAATTGTGCTTTGTTACTTTTGATAGTTTTAATGTACATTCGAATAAGCAGGACAGCTCAGTTCCTGATTTCTCGGGCTTGTAAATTCCTTCTAGGTGAAATCAAATTATGTAACCTTTTTCTTAACTACAAGTTTCTAGTATGGAAAAAAAATACCAGTTAGGTATTTGATATCAAACTGGGATACAGCAGTGATAAGTTGGCAGCTTGTACTCAAGGCTGAGCCCCTCCGTTTTTCTTTTTTACTCCTGGTTGAAATAAAGACAGCTACATCCTTGGAGTTAAGAGGGGAGCCTAACAGAATTAATCCCCTAAGTTTCCAATGGGATTTAGGGTAATTTCTGATTCATTCAAGGTCTTTTGAAACTCCCATCAAAGTGAACTGTTCAAGGCATGACCTTAAGGTAACAGTTCAATCAGCCACAAAATCTAGACTTCCAGCTCTTTGTTTTAAATATAAAACCTATTCTTTCTTCTATATCCAGTGGATTCTGATTGTAATAACCAGAAATTACCATTAGAGAAATTTAAGCTAATCTGAGTCTCACTAAAGAGTGAGAATTTATGCTTAACTACTTAAATAAATTCTTGTTGATCTGGTTGCTGGAGATTAACATGTAATTTTATCTGTCATAGATGGGAGAATCTTGCTAGTCCAACAGCACAGTATCTTAGAGTTAAAAAACCCAACACACAAATGTAAGTACAGAGAGTGTGTCAATGTTACTCAGAGTATATGAACTTCCACGATTGCCCATCCAAACAAACATGCTCAATGCATTTTTATACTGAGCACTAGGCAGTCACTGGTTTTTCTTTGACTGCTCTAGCAAAAACTAGTAGATGCTAGGTTAAGTCTGAACAATGTAGAAGAATCTAAAAATCTAATATTTAGAATTGCTTTTGATGTCAATAGATTAAAATCCTAAGAAAAAGGCAATTGCTGTGGTTCCACTAGAGGTTTCACCTTCAAAATAATTTTGCAATTGTTCACTCAGTATGTGCTGAAACCCTTGCACTCATATTTAGCAGAAATATAACTCTGTGCTAATCAAGTGAACCAAAAGCCAGATTTTATTTACCATCTGTTATATGCCGCAAAATCTTGAGCAGTACCAGGATAAATGCCTGAGAGCTCTTTTTCCGACTTAGGGACCTAGAAATTCGCTTTTTAAAAAATCAGGTCAGGTAGCATTCTTCTGGAGCAACATTAAGCCGACTTGAAATTTAAGCAAACATCCAGATCCATGAAAGCTTAGATTAGCTGGTAGCAAAGTGTAATCACAGGCTCCTCTATGCACTTTTACAAAAGTCTGCCTCAGCTCAGAGGGCTGTCCTTGGACACAACCTGGCTCTCTAAGGCACAACTTCTATTTCACCTAAGAGGTAGGAAAACAAAACAAAACCAAAGCCTGCGAGGGTTCACCTCCCCTTAGAACAAAACATAAAAAAAATACGAAGAGGCTTGAAAAATGAAGCATTTTCAGAGGTTTCTTTAACTATTTTGAAATCAGGAAGAATTAATATCTAACTATATATTTTCTTCTACTCCTCAATATGACAGTAATCTATCAAGAATGTTCCAGGGATCTTTTTTCCAGTTCGCCAACTTCTGTAAAATAGCAAAAACTTGTTACAAACCCATTTGCCAAAACACATGGCAAAAAAAACCCAACCCAAAACAATTTAGAGGAAGGCTACCGGTTTATTTGTAATGTTGCACTAGTCAGTGGGCTTTTTAAATGTTAATTTTTAAATTATAATTTCAGAGTTGAAGAGGATGCCAATTGTTCAGGCATTACAGCATTCACGACAGAACATATATTGGCATCATAACTGCTTACGGTAAGTTAAGAGTTCTATCTCTTTAACATTTCAAGATCCTGTATTCTGCAGTTTTATTTCCCTCTTGGAAAGCAAGCAGGATGTTTGCTAGGAAGTTACTTTTATTGAGAAACGTTGGAACTTACTTAGCTTTCGGATGAGCCATTTAAATGGGAATTATGTCATTTTGCCATAAGCCTATCTGGTGATACTAAACCTAGATAATCAGCTTCGATGGAGATCAAGTCTTTGCTGCAAACATAGGAAAATACCTAGCTGGCTTATAAGCCTACCGTTCCTATCAGGAAAAGAGATAGACTTAAAAATTATGTGAGTTAAGAAGCTTTTGAATCGTGTGAGACATTTTCCTGTTTTTCTTCTACATAATCAGAGCTGAACTGAGCACTTCAGGAAACAGTAATCAGTTCACAGGGTTATTAAGCCACCGGAGTTGTGAAGACATTAATTTCTTTGATGAGGGTTCATATGGAAAGACATGAGAAGGGTGCATTTAACTAATTTCCAAATTACTGAATGGGACTCTGAGAATCTAGGAATCCTGTATGAAAGAACTTAACTACTACTGTAGAAACGTGATGATTTACAGATTTTAGGAAGACTATAGAGTGGCAAATTGAAGCTGCATGAGAAAGTGAATATTGTAACTCACACAACCCCAGAGGAATATATTTGGCAAAAAAATACCTTTCCTCATAAGTGTTCTTTTACGGTTTGTCACTATATATGCAAAGCAAAAAACATAAAATGTAAATGTTCTTTATCCCTACAAAACAGTATCATGGAATAATAGTTATCACCTATTCTGAAATTATGATCAAAATACCATACAAAGTCATTTTTTGCAAAAATCAGGCAGTTTAAATAAAGAATTAAAGGGCACAATGAGTAGATGGCAACTAGATTTCAAGACTAATTGGATTATCAAGTGAAGAAGTATTTTTATTAGTACGTCCACAGGGAAGAAAAGAGAATTATGGTCTGCTTTCCCTTCAGGTCAGTTGCACCTTTCAAGTCTTGAACACATTTCAGAGATATTTTATGCTTAAGTGAAGCAGCCTGTCCAAAGTCACTCTCTGGTCTAAAAAACAGCATTTTCACACAAGTTCTTACTGCAATCCACAAACACTCAGAAGATGTGGAATTGCTGCAAAGTATTTGCCACTGAAAAAGAAGTGTCTAATAATGAAAAAGCATACTGATAAACATGTAGCAAACAACCTGCTATTACTTAGTGATAATCCTTATTTCACAATAATCAAGGTCCCCCTAAGGGGTAAAGGTTGCACACTGCAGGTACAGAGCTGTGTACAAGAGGGAAGGGCAAACGTGCCTCAGGTACACGAAACAGTGACCTACATTGTCATCCCCAGGAAAAGGGGGAAGTGTTGTCTGGCATCTGCCATCTCCTCTTGGCTCTGGTTCTTTTGGACCCACCTGTGACTTGATTCAGTGTTTTTACCAGTGGCTTAGTAGGAAATAATTGACACATTCCCCCCCCCCCAACCTGCCTCCCCCTCACTCCCACAATAGTTTTATTTTAGGTTGAAGAGTTAATTCACCTCATGGAAGCTCAAAATGAGTGTCAGAGAGGATGGGAGGGGAAGTGGTGGGAATGCATGGCCCCTAACAGAAAACAGGGTCAGCTGGCACTTAGCCTGTCTCAGTTCAGCCTTAGGACTGAGGTTTCAATACTCAATTAGAAAGCTGGTCAGTCAAGGCTTAAACTGATGCCACCAGGGGGCCATTCCAGAAGATTTTGAAAAAAGACACTGAGCGTCATAATTATGTGAGACTGTATTTTAATAAGCAGTTTGATTAAATCTACCTTGTGGCGGCTAAGCAGAGGTCATAAAAGCTGTTATTCAAAGAGAAGGAATTTAAAGAAGTAAGACCCAGAGCAGTCCCTCAGTAACAACTACAAAATACATGCTATAAAATTTCCGTCTCATTATAATAACAATTAGGAGAATTAAAAAATATATATGTTACAGGCTTAATTTAAAAAAAAAAAAACAAAACCCAAAACATAAACATGAATATGATATGAAGGAATCAACAGTTCAAACAATGCTTTTAACTTTATTATCTTCTAATTAAGGGGTTGTCCTCAAATTTTTTCCTAAAGAATAAAAGCTAAATTAACTTTCAGAAATGGAGACTTACTTCAAGTTACATGATGTAGCATTAGCAAAATCAACAAATGCACGTTGTTGAAATATGAATTTTTAAGACACAAAATCAAAATATGACATTAGTTTTCCAAAGTTTTTCAAAGTATTTTTGCATCTGAATTTTCATTCCTCCTACTGTGGCATTCGACAGGACTTGTAAATTGCAATGACTGTTCAGTAGCTGGGGTTTTTTTTAGCTCTCCTTTTCTTCTTGGGTGCATTTAATAGTTAAAAGTTTCTGCAGACATTTGTCAATCAGCTGAGGATCAGCACCCCCTTCTGGCTTCAGTAGTGTGGGGTGAAAGCTGGAAGTCCCATCATCACATAAGAAACCTGTACAGGAGAAACAAAGTAAAGACAAAAATATTCTAAAACCTATCATAATAAACAGGCAAAGGAATATTAGTGCCACTACAGTAGCCCAACTTATTCAATTGCAGGGGCTGAGGAATACTTTTAGAATGGCTCTCATGGCCATGAGGTAGCTCTGTGCAGGTGTGGCAGCCAGTGTGTCTCCATCACTGTGGCAGTGGCAGCACCCTACACACCCGCTAAGGCAGAGGCTCCCTGACAGCAAACCTCCTGTCCCACTGCTTCCTCCTCCAGGGTGGGCAGAGAGGCTGAGGAGCCAACCCCTGTCTGTTCTGGGCTCATGGTGCATGACCAAGCATCAGTCATTAGCCTAGTTTAATTACACCATTGCTTTGGTCAAGAAATTCCTTTTTAATCTCAGTACTGGTATCTTTAAACTTGTATTTTCCAACTCTGAAGTGTTATGCTACCACTGCATTTTGCTATACCAAGCTGAGAATTGTTTCAGGTATCCTTCATGTAAAGTACACCCTGATCATGTTATCTATGGGCTTTAATTTCAAACATTTCTTATGGAAACTTTCAAAACTGATAATTGCTGCAGTAGAAAACAAAGTCAGTATGATTTCCTGCATGAGCTAAACAGGTGACACTAATCAGTGAAACTCAAACCAGCCAAATCTCTGAAGGAAAAAACCAAACCCCCTAAATCCCCCAACCAACCCACCATATAAGTAATATCACTGAGACGGTCTGAAATCAAACCCCATCCTGCAAGCATAAGAACAACTGTGGGTGTTCAGACATTTCTGTACAGATCAAGCTCACTAGTTCTGGCCTTTTTAGTCCATTGGCCTTTCTGGAAATGCTTGATATTATTTTGTTTTAAGAAGAAATCACACTCCATGCTGTACATTGGTACTAAATATACAGTGGACATATCTGGCTATTTATACATATTTTTTGTTGCGTTGTGTGGAAAAGGAGCACTATTTCAGGCATAGATACAACTGCAGTGGTAATGGAGCAGACAGGGGGGAAGATGAGCAATGCTGAAGTTTCCTGAGTGGGAAAGCAGACTGAGGTGACGGTGTCATCTGTAGTCTCTCCCTCCAAACAGATCAGCCTTACAGATAAATTCACACCTGAATATAAATGTTGTTGACATTTACAAGATCCCATTTTCTGCCACTGGATGTTTTGAAGGATCCAGCCCATGCTGCTTCATCTGCACTGCGATATCAAACAAGTAGTCATAACATTCACACCTAAAATAAATAGGGAAAAAAAATGCAAAGTAAGTACAGCTCAAGTCTTACCATGTTTTATGAAAATTATTATTTTCCTTCCTTAAGATTTTATCACCAATGTGACAGTCTGACTGGACAGCTCTATTACTGTTTATTTCCAGTGCTGTGGAATGGAAAGTGCTATTTTGCTACATAATATTGATTTGCTGCATTTCCATCAGCAGATGAGGTAAATTCCAAAAATGGGATTAGGGAGGGCTACACAAACAGTATTGGCAGGTGTAATAAAAGCAGAGACTGCCTGCCTGCTTCACATGAGGAGGGACCTGTTGGCTTGTCCGAAAGGAAAAATTTGGCAATCCCATCAGCTAGCATTGATATGAAAGGAAAACCAAGCAATGGCATAATGGATGAATCCATTCCCAAAAGCTCCCTATACATGCAGTGAGGCCTTAATATTCTGAATCATTGTCCATGTGCTGGAAATATACATAGCATTAAGTTCATTAAGATCTTGAGGCAAGAGATAGCATATTTCTGAACTGTACTCACATGGTTTTGGCTTTTTCCCATGTCTCTCCCCATACATAAACACCATGACGTCTGACCAAGACAGCACAAGAGTCTGGGTATTTTTCCATTGCACGTGCCATGCTCTCCTTGAGATCCTTCTCTTCTGGTGTATTCTCAATAATAGGAACCACTAGAGTATCGTCATATCTATAAAAAAAAGCCATATTCATGTATTTAAAAAACTCTTGTGCTTGGATGTATCAAGCTTTTCCCTATGAAAGAGATTATCCTCTGACTGTGTAAAATGTTAAATTCTCAGCACTAGGTTTTATGCTCTCCTCTTGTGAGTCATGCTGTAGCATAAGCATTCTCAGGAACATCTCTCACTCCCAAACACATATTACGCTGGCAATACCTGAGCTACACTTGAGGCACAAAAGGAAAACAACACTTTAATCTGTAAGGTGTTTATTCCCATATCACTTTGTAGTTGGGTCCCTTTACAACTTTTTCAAACTTTTCATCCTGTACTGGCATCATCTACAAGCTTTACCTCAGATTAAATTATTTAAAAGAATCATATCATGAAAAAGGAAATGAAGCTGTTTGCTGGAGAGCAGAAAAAAATTAATTTAGGTCTTCCAAAAAGCCCCTGGAAGATTGTCCTGCTAAGGCATATAAATAGAAGGTAGAGTCAACACATGAAAAATAAATTCTCAGTGATGGAGTCATTGGTGGGCTACATGTGATCTTAAGAGAGCCTGAGAACCCCAGTTCCAAAGACAAGATGATGCACGTTACTTAGTGGAACTTGCCTAAGAGTTTCTTCTGAAGGAGGACTGGGATATTTGGCATTGTTTGAACCTTAATTAACACTAGCAGAAACTTGTTTAAATAGTTTTAATAAGTCCCCAGTTCAGGTTCAGATTTATCATTGAGATCACATAGATATTTCATGAGTGGATGCTAGTAGTACTTTCTTTTGTAAAACACAGAAAGAAAGCAATGGTAAAAAAACCCAACACCAACAGCTTGTATTTTAAATCAAACATTCAGATGAAGTCTCATCCCTTACGTTTCTCAACGCTGACGCTTTCTCAAGGAAGGCTATAAAAACAGTGAATGAAGAAAGTGATGTGGCATCTGAAGCTTTGACTCTTAAAAATTCTGATCACTAAAATTACACTTGGAGTGATTGTTACTAATGAGGCCAAATGAGTTAATGGATTGGCTTCCTAAGTTCTGCTTTCTGCTATAAATACCATAACTGATTCCTAAGCAGGACCATAAGCTTTCTATCAAAAACTAATACCTAAAAAGTGTCAAGAAGACTCTGAATGAGCTAAACACATGGGATCTCTCTTTTTTTTTTTCTTTTTTTTTTTTTTAATTGAAATATAAGCAGCCTACATTTAGTCAAACCTTGAGGTAAAATACCTTGTGGCAGTCTGACTTTCAAAGCTGTTCACTACTGTTCTAATTCTCCTTCTATGGAAATCAAAGGTAAAACTAGTCTGGGATCACTTAGGCCAACAGATACTTCTGATTATTCTATCTGTAGCATTTTCCTGGACAGCTTCCAGAAAATTCAAGGTCCCATTTTTCTTTTGAATTCAATGGGAAGACTTTCAATTGCGGGACAATTCAATTGTGTGAGGAAAGCCAATGGAATCAGTCTAGTATGGGTAAATATGTGCTTATGAGTCATATAACCTGGAGCTTTGATTTCTTGAGTTTTTTTGGTAAATTAATAGAATGACACAGGAAGACCTGGAGGTATGGAACTCACTAAATACAATGTTTCCTGACTAACATTTAAGAGTGCTTGAAAGTTCAAAATGCATATTAAAAAAAATTGCTGTGGATTTTTTAAAAACCAGTGTTGCTAGACCATTCAATACAAGAGCTTGTATTTTGCCACATTAAAAATGCACATGCTAATGGTGACAAGAAAGTGAAGTTGGCAAGTCAAGCAAAATGGAGTAAACTATGCCTGGGCGTAAAATCACATATGGCTTGCTCCCTTGCCAAAGGGCAACAGTTAGACACAAAAATTAACATCAAAAAGTGGAAAGAATTTAGCATTTCAATTTCTCATCTCCTTGTCACATGTTATATAAATGTTGTTTGCAGATCCCAATTCAACACTCTGTGGGTGGAGACCTCAAAACAAGCCATCACACATAATTTGGAATAACTCAGCACTTACCTCAGAGCTCATCCTTGAAAAGTAATAACATTATCTTTAATGAGCTGTTTATTCTGAATTTTCTTTCAAACTCTGTCAAGTAAATCTGAAATCCTCTACTCTCTTAACATGCCCTAAACTAGCACAGACAGCGATACGTGAAGTCCACCCAAATGCAGTTTGTACATGCTATCAATCCAACCTGGTGTTGGCTGGCTCCAGTTTCAGCTGAATGTTGTACAGATGTGGTAACATCTCAGGATGTGGCTCTTTATTTGGCTTCTTCCTGTAGCTCAACAGACCACAGCAGCCTTGGCATTACAAGATTTTATCTCAAATCTCTTCCACAGGCTTCAGATCTTACAGAAAGCCAGCGGTGACTCATTCATTCCAGAGGTCTTTTTACTTCTTATTCCTAATACTTTATATTATACACTTTCAAGTATATAACTCAAATGACTTGTATTTATATTGCTGAAAACAATTGATCAAATATCATGCCTCTTTTCCCAACTATAGAGAAGTACCTGTAATAGCCTCCTGAAGTACACTTCCGGATTCCTTTTATCATCTCCTGGTGGGTAATAGTGAATTCACTCCCTGGGTAAAGAAGGGTAGCCATAACAGCAGCCTTGGAATGTGTATGGATCACTGCACCTGCCCCTAAGAACGAGAAAGAAAATTTAGAGTTCATTTTAAAATATGTCTATTAAGAAAATTTCATTCACATACTTGATTAATTTCCTTTGATTAAGCATCTTAGCATAGGGTGATCTGCTGTATGAGAGGAAAAAATATACAGCAAGATAAATGAAGGTATGAGGTAATTACTCACCCATAAGGAATAATTATGCATTGTTTTGTGTTAACTTTCAGTTAATGGCAAGTTCCAGGAGAGACACTACTTGTACAAATTCAAGCAGAAACACTACTTGTACATTTCTTTACATACTGTAACGACTGAGACAGTCTCAATTTTATCAGAGTTCTGAGGTTATAAAGAATTCACAAACTTCTTTGTGAAATGAAAGTTTAAAGCATTTTCATTTTTCAACGTTTTCTTCAATTATCTGCTGATTCTCTGAAAAAATATTAATCATTATCTTATTGTGTCATGATGGAAAGATAGGCAGACAATAATTATAATCCACTTATAAAGATGCAGTGTTGCTATTCCTTGAGTACACATTTAAGCTGCTTGTGCAGGAAGACCAGAATACATTCCCTAAACCCTTTCTAAAATAACAGATGTAAATTTTACACAGCATCAAACACTCTCCATTACCGTCTACCTGCAAAAGAAAAGCTTCATACTGTTTTTACCTATTCCTAATTTCTAACCGTTAATCTCAGCCAATGGATGCAAAAGGATTTAAACTGCAACAGCTGAATTGGCAAAACCACTGATATAAAACTGCTGTAATCCCCGGGCTTCCCCTGCAACCTACCAATATTCTGCACCAAAAATCAGTGCTGAAAAGATGACCACAGGCATAGCTACAAGAGAAAATTAAATTGCAAGTGATACTGACAAGATATTACTATGGATGATATCCCACTGTATATATACTTCTGCAAATCAATTTATTTTACAGTTTCATGTTCATTTCACTGTGACTTCTATGTATAAGGAATATGGTACTGAATAGCAGTGTACATACACAGTGTTTCAGTCACTGCTGAACTGCAAACACTGCTGCATACCTCTCATAGTGTAGGCATTCATAAAAAGAGGTGTGCACTGGCTTTTCTTTAGTTTCTTGTGCACTGGAGGACCACTGATGTCCCGTTCATTCATGTCACAAACAAACATATCTTCTGGCTGTAAGGAAGAAGGAATTGTTTTGATCTGTGATAGTTTCGTTTGATATTTGACCTCAAATAGTTCTGTTTTCCCTCTAGGGAAACAAATATATACAAACCACGTATTTAACATAGAATGTGGTTTTAACTTTGTAAAAGTGCTGTAATGCTCCACATTTATTCCAGTTTCTAATAGTACTTACTGACACTGTGTAATGCAAATTAATATTAGGTACTCTTTTTCCCCAGACTGCTGCCATGCAGACATTTGTAAAACTACAATTTTCTCAGAAAGGAGATAGTGTAGCTCAGTAATAACAACAGATCAAAAGGAACAGTAGTAACTGATTCAAAATAAAAAATGTAGATATACTTTTCCTTCTCTGCTTAAAAGAACCAATGAATGACACAAGTTAAAAATAATACTTCATTTTAAACTCTGCTTTTAGAAGCTTTTCATTAATGTTACCTTTGCACCAACTGGCTATTCATAATAGTACAAAGAATTGTTCAGGACAGTAATTAAATTTTCATGTTATTTTAAAAATCAGCAGAAAATACAATTGCAAGAGATTTCCTCACTGACTGTGCTTAATCCTCTGTTACTGTGAGCACAAACCAGACCATCGTGGTTATCTTACATACCTTTGCCTGCCTTACTTCTCCACATCCCCAGCAAACACTGCTGTGAGACCACAAGTTTCAATCAGTGAAGAAATTCCTTTTGCTCCTCACTGTATCTATCCTCAGATTTATGAGATGACAACCCTTTCCATGTATTACTCTATTTTGGGGGAGTTCCTGTTGTTACAGAATAGGTATCGTTTACTCTTCTCCCCTCCTCTTACATTTGGTACAGACAGACAAGGTCACCTTTTCATGGGGAGAGCCCAGTTATTTACTGAGAATATCAAGACAAATATTTGCAATCACTCAAATGAAAATAAACAGCAATGAGGTGTTAATGTCTTTTTAGGGGGTAACTTGAAACCACAGCCAGACAGGTACAGGCAACCAAGCCTGACATAAAATAAAGCTGGACTGGAGTAATGCTCCACTCTCACACTGCTTTGTGTTAATTTAAAGCAAGGAAAACATCCAGACTAATCTACACTGGCCACTGAAACACATACTGGCTTGCTATGATAGTGGAGTACTGGGAGAAATCATCAGTTGTTTCAGTAATGGAGTCAAGAGAAAAACAAGTTTGTAAATTCACATAAGGAAAAGTGAAACTAAACAAAGACACTTTCATCCATCTCAAGATGAGCTCTGAGGTAAAAGTACAGGGTAACACACCTGAATTCTTTCTTTCTGGACTCCTGAAGGAGCGATGTAGATTTCATCCCTAGGAAAAGTTGCAGATGAGAGCAGTCAGTAAACACAGTTAGTTGAGCAATGACTGTTCCACTGTACAGGCATTTGAGCTCTCAAGCCACTGAAAAGGAAACAGTAAATCTAGACCCTCACAATTTAACTTTCTTGCTCTTTCCATACATTGACAGGTACATAGTTTTCACTGTAGAACCGAACTGTACAAGAGCAAATAAATTCTCTAACTTGCAGGGGTAAAAAAACCCTGCTTTTAACCTGACACATGTAAGAAGTGCAACCTTATTTTTCCAACACAGAAAATCAGCCTCTCCCTGCAGTTACTTAAACTCCCATTCCTAGAATTCAGAATAAAAATTAAATGAGAAATTGCAAGCAGATACTGATCTGTGAGTAGGCAGGTGACAAAACCATTACATAAAAACCCATAAACTATCTATAATAAGCAATAATTATCTGCAACATTCAACATTGTAAATACTTTCTTTTTTAACTTTGCAGGTTAGGTTTCTAGTGCAGTTCCATATTTATTTGTGTTGATAATGAGATAGTACTAATTCAGTGCAATTAAATGACTAAATTTAAGTAGAAGTGCATCACTTCTTGCAAGGACTACATGAACAAAAAAATGTAAAAACTGATTGAAACTAAAATTATTTCAAGATGGTAATGCATTATTTTCATTACTAGCACAACTAGATTCTCTCTCTGAATTGCAATCACTATTTGGCTTCAGCAGTCACATACTAAATTCAGGAGCACAGAGACATCTAGTGAATAATTAGTCAAGTTACAGATACATTTCCTATGGACCATGGGATGTTTGTACTTCTGGACAAGGGTATTAGAGCTGGTGAAGGGTCTGGAGCTCAAGTCTTCCATGGAGCAGTTGGGAGAGCTGGGGATTTTAGCCTGGAGAAAAGGAGACTCAGGGAAGACCTCATTGTCCTCTACAGCTGCCTGAAAGGAGGGTGTACCAAGGTGAGACTGGTGTCTTCTCCCAGGTAACCAGCGATAGGACAAGAGGAAATTATGAGAATTTGCAACCAGGGAGGTTTAAAATGAATATTAGGAAAAATTTCTTCACTGAAAGGGTTACAAAGTATTGGAATGGGCTGTCCACGAAAGCAGTTGTCTCACCATCTCTCTGGAAGTTTTTAAAAGACATTTAGGCATGGTGCTTAGGAATGTGGTTTAGTGGAGAACTTGGCAAGTGTAGGTTTATGGTTGGACCCTCGACGATATTAAGGATTTTCACCAACCTAAACAATTCCGTGGTTTTAATTCTTCCAAAAATAAAACTCTTTGAGATAATGTACTATTCATAGCAGTAAAATGTGTGTGAAGCACAGAAAAATGTGGCTTTATCATATTTTTAATTTTTGACATCCATGAATTAACACTGCTGGTATTGCATCAATTTGGTCTTGATTCATTTGCATGAGCAAGATGAGAAATCAAGCGGTAAATTCAGTTACTTATGACACACACACAATTTTTCTTAAACCAGATTTTTTTTTCTTTTTTAGGACTTAACCAGAAAGACAAAATCTGATGACAAAATAAAGTCTTCAAATACAAGATACCTCACAAAGAATTCTACATCCATTTTTAATACGCTATGCCAAGTCCAAATAGGCTTTTTTTTTCTTGATAGCTGATATGAACTGCACAGTGAGAGTAAGGCTGATTAAGATTAGTTGGAAAAAAACAGTTGTTATATTTCAATCAAATTTCAGCTGTTCTTTTGCATTTTCCTTTCTAACAATGACAAGTCAACAGGCTGTAGAACTACTAAGGAAAACTCCGTTACTGTATTAGTGCATTCTCTAATAATGCCATTTGTCTTGCCACAACCAACAGGAGTTGCACTGGAATGACACCGGAAACAGGCTACATTAGCTACTGATTACAAATTTGGGCTAGAAAGATCTTCCCACAGGCAACCTGAAAAACAAGAATTTACCCTTTTTTCATTTATCTCATTATTATTACTGTTGTTGCTTTGCTTGCAAAATCAAGCAGGGAGGTGAAATGACCAGCACTAAGTCCAAACAGCACAAGTATTAGCATATAGGATCTTTTATTCAGATATAAAATATATATTTGAATAGCAATGGCTGTTTGTTCATGCATGCAAGTGTATACCAGAAAAATGAGAGGTCAGATACTTTCAAGATCATGTCACAACCTTATGACTGGGTACAGAACTGCAGGCACTGTGCAAGGCTTTTTGCAGAATGAGGACTTATCTTTTTCTCAGTGGCCACTGAGAGGAGCTCTGTTTCCACTAAAAGGATTGGGGATTATGAATAGGCAAGAGACAAGCAAATTAAGACACAAAGTGGTGCTTCTTTGTAGGAGATACAGACCAAAAATTGTTGCTGTTACCTGCTGTGCTTTAATTGTATGTAAAGTATTTGTCTCCTTAGCAATTACCTCAGCAGAACAGTAATTTCCTTCTTAGGGGAAATATCTGGCCTGCAAAACATCCAGGGTGAGATTGATCTTATTTAACCACAGGCATTTGAAAGCTGTGTGCCTGAGGTAACCCACTCTAAATTCCACAGTCAATGAAATGAAAAAGGGGGATCACATTGTTTTTTGAAGACAATTCATCTACCTTAAACAAAGTTAGGAAAAGGACGGGATAAGGTCATTCTCTGAAGTTGTCTCTCTCCATTGAAGAGTTTGCAAAGATTAATTCAGGTACTTTTATTCTCCCTCCTATATAGTTAAATTCGGCACACTGTTCATTTCCCCCTCTAACTGCCTGCTCACTCTCGACTTGCAAACATTTCTCATGGAACTGAAATGCCCTCACCAACTACTGAGCCCAGCCAGCCTCTCTCCCACCAGCACATTTTTCCTCTTTCACCATAACTTACCCATGCTTCAAGCTGATTCCTCCACCAGTTCCTGTTACCCAGCCTAAACCATAAAACAGTCTACAGAGCTCTGGTATAAGATTCCTTGGATGTAACTCATCCTAAAAAGAAATTAAATAAATAATTGAAAAACCATCAGAAACACCTCAAATCTAAGAATTCAAGCTCTCAAATGGAGTTTAAAGGATTAGTACTTTCACACTGCAGCAAAATGGTCTAATTTATGCTCATGAACTTCAATTACAAAATAATTGCATGTTTACACAATGCCCTTTATGCTCTGCCAGGGACTTCACACCTTGAAACAAACAAACAAAACTCCCAAGTAAGGTACATGTCTGACTATCCTTCACAGGAAAGGTCTCATCTAAAATTTATTCGAGTGCAGTGGCCTGTAAATATTACATCAGCAGGATTATGTTATGGACTATTGCACAAAAAAGGGAAAATAAATGCATCTAACATTATCCATTTTTAAAAGCTTGACTAATAGCTTTCCTATTAAATCAGTTTTTCTTTAGGTTTATTTTACTTGATTTACAAATTTCAGTAGAACAGACTTTATTAGTCAATATATTTTTTTAAACAGCATTCAAAACTACCACAAAATTATATGCAAAATATTTGCATATAACTTTACATTCCTACATTTTTTCAACACAAAGTTACTTTACATGCAGTTTAGTCAGAAGGCAAATTGCATTATTTTAATATTTCTTTAGAAGGAAAAAAAATCTTGTATTTTTTCCACATTCCATTGTTTATTACATTAATATCTGTACCTATACATTAACCAAATGTATCTCTGGTGTCAGAAGTAAGATTTCTACCTAAATTTCCACAGTCAAACAGCTGCTTTTATGGCGTGCCTTTTTGTACAGGATTCTTTTTTCTTTTTTTTTTTTATTGCAGCAACGAGAAGCTTTAAATTCTTTTCTACAATTCCAAATGATTAGCTGCTCTACTGCTCATGTCGGACATCAACGTCCATCAAATAACTTTTCCAAGAAAAATATTTTGTTTATCAGCAAGAATCCACCTTAGGGGGGAGTATTTTGTCAACACCCACAGAATAGAGAGGACCAAAGCAAAAGCAGCACACAGCAAAAACGGCAGGCACGTGGTTACTTGGTGCCAATACCTCTGCCAAAATGTTTAGAAAGAAGTGGAGTTGCACTTGCAGAACTAAGGGTGGAGAGGCAACATTGAACAGGAGCATGAGGCTGGTTCTGAGGCAGACAGGGAAGGTGAATTGCTGGAGATGGCAGCTTGGGGCATGTTTGACAACGTTTGGGATCTCCTGCTCTAACCTCATCTTTACAACCTCCAATGACAGTGAGCAACAAGATTTGTCCTCTCATACCAAAGATCATGGGCATGCAGAAGATGGCCTCCCCATTCACCCCTGTGACAGGGTTTTACGTATTACAACTCAATGTACTGCTCTTTTTTTGCTTTGTTTTATGACCAACTTGATTCTGTTCCTCTCTCCTGATAGGCCACATTATCTAGGCTGCTGCTACCTCTCATGTCCCTGCTGGTTTTGAAGCTTGGGCTGGCCTCTCCCGCAGTGCCACACACAAACTGGAGAGGTGCTCTGAGCCTTGTCCGGACAATGTTCCCATGTGCTCAGTGTTTACTGTGCCTGAGGAAGCACAGCACTGCCAGCCCATGTTCTGGCTCTGATGATGCATAAAACCCCAACCAAAGACCAAGTCAAAAAACCCAAAAGAAAACCAAATCACAAAACAAACCTAAACAACCCCACTTAGCATAAAAAGAGCCGTGAGTCCTGTGGATGCAGCCTGACTGACAGCTGGCAACATTCCGGAAACTGTGCTAAAATTAACAACATGTTTATACAGGAGCGCAGAACACTTAGGGTTAGAAGAGATAACCCAGAGCAATCCCCCTGCCAAGGCAGGGTCACCTGGAGCGGGTGGCACAGGAAAGCCTCCAGCTGGGTTTGAATTGTTCCAGAGAAGGAGACTCCACGACTCTCTTGGGCGGCCTATTGCACTGCTCTGCCAGCCTCAGCGTGAAGAAGTTCATCCCCGTGTTGAGGTGGAACCTGTGTTTTAGCTTATGAACATTGCTGCTGGAATGCTGGACACGAGTCCGCCTGGATCGCGCAGGCTGAATTTCCCCCTGGCCGCCGGGGCACGCTGCCAGCTCAGTCACCTTGCCAGCCACCATGACCTCCCTACGAATGATCAACTGCGAAGCTGCTGGCTGCTTCCCGAGGCTCAGGAGCAGCCTCGGCCCCGAGTCGCGGCAGCTCTCGGCGCGGTGCCGCCCCCCGCCCCCGTTACCTGCGCCGCGTCCCCGCTGGCGGCCGCCATGGCGCGTGCAGCGCGGGGTCCTTGCTCGGGGCCCTCTGTGGGGCCCCGCGCGGGCGCCTGCGGAGCACTGGGCGTG